>BSBK01000459.1:7500-607500 GCA_027943335.1 Chamaecyparis obtusa | reverse complement strand
TATTATAGATTTATTTTCTGTACTGTTTAATTTTAATTGACTTAAATTTAATGAAATTCAATGAATGTCACAATTGCATGCGTTAAATGCATCTATGATATATTTTTAATTGCATGCGTTAAATGCATCTATGATATATTTTTAATAGAATTAGAATTTATATTAAACGAAGGAATATTCTTGATATATACCTTTTTGTATTTCAAGAATTTCAAAGTGTTGTTTAGTATTATGTATAAAGTAGTGAATATTTAACTGGAAATGAATTCAATAGTTAAACAAAGAATTTTTTCAATAATGAATTCAAAATATTAATTTATTTATATTTTTGAAAATTAACAATTTATAAATTTAATTAATCTCATTTTTTTAGATATCTCTTAGAATCTTTTAATTCGTTCTTTTTTTCAAATATAATTGTACCTTGGCCAGCCACATAAATAAAAATAAACTTGTTATATATTTGAATGAAAAATAAAACTAGCAGGGCCTCATTTTTAATTTGCATACTTACTTCAGCTAAATCCATGCCTGTGTTTGATTTATCGTAGTAGTATGTTAGCCTCTCCATTTTGGAAGCATGTGTGAACGGAAAACTGGCCATGTCCCCGACTTACAGATATCTCAGATTTGTAAATTCTCTATCGCATGGGCCATTAATCGCCACCCAATCTACTAGCCACAGGACCCTCAAAGAATGGGACATGGCATTCAGATGTGTGCATTCAATTGTAGCTAAGCTTGTATTATTCATAAAGACGACACCTTTCACATTCTTTAGTCTATTTTCATCATGCGAAACAACTGAGAATTCGTTGTAATTTGTAATCCTTGTTTCTTTTGCCAATTTACGTCCCATCAAGCGAAGGATATTATGAACAATCACTTTTCCTTGATTCATCTGCCTTTACTAACCTCCGGCTCCGTTTGTTTGCGGGAAGATAACTAGAATTGGCAGTGGATAATTAGGTTTTGAGCTGAATCTGTTGTTTGTAATGCTAAAATGGAAAATCTAGTTATACCATCAAAACCTGAATATACCACCAAAATGGGCGGCACCATCTTCCTACCTAATAGGTAGAATTCGAAATGATATTTTGATTTTGAAATTTTATGAATCCCATTTAAATTATCCCGTCGGATCCAGTTTTTTGTGAATTGACAAAAAACACACTTTGTTGCGAGTCTTTTGAGGCTATTTTAGTAGGATTTTAATTTTCTGCTTTCTTCCTTGTTTTCCATGACTGCAATTGCCATTACTATTACCGCCCTCTGTTCGGAAAATAGCTTTAGAAGTTTGTTCTCCGCTTGAGTTACTGTTTGCAGTTTCTGGGTGTTTAAAATGGTGGTTCATATTTTATGCATCTTCAGTGTGTTTCGAACATTTGTTTCTATTGTGTGCATTTTGTGCTGATTTTCCTTCGTCTCCTTCTGTCACTATCGTTGCAGCTTAAAAGGGTCTTTCTCTGTTTGACTGTCTATAGTTATCTCCGTTTTCTAAGTAATATAATTTTGATCATTTTTACTATAAAAAATATTTATATCTTTTTATAATAAAATATTTTATTATAATTTATTGTTATTTTATTAAAAAACAAAATTATATTTTAAGGTTGAGGGTAAGATTGAAGAAATTAATGACTAAATATAGTATTATATTTTTTTTTTTGTATTTTTTAATTTTTAATATTTTCTTTCTAATATGAAAATTTATTCATTTATTTTTTATAATGAAAATACTATAAATTGGTTCTAAAATGTAGAATATTAGATGGATATACTATTAAGATATATTCAAATTGAAAGAATTAGAGTTTCACAAGTTTAGATTCTTAAATAAAATAGGAATATTAGTTATATAATTATACAATTTCTTTAGACAATTATTACAATTCTAATTTTGAAATTGGCAACCAAATGGAGAAGATGGATTGTCTCAGTCATCTTCCGGGTCAAGCAAACGGTCCAAATTATCTTCTGAGTACACAAAACTAGAATTTCAAAACCTGATTTTGAGATAATCAAGTTTTGACTCAAATTTCAATTCTGCAAACAAACGGGACCTTGTAGAGAACATCAAGATTATCTGAATCCACAATGACCGCAACATCTTCCCATGCCCAACCATGAAAATATGCACAAATATCAAGAAATGCTTCTTTAGCTTCCAGATCTCTCATTCTATCATACACAAGCATGAGCTTTTCACTCAGGTTTCCTTCATCATCAAATCTATCAAAAGCTCCCTCCCTAAGGGCTTTCAGGGCTTTCTCGTAAGCAGTCTTCTTCCTTTCGAACTTCAAGTAATTTCCAGAAACGGACAAAAGTAGTGGGACACCTTTGCATGCATCTGCAATGGCATTTATATACCCTTCTTCATCGAAGTCCTCGTTCAGTTGGCCTTCAGCATCACCTTCATCTAAAATTGTTTTGCGCAAGATGATTTTGGCCGCAGTGTCAGACAGGGGATCTACATGGTATTCATTCAATTTATTTATACTCAACAAATGTTTGATATGATTTTGTCGAGAGGTTATAACAATCCTTAACCTCGCCTCTTTTGTTACCTGCACTGAACCCATGTTTTCCTCTGATTGCAGAAATATTCTTGGTAAGAGTTCTTTGATACACCATGAATCAATAACGTTGTCAATAAACAAAAAGCAACGTTTGTTCCTCACAACCTTTTGCACTTGTTGTCGCCCTTCCTCTGTACTTCGCAAATTTAATTTGCCTCCGCCAAAATCAATAATGATATTTTTTTGTAGCCGCTTGATGTGAGATGTCTTTCTTTCCTTTCGTTAATCAATTATAACTTTACAATATTTGAAACCTTTGGAAACGCAATCCAACTCCTGAATGACTGTGGAGGCCAAAACACTCTTACCGACACCCCCAAAACCCCATAATACAACACCTGCAGTTGCTTCGCTGCCTTCCAAATCCAGCATATCTTTCACATGTGCTACTTTCTCATCTATACCATCTTCATATGCTTAACAAAAGACAATAATAAGATAACATGATAATGTGAGTTTTGAAACAAAACACATGGAAGCTACGCATGATGGTCATTGTAGGCACCTGGCTTAAAGTCGAGGAGATTCACTGAAGATTGCTCTATATGGTGAGTATATTGCCTACTAATGCCTGCAACGACAGTCAGAGTGAGAGAAGACGTAATATCGTGTATACTCTTAGCAGTCTTCTCAATTTGGGCCTCCATTTCAGTGGCGTGACAGAGCCTATCAAGATCATCCAGCACAATCATTGGCATCTTCATACAACATATATTTTAAGGAGTATTTATTACAGGAATCTTTCGGAAGAGAAAAGTCAGAGCATATAAACCAAACACAGAGCAGAAAACACAAACAAGAGAAAACATTAACTAAAAATGACATATATTTGAAAAAGAAAGAATGCTCAGTGCATGATTCAAAGACAGAGAGCTGTTGCTCTTTCCTATGCAATGGTTCTAAAGATTTACAAGGAATTGCATTTAATTTCCATGTTAATATTACCTTAATGTTGTAATTGATAACTAACAATGACTGACAATATATTTTATACAGAACTCGTTTCCTACAATACATATCTTTCGTTTCAAGACATAACACACACTTTATGCATGATAGATCTATTAGAAATTGTAATCACAACCACTTCACTATCTATGTCAGTTGTTCCTACCATCAGCGTATCCCCGATATCTGCAATCAACCTCAGCATTAAGACATGCACTGAAAACAGTAACATTTCTTGAATTGTAATGATTTCCTCTCAATCGCTGCAATCTGTCCACTATCACATCTACAAGTTTCACATGCTTTGTGATATTGTCATATATATTATTTTGTGTAATCCACCATCTTCTTCATGAGTTTGTAGTTGTCTATAGATTGTATGAGTTTGTATTAGATACTAGCATGCATATCCGTGTGCAAGGATGTTATGGATATGCAAGATTGTCTATTTATTAGTTGTCAATTCCATACGACATGACTACACAACTAGCACCCTATTATGCTTTCAACACATCATAGTAATATTTTCATATTTTCCCACATTACAAATAACACCGTAAGGGTTTCCATCTGCCATTATCTGTTACACAATTAACATGCCACCTGTGAATAACACATATCAACATATATGCAAAACATAGTTGATAATGTACATGAATTAATACTTTCTGCATTATGTTAAGTATAAGACGCACAAGAGATTCTTATCCTACCTCTCTATAAATTCATCATATTCATTCTTGAATAGTGACAACATATCTAGCATAAGCCTTCCATATCTAACCATATTTTAGTGTGCATATTTATTTTCCTTTCTTTATTTAAAGATAGCCCTTTGCTTGAACCCAAGAACTAAATCCCTTTTCTTTTTTATCCCAATCACAAGCATGCACGGATTGTAGTACAATGAACCTTTGGGTCTTTCGAATCCACTTTTTTCTATCAACAGCATTACACTAACACAAGTTCACTTTCTCATATGACACCCCAATACTCAAATATAACTAGAAGTCACATACATTTGTGCGTGCAACGCGAGCTGATAGAAGATAATATTTTCCCAAAAAAACACCTAAGCAGATAGAAAATTCCATAGAGAGTGAGTTGCGATGAAAATTCTATAGAGAGTGAGTTGTGATGAGGAAAGGTGTATGAGAAACCCTTACAATATATATATATATGTAAATTTATTTTTTAATGTCACCAACAATTTAATTTTGACTTAATAAAAATTGATATGAAGGATGACATAAGATGCAGTTATGATAATTCAGATGGTGTTGATGAATTGTTTGTTTCAACATAAGAAAATGTTAATGGTATATAATATTTAACTTCTAAAGACTTGATTTACAAAGAGAGAGCTTTTGCCCATGCTCAAATAGACATGAAACCCCTAATTTTGGTCTTCCAGACAATTTTGGAAAAGAAGTGGAATGAGCAATGATGGTGGAAATGTGTATCAATCATTATTGATAATGTGAACAACAAATTTAATATATCAATCATTAGTTTTAATTACTATTTTTAATTAAACTATGTAGAACTTTTTGCATTGACTTTTTGGGTCACACTCTTTGAACTATCATTTTCTCCTTTAGTTTTTCTATATCATTCTATTGATGGTTGATGGGATGTGACCCAAGATGTCCATGAATTTTTTTTACAAACTATGAGTGTGACCCAAAACATCAATGTAAAAATTTCTAAAAAATTTAATCCCAAAAGAATTAAATGTATTACAGACTGAGAAAATTTGATAACTAGATATCAATTATTCTATACAGTAAAAAAAAATATTAAATTAAAAAACTTTAAAATATAAAATATTTTTTGCAAACAACTCATTGGCCGTGATCCAAAATGTTGATGAAAAATTTCTACAAAGGAAAGTATGACCCGAAACTTCATGCAAAAACATCTAAAAAATTTAATCCCAAAAGAATTAAATCTATTACATAAAGTGAGAAAATTTGATAGACTTGATATCAATTATTCTATACAATAAAAAATCATCTTTTGCATTCATTAAAAAAAGTATAAAAATTAATATTAACAATATAATATGTTGAAAATTTTAAAATAATAAATAAAAATTAATTTAAAAATAAAAAATATAAATAAAATGACAATATCCTCAAAATTTTAAAATAATAAAGAATTTAAAAATATAAAAAATAAATTAACAATGATAATATTGTCAAATTTATAAAATAATACACAAATCTTTTGTATTAATTAAAAATAAAAAATTATAAATAAAATGATAATATTTTCAAATTTAAAAAAATTAAAAATTAAAAATTAAAAAAAAATTTAAATTTTTTTAAAAATAATAAATAATTTTTTATATTAATTAAAAAATATATAGACTATAAATAAAATAATAATATATTTAAATTTTTAAAATAATAAATAAAAAATCATCTTTTATATTAAATAAATTTTGAAATAGTAAAAAGAAATTAGTAAATGAAAAAATGGGAAAAAAAATAGTTGAAATAAATAGAGATTTAAAAAAATGGACTTTTTATGATACAATCAAGATTGAACGTGAATCTCTTTATAAATAAAAGAAGACAAGAATTGAAAATATAATATTTTTTATTTATTTTAGTTTTAGAATTAAAATATTGAAGAAGGGCGTAATTCATTTAGAAGCTCTACTTCATTAACATTTCCTAAATTATGCTTCCTTAAAATTTTGTATGATCCAAACTTCTTGTTAAGAAATATAAAACTACATAAAAAGACTATAACCAACCATTCTTCTATTTGTCAAATTTATAGATTCAGTAATAGATTGCCAAATATGAACTTACACTCCATCCTTATAACTTTGAGTTTCGTGAGGAATGGTTTCTCCGAGCTTCCTGACATCTTTAGCCAGGTGACCTATTTTCTCTAATAGATCGTTGCAATCTGACACATTGGATCTCACTGTTGCGCATCTCTCCATGGCATATGCTGCCATAGACAATCCCAGGAATATCCACTGAGACTCTCCTACTAGTTTCACTACTCTTAAAGCCACTCTTCCCAATCCTTTCCCTAATTCCTGAGTCAACGGAGAGCAGTACAAGTTAATTATCCATTCACAAAACTCAACTTATTTTAATAAGATAGTCAATTTATTAACGTGTTTATACCGATTTCGTGAATTCATTAGCCTCTCTTGAAACGACGTCTATGATGTGAGAAGCACCTCTTGTGATCCAAGCCACAGATTCAAGATGAGTTTCGGAAGAAGAGGTGGTTGCGCCATGTTCTGAAGGGGCCTTCAAAAGTTAAAAAAAAAAGAGAGCTGATTAGATCAACATTAATTAATATTACTGCATGACAATAGCTGATAAGTTAAATCAAAATCAATATTAACTACTAGCAAATTACAATGGCTTGAGAAGTCAAAACTAATCACCTTTATTTTAGATATCATATAATCTATAAACTCTATAAGCTAATCGATATTGTCGGTAGGACTTTTATTCTCAATGGATTGTCTTATTGAATCAATGACCAACTCAAGGGAATGGTGAGGCAAAGATTGATGAGTATGAGAGGTAGAAGCGGATTGATTAATTGATTCAGAGACTATCTCCAGGGCACGAGGAGGCGAATCATGATTAGATGGAGGCGAAGAATGATGCGAATTAGCTGGAGAATGATGAGAATGGGGACTAGGGTTGCGAGAGTGGTTATCAACTGGATGTGTGGAGAAGCATCAGCAACAGTTGCCCACCAATTTATGAGCAAATGATTGATTAACAAGAGCAGAGTTTGGAGAGTTGTTATCAGGTGGAGGAGGGGGAAAGCATCCACAAGAGTTACCCAGCAGATTATGAGCAAAGGATTGATTAGCAAGGGGAGGATTGGGAGAGTTGTTGTCAGGCGGAGGAGGGGGAATGCAGCTGCCGCAACAGTTGCCCATTAGTTTGCAAGGAAATCTGATCGTTGTGTACAAACGTAGAATAAATAAAGCCCTCTCAAGCAATGCAGCTGAACAAACCAAAACAAGTGTTGTAAGTTTTATAAAAGAAGCATATGCGTGCCGGGCCCTGTATTAGCAAGAAGAGAGTTATGAGGTTTGTGAAGAAGCCCATATGGAATGTTGCCCGAGCTGGCGCACTTCCTATAAGATTTTTATGTGATTTTTCCTCTGTTAAATAGACATGCTCATGTGGAATGTTGCCCGATCCGACGTACTTTCTATTTTAATTTTTTTATCCTAAGGAGGGGCTCGGCAGGTTTTCTATTTTCAATTGATTCTAGAGACCATTATATTTAAAAGTTTTGTTACCTTTATGGCAATTTCCTCTCGGTGATTATTTCTTTCCTTTTTAAACATCATCTCCTTCATTATGTCTTTCTTTTTTCAACTGTCTTTCTTTTTTAAACTAATTTATATGAAGTTGCTTTTAACCTAATGATTATTATACAAGCCTTATAATTTTGAATTCAACATTTTTCTTAACTTTGTTATATGAAATTGCTTCAACATAATCATTACTATACAAGTGGTATGTTTTGACAAAGTTATTGACAATTAACATAAATTTAATCTAGTAATATCTTCACTCATCTAATTTATTATTCTTAATCTTTAATTTATCCATGAGTCAAGTTTTAGATCAATTAAAAGTGTTTTATTTCAAACTTATCAAATGCTACATGACACTTATAAGACATGAAAGTTTTGATAAAAAAAATTATTAAAAAAGAAATAAAATACAAATAAGAGTTTCTTTTTATTCACTTTACAAGAATAGTTTTTGTTATTCATACATTTTAGGAGCTTTCTCTTACCTAAATCTATTGTATCTAACCATCTAACATAAATTTTGTATATATGGTTCATGGCTCTTGAAACTTTTACAATTGTAAATCTAAGCTAGATGTTGTGTCGTCGCAACTCACTCCCACATTTTGGTCTTGTGGACTAATGGGGAACCCCCTTTTTTAATGCAAAAATCCTCGTTAGTCAAACACATCAAGTGAGTCAAAATGTGAACTTGGGGTTCCCGATAGTTCGATGTTTCAGTGTAGAGGCATTTGTTTTCTTTCTCTCTCTCTTTTTTTTTTCCTTTCTCACTTATTTTCTTTCATTTGTTTGTACTACCTAAGTTGGAATGTTCAAGCTTTGCATAATTTTTGGGTGGTCTCCATTCATTGGATCCATGAACCCATGATGGCACAAAACCCTGAAAGCCTAAATCACTGAAACTCTCAATATCATAGATTTGGGATCATGGTTTCAGAGATGTCAGGTCCTCATTAGAACACCGACACCCCTGACGTCTAATGGCCAAGGTCAACAGTGACATCAAACCACATTCCCATATAAAGATCTATGATGCCCTCATTCATGCATATCACATTCGCAGAGTTGTCAATTATTTTGAGCTTGGAATGTCCTTTAGCAACATTTTTTTAAGTCATTATGTGTGTGAAATATAGGAGAGGTGTTGATTCCTTTCATTTTCATCACTAGTGCTAGATCGTTGGCGCTTATTTCTATAGATTAGGTCAATTGCCCTTTTTTTCATTGTATTTTCTCCTTACATGTCCGCTTGTGTTTCATTTGTGTGTACATTTTGGGTGCTTGTGTGCAGTTCACTTTGTGCTTATTTTTGGTTGTTTGTTTTGTGGTTTTCTTGGTTCCTCCTTAAACCCTCAACAATTGGGAGCGATCCCCATTATGAACCCTAAGCTGTGGAATCCTTAAGTCATAGAAATCTAAAATCCCTAGCTTCTTAGCACTAGGGCATTAAAGGGATCTCAAGACCCTTGGGGGATCACATACTCCCAATACCCCTACATCTTTAATTTTTTAAAAGGTCTCCATCCAAGTTTTGAGAGTGTGGTGATCCTCGATCCTTTGAAGGGAGATTGAGGATCATGTATCCCTAATCTCTAATAGTGGGACTATGAAACCTTTAGGGCTAATTGTAGGGTGTTAGGAGTGTGTCAACCTCCAATCCCCAAAGGTGATATTCAGGATTGACTACCGTCGACCCTCGAAGGCATATTATTGGTAGGGTTACATTCCAATGCTGAGGATTTTATAGTGACAGTGAAGCTTTGGCTCCTGAACCCTATAACACCAAAGTGCTATGAATGTCAGTTTCTAAGGGTTTTTCTCTTTTCTGTAGGGGTTTCTTTGGATTTTGTATTATGTTTTAGGTCTTTTTTTTGTTTAGTCGTATTTTCTTTCTCATAGTGTTTGTTATTTTATTCATAATGTAGTTTATTTGGTTCTAGTAAGTGATGTTGACAAGTGTCTCATTTTTTATTACAAAACAACAAGGTATGATTGTAGTAACTCCAATAAAGTACAAGTTTGTGGGCTAAAACAAGCCATCTAAGCTAGATACCTTTAACAATGAGATCACATATATACAGATATTGGTCACATGGAGTTCAATAAATCCCTCCAGAGAATAGGGAATTTAAAAGACATCACTATCCATGTTTCCTCATTAATTAAGTCAATGCTAGTTCATCCAATGACATTTATATTTTTTGTTCAATTTCTTGACCTCATCATGATCATTATTGAATACTAAAGCCCAAGGAGAGAAGAGATTTGAACAAAAAGGGTCAAGTGGTCTTAGACATAAGGCTAGATAATATTGAAGAAGTCTTTCACATTCCCATCTTTGATGAGTATTCCAAAATCTCAAAACACTACACTAAAAGATATTACAGGGAGGAACCTCATAGAGAGTTTAAAATCAACCAAAATTACCTAGAGATGCCTTGCAAGCTATGTCTTCTTGATAAAAAATTCTCCACGAGGAATACCTCACTAAAGACATGAAGAATTATGGTACTTTGTTGAGTAGAGTCTTTGGTCTACCACATATAAGATAGTTAGAGACCTGGATGATACTTTATATTGACATCATTCATAAAAGACTGAAGGAGATAGACTGTGGATAAATTATTAGTGATAATCTTGATGAACATCTCTAGAGGGTCAAGACCAACCAAAATTCTACATGACTTCATTTATTATTTATCTTCTTGTTTCCCAAGCTTCATATCCAACGTTGATTATTAAAGATTCACTGTGAATAGGATAAAATAGTATGCATGCCAAAATGAATAGGGTTGAAATGGAATCACCTCAATTGAATGGGGGAAATATGAGATCTACTTCTAAATCCAAATTCCCAAAGGAGAGATCCAAATTGATCAACCAAAGGGTCAATACACAAAAGAATCAATCTATGGAGAATATGAATGAAGAAGAAAACCTTATATTTCACTATGAATACTATATGCTTAAAATCTGAAATAAATGAAAGGAAAATACTAACCTCAAAATAGGGTAGATCTGGAAAATGTTAATTTCTGATGTTTGTGCACAGTTTTGGGCAATTATGCAACCTGTTTCGGACTGGAAATGTCGAGACAAAGCAAACCCAGAAAACTTTTGTCTTTCCGGCAGCATGTAGTCTTTGACCCCAATAAAAGGTCAAAGACTACTTCGAGATTTTGAAGGTTGTCTTTGACTTTGTTCACAGATCTCAGAAGTTCACCGAAAAGGGTATCTAGATCCAAGCTCTGATCCATAGTTCTACCCCTGTACCTGTAAAAAAAAGAGGGCTTTTGTTGTTTGGATGGGGGGGTTGCCTTGGTCAAACCCCAATTTAGGAATTAACCTTGAAATTGAATTGAAATTGTAATGTGCATAAATAAAGTAAAAGAAACTATTCACCTTGCTTATGTTGAAGTCCTTGTAGAGGATTTGAATCCTTAAATCCACAATTAGGGATGCTCCAATGGATGTAGAAGGAATGTAGGATATCTCAAATCAATGGCATTTGATCTTCAACACCAATCTTGAATGGATCTTTGCATATGAGGAGGCTTGGATGAATGTGGATGGAGAAATCTTCAAGGGGGCTCCAAAGAGATTGAATCCTTCAATGGCTAACAATGGATCTCCTTGATGAATGCTTGAATGGATGCTTGAATGCTAGGCTTGAAGATGAATGAATACTTGCTTTCTTTCCTTCTCCTTCTTGCTTGCTTGATTTCACTTGAGAGCTTGAGAGATTGTGAGATGAGATGTGAAAATTTGAGAGGAAGGCTTCCTTTTAAAGTGATTTAGGGCACAAACCTCTAGAGAAATGACATTGGGGAATTAAATCCCAATTAACCTTAACCCCTAGAAATGGACCCAAATTAAATGCAATTTAAGGATTTACCATTCTGAAACTTGAAATGGCCGACCTAGAAGTAGGAAAACAAATATTTTTGAAACTCGACACCTGAAAATCATGGGACCTTGAAATTTGAACCCTGGGTCAAGGACAAGGTAGACCCCACCCTAGGTCAAGGTCGAGGTCATCCTTGACCTAGGTCAGGGTCAAGGTCATCTTTGACCCTCAAGGTCATCTTTGACCTTGAGGTCAAAAACCTCAAGACCTCAATCCAGAATGCTAGGAAATGCAAAAATAAAGTGAAAACAAGTGGAGAGAGAAGCAAAACAGGGGGAGAAAGCCAGATACATGCAAAGACCCGATCAAGGTGCTTAACATGACTCTAGACCACTCACTCGGAGGGATAAATGCTCTTATCATGAAAGTGCTTCCATTTTAAGACGATACACACTGTACGACCATAAGTCATATGTATACCAAGTCTATCCTCAATTGGTGCCAAATGAAGCATCTGACCCATTCATCCCAGAGTATCACATCATCAATGACGCATTCATTTTTTCTATCATTAGGTCAATTTGAGGGAGATTTTTCTAAAAGGATGTCAAGGGATCTTGTTGCCCAAACCAAGATGGTGGGAAACTATTACATTCAATTTAGAACATATTCGTACATCAAGGTTGTAGGCTACACATTGCAACCCAAGAAGCTCCCAAGATACCCATGAGACACATTGATCTTAATGGAGCTCTACACACTAACTTATAGTCACCAAACATAAACCTTGTTTCCAGTTCCCAATTGGGAGTTTTTATCAAGAAGTAAAATTTCTAGGTTCATATGGCTAGATTTGGATGCATTTCTCCTTGATAATCTCTTAATAGTTTATGGTAAATTTGAATCCATAGGCACATTTAATCACATAATGGGAGCTCATTTCAAACATCAGCCTCACATTGAGGACAAATAGGAATATTTCTTAGATGATTATCAAGTAGGTTAAAAGTATGAAGCTATTCAATGCATTTTAGGATAAATGAGAGGACTTAGCCAAAACATATCTGACAAGAATTTCATTTACATTATGACATAGATTATACAAATTTTCCCTCAACATGATGGGTAGGGGAGGGGCATGTTTATTGATAAGTTTAAATGAGATGATGATCCACAACCTACTAATAAGCTAGCATTGGTGGGGCCAATTTTATTTTTTTTTCAAAAATGTTTGGAACTCTCCAATATAGTAGATAGTGCAGTTAATAAGATGAGGATAGACATGTTTTCTAGTATTATGACCATTATGACTTAGGTTGGCCAGCTATCATTTGATTGCATGGAGCTATATATGATGTATTATTGTATTATCATTCCTCCTACTAATCCTACATCTCCTTATTTTGAGCTTTACATCTGAGTAGAGATACCATTGTGTGCTAAAATGTTGTCACACTTCTATGAGTCATTAAATCCAAGATTGCTCAAGAATGAGGTCTCAAATGGTGACTCATAGCTCTCTATTCATGGAGTGCAAGGGTTTTTGATGGAGGCCCTCAGATTTGACCTAGTTTGTGCCCATGCAAATATACCACAAAATGAGAGATTCAAATAGGAAAATCAAGAATGCTAGTCTCCATGATCATCAAGTATGCATGCAAATGAAAATGAGATCTATTCTATATGATAACAATGGATGAAAGCAAACTAATCTATGAAAGGAAATGCTTATGCAAGATTAATCTATGAAAGGAAATATGGATCTAATCTAACATGCAAGTGCAAAATTAATCTAAATGATTGCCATGGGGCATGAGAGAAGAAGACAAGAAGAGAGAAGTTGCAATATCCAAGCTCAAGTGCTCAAGAATCTTCTCCAAAATCGCTCTCCAAACCTGTAGCATAACAATATGAAAACCTAGATATGAAAATCTAGATATGAAAACCTAGATATCAAAATGAGAAGGAGAGGGCTCCTTATAAAGGAAGCGGATGGTCAAGATTAAGACGCAAAAAGAAATGAGCAATGGTGGAGATTAAATCTTGGTTGATCCATGTGCTCAAAGATTCTTTAAGAGACAAAAAGATGAAAAAGGCCCACCACTTAAAAGTATGTGCATTTGAAGTGGAGAGAAAAAGATATTTTTATTCATTTTTATTTCCTTTTTCAACAAAGAAATATTTAAGTGGGGATTTTATTTATTTATTTATTAGAAGAGGGATTTTAATTAAATGAGATGATTTTATTTAATTAAAAGATTTATTTAATTAAAAAGGGAATTTTTATTTTAATTAAATGAGGCTCAGGATAAAATGATCAAACCTTAGGAAAAATTGAAATAATTAAATTAATTACAATTTGATCAAGGAAATTGATTTGAAAATATTACAAAATATTGATTCAGAAAACTGATAAATTGAAGAATGGGGGCCCAAAGTTTAGGCGACCATTTTAGGGTGCATACATTTGCCCCTCTTTGGGTAATGTGTGATCATTCTGGGAACACATGTAGCCAAAGAATGGAATTGAAATGTGAGATTGATTTGGGATCACAAAACAACCCAGATGTGTGTTCGACGGATGGGAACACATCAGGACAAAGATAAGCTGATTGAAAAAAATAAGGTTTGAAATAATAGAATTGATAAAGCCGAATCAAGGATTGGAAATTGATTTGAAAATATTGCAAAGCATTGATTCAAGAAATTGATAAATTGGTTCCATCATTTGATAAATTGAAGAATGGGGGCCCAAAGTCTAGGCGACCATTTTAGGGTGCATACATTTGCCCCTCTTTGGGTAATGTGTGATCATTCTGGAAACACATGTAGCCAAAGAATGGAATTGAAATGTGAGATCGATTTGGGATCACAAAATAACCTAGATGTGTGTTCGATGGATGGGAACACATTAGGACAAAGATAAGTTGATTGAAAAAAACAACGTTTAAAATAATAGGATTGATAAAGCTGAATCAAGGATTGAAATTTGATAAGTACTGCCCCCTCATGATCGAAATCGAAATGAGATAGATGAGAAATAGTAAATTGATAAATTTGATCAAATTGAACTAAAGATAAGATTCTTGATGTAAGATGAAAAATATAAGGATCATAGAACCAAGGTAGATCATAATGAAAGGTTATGCCCCAAGGTTGAATCATAAGAAAAGAAGTGGGGTGAAAGTGAATGGAAGATAGAAGTTTGGAAGAGGTGAAAAGAAATGAAGAGAAGAAAGAGAATTTGCCTCAAGATTGATCAACTGTTTAAGATATAAAATTTTGATTGAGATCACGAAAGAAGATAAGGAAATGAAGATCAAAACATGATCACAGTTGATTAAAAGTCCAAAAGAAAGATGAAGGAAGACCCTCTCAAACTCATAATGTAGCCTAAAAATGCAAATTAACATGAAGTCTAACAATGCAAGCTACATGAAAATGCAAAGGTGTACTTGCAATAGAGAAACTGTAATATAGGATCTTGTGTTCATCATTCATTAGAGAATGTAAGGAACTTATTTTCATCATTGGGCCATTATTAACGGACATCAGAAAATCACACAATCATCACTAGTCACAAGCACAACTATGAAGATATGAATGTGATTTATATCGGATTGGAATGTGGAAAGATTCTAACATAAGCATCAAAGACATAAAGGTCAAGATGACTTCGATGTTAGCTTACCCAATTTAATATAGCAAAACCACGCTCACATCAAGGCTTAAAGGCCAGGATGACTATAAGAATGGTTGTGCAAAAATAGTCAAGGATGATGCCTCAAATATACTAAGTGTTTCAAGGGAACAACAAGAGACACTCTAGAGTTTCAAGACCACACCCACAAGTAGAAAGCAAATAAAAACATGCCCCATGCCCCAAGTCCTCTAGCTATGCATCTCGGAGAGACTTATTAGACAAGGACACTCAACAAAAATGTGTGCTAAAATACTTCAAAAAATTTTGAATTTTCTATTGGAGCTTCTCTGATATGTCGCCAACCTGCAAAAAAAATTTCAGACCAAAACACCAAGTCGTTTGGGAGATATGATCAAATCTTTGAAAATCTAGGGTTTTAGTCTCCAAGCAAATCTGCACAAGGGGGTTAGCTCCAAAAATAATAAAAACAAGCATGTAAAGGTGGGTTGCCCCACGGTGGGCACCGAAAAATGTGTGCTAAAATGTTGTCACACTTCTATGAGTCATTAAATCCAAGATTGCTCAAGAATGAGGTCTCAAATGGTGACTCATAGCTCTCTATTCATGGAGTGCAAGGGTTTTTGATGGAGGCCCTCAAATTTGACCTAGTTTATGCCCATGCAAGTATACCACAAAATGAGAGATTCAAAGAGGAAAAGCAAGAATGCTAGTCTCCATGATCATCAAGTATGCATGAAAATGAAAATGAGATCTATTTTATATGATAACAATGGATGAAAGAAAACTAATCTATGAAAGGAAATGCTTATGCAAGATTAATCTATGAAAGGAAATATGGATCTAATCTAACATGCAAGTGCAAAATTAATCTAAATGATTTCCATGGGGTGAAATGTCCCCTTTATGATTTTTATATCATATTTAAGTCCTCTAATCAGATTATTAAATCAAACAATCAACACTTTGAAAGATTATGCAATTTCTCAATAAAACCCAAATCGGGTATGCCTGAAATAGTGCCAAAAACTTCACAGCTTCACATATTATTGATAAATCTGAAAGTAGAAATTTTTATAGAAATTTCACCAGCATAAGGGCCTAAAAAATTAAATTTATAGATCTTTATATAGTTTACACAATAGCTCCCAAACGGAGGACAAAAACAATGCTCATCAGGCTCCTAAAAACAACACAAAATAGCCTGGAAACACCATAAAACACTAATAATCTATCACATAAGTATAACCATAACCCAAGAAATATATTAAACTCTATTTTAACATCAAAATGTCTACAATACAGTAGCAAACCAAACTAATATGAAATACTCAACCGGAAACACCAAACTCTTACAAGAAACACACTCGAAAACTCACAAATTTGCATTGTTCAGCACAAGGGAAAACTCTGCATGAGCTTGCACATGGAATGGACTCAAACTCCCATCCTTAGCCTTCTTGGAAACCTACAAAATCTTGTCTTTGGGTCTCCTTCTCCACAAGTTTGGCAGCCTCTGAAGAACAACAAAGCAATGAGCAAAAATCAAGTTCTAGAATGAGCCCGAAATGCTTCCAAACCCCTTTAAAAGAGGGCATCTAACTCATAACCAAGAGGGGTCAATAATACATATTTTAATAATAATTATCATTTATTAATCCATTGGTTTCAAAATATTAGCCCCTTTTCTCGAAACTTCACTTTTTGAGCCTGCCAGCCTTAGTAAAAGTAATTATTTTTAATTATTTGAAAAGGGGACATGATAAGTCCTCCCTCCGAAATATTGCTTGTCCTCAAGCAATGAAGGTTGGGATGCTCAAGAATATGTGCTCCTTCCCAAGTTGCATCCTCCAATGGTAATCCTTTCCATTTGACCAAATGCTCTGTGATGCTCCTATTTCTCAATCTTTTCTCTCTTGTATCCAAAACCTCTTCTGGTATTAAGACTAATTTTCCTTCATCATCAAGAGGTGGTAATTCTATAGATACTATGGTTTTCTGGCCTAGAACCTTCTTCAGCAAAGAGACATGGAAAACATTATGTATTTTTCCATTTGGTGGGAGCTCCAATTCATAAGCTACCTCTCCTACCTTCCTGATGATCTTATAAGGCCCATAGAACCTTGGCTTGAGCTTCTCTACCCCACTCCTCTTCAAGGTGCTTTGCTTATATGGCTGAAACCTGAAAAATACCAAATCTCCCACCTCAAAAGATCTTTCAGTCCTTTTCCTATCAGCGTACAACTTCTGTTGGTTCTCTGCATGTTGTAGATTATCCTTGAGGGACCTTATTATGTCTTGGCTTTGCTTAATGAAATCACTTGCTGCAGTTACTCTGCTATCTAAAAGTACTAGATCAACAAAGGAAAGGGCATCATAACCATAAAGAGCATGAAAAGGAGGCATACCAATAGACATGTGATGAGATGTATTGTAACAATACTCACGTAGGTGAAACCATTTCACCCAAGCATGTTGTTGATTTGAAACATAGTTCCTCAAATATCCCTCTATCCATTTATTAACTATCTCTATTTGTCCATTTGTTTGAGGGTGATAGCTAGTATTAGGAGTGAGTTTAGTTCCTACCAAATGAAAGAGCTCCTTCCAAAAAGAGCTGAGGAATCTACTGTCCTGGTCACTGACAATGTTTCTAGGCAAGCTATGTAACCTGAAAATTTCCTTGAAGAATAATTCTGCCACTTGTGATGCCTTGAAATCAAATGTGATGGGAAATAAATGTGCATACTTAGTTATTCTATCTACCACCACATATATGCAATCCTTACCTTGAACCTTGGGCAACCCAGTGATGAAGTCCATGGAAATACTTTCCCATTTTTGTTCAGGAATAGGAAGTGGCTGCAACAACCCTGTAGGAAAAATTTGCTCACTCTTATTTTGTTGGCATACCATACATTCCTTAATGTGTTTAAGGACATCCTCCTTTATACCCTTCCATGCAAACCACTCTCGAAGTTTCTTGTATGTCTTGAAGTATCCTTGATGACCAACCAAAGGTGTGTCATGAAAGGCCCTCAATATCCTCTCCTTAGTTTTTGATCCTAGCACTAAGAAGATCCTGTTCTTGTAATAAATCAATTCATCAACAACCTTGTACCTATTATCATCCACTAACTTATCCAAAATCTTGGTGGCAAAGGAATCTTTAGCATACTCTGAAATTATGGAGACTTTCCAATCAACAGAGATAGATGTTAAGGAACACAAAGTGGGCTTTCTTGAGAGAGCATCAACAACCACATTATTCTTTCCTTTCACGTATTCAATATCACAATCATAAGCTTGCAATTTGCTTACCCATTTTTGTTGATGATCATTCAAATCCCTTTGGTTCAAGAAGAACTTGAGGCTATTATGGTCTATCTTTACAATGAATCTCTCACATACCAAATATTGTCTAAACTTATAAAGTGCATGCATGCTTGCCAACATTTCCTTATCATAGATGGAGTAACCTTTCTCTGATTGATTTAATTTTCTACTCTCAAATGCTATTGGATGTCCCCTTTGAGTTAGGAAAACCCCTATACCTTCTCCAGAAGCATCACATTCAACAACAAAAGGTAAAGAGAAATCTGGAATTGCAAGCACAGGGCATGAACTCATTACCTCCTTAAGCTTATAAAATGTTTTTTGTGCCTCTTCTGTCCAAATAAAAGCTCCTTTCTTTGTCAAATCATTCAAGGGGGCAGCAAGTTGAGAAAATCCCTTGACAAATCTCCTATAGTAGCTACACAACCCAAAGAAACCTCTCAACTGTGTAAGATTAGTGGGTGGAGGCCAATCCAAAATTGCCTAAATTTTTTGTTGATCAACCTATACTCCTTTAAAACTTATAATATGTCCCAAATATAGGATCTCCATCAAACCAAACTCACATTTAGATAGCTTAGCATAGAAGGATTGCTGCTCCAAGATTCCCAAAATAGTGTCTATGTGCTTTATATGCTCTTTGCATGTTTTAAGTTGTAAATCAAGATATCATCAAAAAATACCAAAACAAGTTTTTGAAGATGCTTGCTGAATACCTTATTCATACAAGATTGGAATGTTGCTAGTGCATTAGTGAGGCCAAATGGCATAACAAGAAACTCAAAGTGCCCATAGTGACATCTGAAAGAAGTCTTTTCCACATCTTCCCTCCTCATGTGGATTTGATGGTACCCTGATCTTAAGTCAATTTTTGAGAAGTATACAACACCATGTAATTCATCAATGAGTTCATCTATGCGTGGTATGGGATACCTATTTTTTATGGTCTTCTTGTTTAGAGCCTTGTAGTCTATACACATTCTCATTGTACCATCCTTTTTCTTGACAAGTATCACAGATGATGCAAATGGACTAGAGCTAGGCCTTATGAATCCCATGTCTAGGAGTTCCTTAATAGTTTTTTCTATTTCTTCCTTATAACCTCTTGGATGGCAGTATGGAGTTGTTATAACTAGTTTGGCACCCTATTCTAACTCTATAACATGCTCAAAACCTCTATCTGGTGGTAATCCCAGAGGTAAATCATTCAAAACTATACTATGCTTATCAAGAATATTTTGAATTTCAAAATGAAAATTACCTTGATTCTTTGGAGAGCTTGTTGGATGGATTATGACTCCTGCTGCCCATGCTACTTGTCCTCTTCGAAAAGTCCTCTCCATCCTCTTTGCAGTGACCACCTTAGGTGCTCCATTTGATAAGCCTCTCAATAAGACTTCTTTCCCATTGGAATGAAATTTAAACTCCATAGTTTGATGGTTCATGTAATAGCCTCCAATAGAGTGCAACCATTGAACACCCAATACAAGATCTATCTCCCCAATCCCAACAACATAGAAGTCATCACATAACTCATAATCTCCTAAGGTCATCTTGAGTTGTTTCACCACCTGTGTGCAAGGCATAGTGAATCCATCAACTACAGTAACATTGAATCCCTCAAAATCTTCTGCTTTAAGCCCTCTTTTCATGACAAATCCCTCATCAATAAAATTGTGAGTTGCCCCACTATCAAGAAGAACTATCAACCTTTTCCCTGCTAGTACCCCTCGAATTTGAAAGGGATGGTATATTGGGACTCTTGATAATGCTGCTAAAGTGCCATCCTTGCTGATTTCTTTTTCTTTCTCTTCTTCTTCCTCCTCCTTAGTGTCATGAAATTCCTCATGCTCATCTGAATCAGATTCTGAAGCAACTTCAATATTGTGCACTTGACCTTTCCCCAAACATTTGTGTCCTAGAACCCATGGTTCTCTACAAGTGAAACAAAGCTTTTTCCTTCATAATTCACTCCTAGTCTCTTCATCTACCTTCTTTTTTGCTACATTTATCACATTCTTTGGTGGTGGTGCTGGAAAAGTCTTTTTCTGAAAATTCCCCTTATGTTGCCAAAGATTTGGGGGTTTTTTATTAGTGACTGGTTTCATAGGCACACAAGTTTCAAGTTGCAAGCTTCTTTTGATAGCTTCCTATAAGGTTGAGGGTGAGAAAGTCTTAACCAAACCCTTAACAGAATCTTCCAAACCATCAAGAAAAAGATAAACAATCCTCTTTTCACTCATATCAGGTACTATAATAGCCACTTTTTGAAACTCTTCTACATACTCATTAACTGATTTGGTTTGCCTCAACTTTGACAATTCTTTAAAATACTCTTCATCATCCTTGAGATCAAATCTATCCATCACTCTTTGACTAAAATCATCAAATGTAGTTACTTGATCATGACCTTGAGTAGTCATTCCATGATACCACCAATCATAGGCTACATCTTCCAAGTGTAGACTTGCGAATTTAATGACATCACTCTCCTTCATGGGGTTAAGTGTGAAGAAGGTCTGTAATTTTTGTAGCCATGCTCTAGCTGAAATTTTATTTGTTCCATCAAAAGTAGGTGCTGTAAACTTACTTATTTTATTTTTGAGCTCTCTTCCACTTATGTCCTGCTCCCTCCTGTACTCTTTCTTGGGTATCAAAGTGTCCATCATATCCACATATTCTCTAAAAGGAACTGAACTACAAAAGTCATCATCTAAGCCATTGTAAGTAGCTCTTAATGCAATCAATTTACCTATAACCTCTTCCATAGGACTAAGGGTTGGATTTGGTACTGGCAGCTCATCTGCAGGCAAGAAAATAGTTTTTGTTGATTTAGAGGGTGTGGGTTTCAGATTTCTTGGCTCCTCTGAAGTGCTCCCTCTCTCATTAGTAGATACAACTCCTTGGAGTTTTTCTGTCAATAATCACAAAGCCTCTGGGTATGTGCAGGATCATGAGGGGCCAAACTATGCCCTTAAGTGGCAATGAAAAATCAGACAATCAGGATTAGTCAACTTGGTGTGAAAAAATGAACTAGTTATCAACCTAATATCAAAAAGTTGTAAGAATATAATTTGTAGGAAATTGAATGTAGTTTCTAAACTACTAAGCCTTTTCTGAAAAAAAATTAATATGATTGGTAAAAAGTATAGATTGCAATGCAGCACTACAAACATTTCAGCAAAAAAATAAGAAGTACGTGTATGTCTGACCACCCTAATCAAAAGCAAATGATAATATTTTTTCATAATATTCTATATATAAGTAGTTGACACATGCCTAGATGTGACACATATTTTTTGGTATTTTTATTCCAAATAGATAATTAATTATGATTTTTTTGCTACAGCGCTTTCAGAATTTAAAAACTCTCATGTCTGATCACCTTAACTCATTGAAAACTTATCATAATTCAATTTTTTTAAATTTTTTCTTATACTAGATGAAGCATAGAATGTGACACATCTTTCGGACTTCAAAAATGTTATACCGTTTGAAAGATATAGTCATTTTTCAATTAGTATCTAAATCAGCACTTTAGAGGTAGCTCGATTAGAAAATAACTAATAATTACTTAACGAATTCAAAATTTGACAGCAATTATATTGATAGAAAGCTGATAATCTCCTTAAGATACCCTATTCATTTTATCAAATTGGGGTGAAAAAAAGTCATCAGCTACATGGTCGAAGTCTGGAACTGAGAGAAACAGAAGAAAAACACATTTTTGTGACACTTGAAGAGTTGACCAGGTAGGTTTGGTGCACAGACCAATACCGAGCCTAATCGGGTACCCAATATTTTCAGGTACCCGAATCTGGCGGCAGAATTTCAAATTTTTGCTTTGCCTCCACTTTCTCTAATTTCTAATTTTGAAATTTGGTTCCACTTTATCAATTATAGTTATATAATTGGTAGTTATATATTTGATATATATTTGATAGTTATTAGTTATATATTAAATATTATATAATATGAATTATATATTAAATGTTATATTTAATATTATTTAATATATATTAATATTAAAAACTATATATTAGATTATATATAATATTATATATTGTATATTATATATTAAATATTATATAATATACATTTTACATTTTAAATATTATTTAATATGATTCAGAGCATGAGCATGAGTCCCTATAGTGGCATAGTAGTGCCTTTTACAGGTGCCAAAAACCCTAGCTACGCAGAAATGGAGGCTTTGAAGAATAGTTCACTAGAGGTGGATTATAGAAGCAGAGGGCAAGAGAATCACTCTGTTTCCACCACTTGTGGCTATGAAATGGTATCTTTCCCTACTTTTTCAACCGAAATGCTAAATTGTAAAGGTTCTCGAAATAGATTCTAGTCATGCCAGACAAGTGTACCATGCCTATTGATAATCCGGTAGCTGAACAAAGTCATTGGGAGGTTAAACAAGAACAACTGGATGTATCTTTGAACCGGTCAAAGATTATGGAGAGCGGGGAAGGGTTTGGTAAAATGAGCAGTTGTTCTAGAAATGATGCACGTGCCATAGAACTGACCGCATTAATAAATTTAAAGAAGAGATCAGTGGCGACATGACATTATGAGGAAAGCCTTGCCGTTTCGATGGTGCCCTCCCCCCCCGGCGATATTATGAAGAATGTCTTACCGCTTCAATGCCGACACCACCTCTATCTCAGATTTTCACCATTGCTTCTCATCAGTACTCTGAAATCTGGCAGGGATTGCGGGCACATTATTACCCCTAGGGATTGGGATTGAGATATCACACATTAGGACCCATAGGGAGTCCCCATGACCCCTTATGACACATTGAAATGCTCAAATGTGTCTTAAGAGGTCTTAGAACCCCTTCAAACATACTTGAACATTCCAATGTGTCAAAAGGGGTCATTGGGACTCCCTATGGGTTCTATTATATCTTATCATGCGTTAGGACCCCTAGGGAGTCCCCATGACTGCTTTTGACACATTGGAATGATCAAGGGTGTCTTAAGGGGTCCTACGACCCCTTAAGACACACTTGAGCATTCCAATGTGTCAAAAGGGGTCATGGGGACTCCCTAGGGGTCCTAGTATGCCTTATCACATGTTAAGATCGATAGGGAGTCCCCATGACCCCTTATGACACATTGGAACACTCAAGTGTGTCTTAAGGGGTCCTACGACCCCTTAAGACACACTTGAGTGTTCCAATGTGTCAAAAGGGGTCATTGGGACTCCCTAGGGGTCCTAGTATGCCTTATCACACGTTAGGACCCCTAGGGAGTCCCAATGACCCCTTTTGACACATTGGAATGCTCAAGTGTTTCTTAAGGGGTCATAGGACCCCTTAAGACACACTTGAGCATTCCAATGTGTCAAAAGGGGTCATTGGGACTCCCTAGGGGTCCCAGTATGCCTTATCACGTGTTAGAATCCATAGAGAGTCCCCATGAACCTTTTTGACATATTGCAATGTTGTAGTGTGTCTTAAGGGGTCTTAGGACCCCTTAAGAAACAATTGAGTATTTCAATGTGTCAAAAGGGATCATGGGAACACCCTAGGTGTTCTAATGCATGATAAGGTGTACTAGGACCCCTAGGCAGTCCCCATGACCCCTTTTGACACATTAGAATGTTCAAGTGTGTCTTAAGAGGTATTAGGACCCCTTAAGACACACTTGAACATACCAATGTGTCAAAAGGGGTCATGGAGACTCTCCAGGGGTCCTAACGTGTGATAAGGCATACTAGGACCCCTAGGGAGTCCCCATGACCCCTTTTGACACATTAGAATGCTCAAGTGTGTCTTAAAGGATCCTAATACCACTTAAGACACACTTGAGCATTATAATGTGTCAAAAGGGGTTCTGGGGACTCCCTAGGGGTACTAGTACACCTTATCATGCATTAGGGCACCTAGAGAGTCCTCAGGTATGTGCAGGATCATGAGGGGCCAAACTATGCCCTTAAGTGGCAATGAAAAATCAGACAATCAGGATTAGTCAACTTGGCGTGAAAAAATGAACTAGTTATCAACCTAATATCAAAAAGTTGTAAGAATATAATTTGTAGGAAATTGAATGTAGTTTCTAAACTACTAAGCCTTTTTTGAAAAAAAATTAATATGATTGATAAAAAGTATAGATTGCAATGCAGCACTACAAACATTTCAACAAAAAAATAAGAAGTACGTGTATGTCTGACCACCCTAATCAAAAGAAAATGATAATATTTTTTTATAGTATTCTATATATAAGTAGTTGACTCATTCCCAGATGTGACGCATTTGGTATTTTTATTCCAAACAGATAATTAATTATGATTTTTTTGCTACAGCGCTTTCAGAATTTAAAATCTCTCGTGTCTGACCACCTTAACTCATTGAAAACTTATCATAATTCAATTTTTTTTAATTTTTTCTTATACTAGATGAAGCATAGAATGTGACGCATCTTTCGGATTTCAAAAATGTTATACGGTTTGAAAGTTGTAGCTATTTTTCCATCAGTATGTCAATCAGGACTTTAGATGTAAGTGAACTAGAAAATAACTAATAAATACTTAACGAATTCAAAATCTGACAGCACTTATATCGATGGAAAGCTGACAATCATCTGAAGAAACCCTTTTCATTTTATTGAAATTGGGTGGAAAAAAAGTCGTCAACCTAATGGTCGAAGTGTTGATATAAGAAAAACAGAGAAAAAACACATTTTTTGCACACCTTCAGCGTTGACCATGGAGCTTTGGTTTCCAAAGCTATTACCTGATTTTGCTTTAATTTCAAATTTGAAAAGTTTCCCCCTCCCACTCTTTTTTTATTTCCCTTTAATTTTGATGTTTTTTTCTTTCACCCTAACAATGAATAATTTATATATTTTATATTTAGGTTTTATATTTTATGTTTCATATTTTATATTATATAGTATATATATTATATATTATTTATTTATATTGTATATTCGATAATATCAATTTAAACGGCCTAAGTATATAGTCTATTCAGATTTATATTAAATGCAATATTTTTATATTATAATATAAATGTTACATAATATATATATGTATATATTATAAATTATATATTAAATATTGTTGTGTATATAATATAATAAAATATAATATAATGTCTAATATATATAATATATAAAATGAATAGGACATTAATATATTGTATATTTGATAATATATATTAAATGTAATATCTAATATATCTTATAATATATATATTATATATTTAGTCTATTAGATATTATATTTTTTCAAATATTTTATATATTATTTTAATATTTAATTTAAGTTATAACAGATCCTCTCATGAGACAACAGGTCGAATTGGGGTCGCTAGACGTCTTAAGGGGTAATTAGGGTTTGTGAGGCAACTTCGGATGTATAGTGACCATTTGGAAGGCAATAGGGCATGTCCGAGTACCAATGTACCAAATTTTAATGACTTTTTCCTAGTCCAACTCGAAAAGAGTCCATGGAGTGCTCTCAGGAGACCACATGTCCAATCAATGTCGCTAGGTGTCTTAAGGAGTCATTAGGGCTCGTGAGACAACCTTTGATGCATGGTGACCATTTGGAATGCATTAGGACATGTCAGAAGACCTAAATCCACAATTTAGATTAATTTTGATTAGTCAAACTCGAAAAGGGTCCATGGGGTGCTCTTGGGAGACCATTGTGCGATTCGGGATCGATAGGTGACTTAAGGGGTCATCGAGGTTCCAAATGAAACTTTTGATGAACGGTGATCCTTTGGAATGCATTAGGACATATCAGATGACCTACGTACCAAATTTGGATAACTTTTTCCTAGTAGAACTCGAAAGGGGTCCATGCAGTGCTCTCGGGAGACCACATGTCAAATCGGGGTCGGTACCTGCCTGTTAAGAGGTCATTAGGGTTCCAAATGAAACTTCGATGGAACGGTCACCCTTTGGAACACATTAGGATATGTCATAGGACCTATGTACCAAATTTGGATGACTTTTACCAAGTAAAACTCAAAAGGGGTCCATGGTGTGCTCTCGAGAGACCACATGTCAAAATGGGGTCGGTAGGCCTATTAAGGGGTCATTAGGGTTCCAAATAAAATTTTGAGGGAATGGTGACCCTTTGGAATGCATTAGGACATGTCATAGGACCTACGTACCAAATTTAGATGACTTTTTCTATTAGAACTCGAAAGGGGTCCATGGGGTGCTCTCGGGAGACCTCATGTCGAATCGAGGTTGGTAGTCCTGTTAAGGGGACATTAGGGTTTGAAAGGAAACTTCGATGGAATGGTGACCCTTTGGAATGCATTAGGACATGTAAGAGGACCTAATTCCATGATTCATATGACTTTTTTCCAAAATAACTCGAAAGGGGTCCATGGGTTGCTCTCAGGAGACCTCATGTCGAATCAGGGTCGGTTGGCCTATTAAGGGGTCATTGGGGTTACAAATGCAACTTTGATGGAATGGTGACCCTTTGGAATGCATTAGAACATTTCATAGGAACTACGTACCAAATTTGGATGACTTTTGCCTAGTAGAACTCGAAAGGGGTCCATGGGGTGCTCTCGGGAGACCACATGTCGAATCGGGGTGGATTGGCCTATTAAGGGGTCATTAGGGTTTGAAATGAAACTTCAATGGAATAGTGACCATTTGGAATGTATTAGGACATGTCATAGGACCTACATACCAAATTTGGATGACTTTTTCCTAGTAGAACTTGAAAGGGGTCCATGGGGTGCTCTCGAGAGACCTCATGTCGAATCACGGTCGGTAGGCCTGTTATGGAGTCATTAGGGTTCCAAATGCAACTTTGATGGAATAGTGAACCTTTGGAACACATTAGGACATATCATATGACCTATGTACAAAATTTGGATGACTTTTCCCTAGTAGAACTTGAAAGGGGTCCATGGGGTGCTCTCAGAAGACCTCATGTCGAATCGGGGTCGGTAGGCCTATTAAGGGGTCATTAGGGTTCAAAATGCAACTTCGATGAAATGATGACCCTTTGGAATGCATTAGGACATGTTAGAGGACCTATGTACAAAATATGGATGGCTTTTTCCAAGTATAACTCGAAAGTGGTCTATGGGGTGCTCTCGGGAGACCACATGTCGAAACGGGGTCGATAGGCCTATTAAAGGGTCATTAGGGTTCCAAATGCAACTTTGATGGAATGGTGACCATTTGGAATACATTAGGACATGTCATAGGACCTATGTACCAAATTTGGACTAATTTTTCCTAGTATAACTCGAAAGGGGTCCATGGGGTGCTCTCGGGAGACCTCATGTCGAATCGGGGTCGGTAGGCCTATTAAGGGGTCATTAGGGTTCCAGATGAAATTTTGATGGAAAAATGACCTTTTGGAATGAATTAGGACATGTCAAAGGACCTACATACCAAATTTGGATGACGTTTCCCTAGTAGAACTCGAAAGGGGTCCATGGGGTGCTCTCGGGAGACCACATGTCGAATTGGGGTCGGTAGGCTTGTTAAGGTGTCATCCAAATGAAACTTTGATGGAATAGTGACCCTTTGGAACACATTAGGATATTTCATAGGACCTATGTACCAAATTTGGATGACTTTTTTCTACTAGATCTCGTAAGGGGTCCATGGGGTGCTCTCGAGAGACCACATGTCAAAACAGGGTCGTTAGGCCTATTAAGGGGTCAATAGGGTTTGAAATGCAACTTCGATGGAATAGTGACCCATTTTAACACATTAGAACATGTCATAGGACCTATTTACCAAATTTGGATGACTTTTTCTTAGTAGAACTCAAAAGGGGTTAATGGGGTGCTCTTGGGAGACTACATGTCGAAACGGGGCCGGTAGGCCTGTTAAGGGGTCAATAGCATTTGAAATGCAACTTTGATGTAATGGTGACCCTTTGGAACACATTAGGAAATGTCAAAGGACCTAATTCCATGATTCAGATGACTTTTTCCTAGTAGAACTCGAAAGGGGTCCATGGAGTGCTCTCGGGAGACCACATGTCAAATCGAGGTGGTAGGCTTGTTAAGGGGTTATTAGGGTTCCAAATGCAACTTCAATGGAATAGGGACCCTTTTCAATGCATTAGGACATGTCAGAGGACCTACGTACCAAATTTGGATGACTTTTGCCTAGCAGAACTCAAAAGGGGTCCATGGGGTGCTCTCAGGACACCACATGTCGAATCAGGGTCGGTAGGCCTGTTAAGGAGTCATTAGGGTTCCAAATGAAACTTCCATGGAATAGTGACCCTTTGGAACCCATTAGGACATGTCAAAGGACCTACGTACCAAATTTTCAAGACTTTTGCCTAGTAGAACTCAAAAGGGGTCCATGGGGTACTCTCGAGACACCACATGTCGAATCAGAATTAGCAGGCCTGTTAAGGGGTCATTAGGGTTCCAAATAAAACTTTGATAGAACGGGGACCCTTTGTAATGCATTAGGACATGTTAGAGGACCTACATACCAAATTTGGATGACTTTTGCTTAGTAGAACTCGAAAGGGGTCCATGGGGTGGTCTCGAGAGACCACATGTCGAATCGGGGTCGGTAGGCTCGTTAAGGGGTCATTAGAGTTTCAAATGCAACTTCGATGGAACGATGACCCTTAATAATGCATTAGGACATGTTAGAGGACCCCTTAAGACACACTTGAGCATGATAAGGCGTACTAGGACCCCTAGGGAGTCCCCATGACCCCTTTTGATGCATTGGAATGCTCAAGTCTATCTTAAGGGATCCTACGACCCCTTAAGATAGACTTGAGCATTCCAATGCATCAAAAGTGGTCATGGGGACTCTCTAGGGGTCTTAACGTGTGATAAGGTGTACTAGGACCCCTAGAGAGTCCCCATGACCCCTTTTGACACATTGGAACCCTCAAGTGTGTCCTAAGGGGTCCTATGACCCCTTAGGACACACTTGAGGGTTCCAATGTTTCAAAAGGGGTCATGGGGACTCTCTAGGGGTCCTAACACATGATAAGGCTTACTAAGACCCGTAGGGAGTCCCCATGACCCCTTTCGATACATTGTAATGTTCAAGTGTGTCTTAAGGGGTCTTAGGACCTCTTAAGACACACTTGAGAATTCCAATTTGTCAAAAGGGGTCATGGGGACTCCCTAGGGGTCTTAAGGCATGATAAGGCATACTAGGACCCTTAAGGAGTCCCAATGACCCCTTTTGATCCCTAGGACCTCTTAAGACACACTTGAGCATTCCAATATGTCAAAAGGGGTCATTGGGACTCCATAGGGGTCTTAACGCATGATAAGGCATACTAGGACCCCTAGGAAGTCCTCATGACCCCTTTTGACATATTGGAACACTCAAGTGTGTCTTAAGGGGTCCTAATACCCCTTAAGACACACTTGAGCATTCCAATGTGTCAAAAGGGGTCATGGGGACTCTCTAGGGGTCCTAACACGTGATAAGGCATACTAGGACCCCTAGGGAGTCCCCATGACCTCTTTTGACACATTGGAATGCTCAAGTGTGTCTTAAGGGGTTGTAGGACCCCTTAAGACACACTTGGGCATTCAAATGTGTCAAAAGGGGTCATGGGGACTCCCTAGGGGTCCTAGTATGCATTATCACACCTTAGGACACCTACAGAGTCCCCACGACCCCTTAAGATACATTGGAATACTCAAGTGTGTTTTAAGGGGTATTAGGACCCCTTAAGACACACTTGAACATTTCAATGTGTTAAAAAGGATTATGGGGACTCCCTAGGGGTCTTAATATGCCTTATCATCTTTTAGGACCCCTAAGGAGTCCCTAGGACCCCTTTTGACACATTGGAATGCTCAAGTATGTCTTAAGGGGTCCTAATACGCCTTATCACATGTTAGAACCCCTAGAGAGTCTCCATGAACCCTTAAGACACATTGGAATGCTCAAGTGTGTCTTAAGAGGTCGTACGACCCCTTAAGACATACTTGAGCATTCTAATGTGTTTTAAGGGGTCATGGGGACTTCCTAGGGGTCGTAGTATGCCTTATCACACATTAGGATCCCTAGAGAGTCCCCATGACCCCTTAAGACACATTGGAATGCTCAAGTGTGTCTTAAGGGGTCATAGGACCCCTTAAGACACACTTGAGCATTCCAATGTGTCAAAAGGGGTTATGGGGACTCCCTAGGGGTCTTAATACATCTTATCATGCCTTAGGACCCCTAAGGAGTCCCCAGGACCCCTTTTGACACATTGAAATGCTCAAGTATGTCTTAAGAGGTCCTAATACACCTTATCACACGTTAGGACCTCTAGAGAGTCTCCATGAACCCTTAAGACACATTGGAATGCTCAAGTGTGTCTTAAGGGGTCGTACGACCCCTTAAGACACACTTGAGCATTCTAATGTGTCTTAAGAGGTCATGGGGACTCCCTAGGGATCCTAGTATGCCTTATCACGTGTTAGGACCCCTAGAGAGTCCCCATGACCCCTTAAGACATATTGGAATGCTCAAGTGTGTCTTAAGGGGTCATAGAACCCCTTAAGACACACTTGAGCATTCCAATGTGTCAAAAGGGGTTATGGAGACTCCCTAGGGGTCTTAATACTCTTTATCATGCCTTAGGACCCCTAAGGAGTTCCCAAGACCCCTTTTGACACATTGGAATGCTCAAGTATGTCTTAAGGGGTCCTAATATGCTTTATCATATGTTAGGACCCCTAGAGAGTCTCCATGAACCCTTAAGACACATTGGAATGCTCAAGTGTGTCTTAAGGGGTCATGGAGACTCCCTAGGGGTCCTAGTATGCCTTATCACACGTTAGGACCACTAGAGAGTCCCCATGACCCCTTAAGACATATTGGAATGCTCAAGTGTGTCTTAAGGGGTCATAGGACCCCTTAAGACACACTTGAGCATTCCAATGTGTCAAAAGGGGTCATGGGGACTCCCTAGAGGTCCTAGTAAGCCTTATCATGCGTTAGGACCTCTATAGAGTCCCCATGACCCCTTAAGACACATTGGAATTCTCAAGTGTGTCTTAAGAGGTCAGAGGACTGCTTAAGACACACTTGAGCATTCCAATGTGTCTTAAGGGGTCATGGGGACTCTCTAGGGGTCCTAGTATGTCTTAGGACCCCTAGGGAGTCCCCATGACCCCTTTTGACACATTGGAACACTCAAGTGTGTCTTAAGGGGTATTAGGACCCCTTAAGACACACTTAAGTGTTCCAATGTGTCAAAAAATGTCATGGGGACTCCCTAGGGGTCCTAGTATGCCTTATCACATGTTAGGACCCCTAGGGAGTCCCCATGACCCCTTAAGACACATTGGAATACTAAAGTGTTCCAATGTCTCTTAAGGGGTCATGGGGACTCCCTAGGGGTCCTAATATGCCTTATCACGCCTTAGGACCCCTAGGGAGTCCCCATGACCCCTTTTGACACATTGGAATGCTCAAGTGTGTCTTAAGGGATCGTAGGACCCCTTAAGACACACTTGAGCATTCCAATGTGTCAAAAGGGGTCATGGGGACTCCCTAAGGGTCCTAGTATGCCTTATCACACCTTAGGACCCCTAGAGATTCTCCATGACTGCTTAAGACACATTTGAGCATTCTAATGTGTCAAAAGGGGTCATGGGAACTCCCTATGTGTCTTAATATATGATAAGGCGTACTAGGACCCCTAGGGAGTCCCCATGACCCCTTTTGACACATTAGAATTCTCAAGTGTGTCTTAAGGGGTATTAGGACCCCTTAAGACACACTTGAGCATTCCAATGTGTCAAGAGGGGTCATCGAGACTTCCTAGGGGTCGTAGTATGCCTTATCATGTGTTAGGACCCCTAGAGAGTCTCGATGACCCCTTTTGACACATTGGAACACTCCAATATGTCTTAAGGGGTCCTACCCTAGAGAGTCTCAACATTAGATAAGGTGTACTAGGACCCCTTAAGACACACTTGAGCATTCTAATGTGTCAAAAAGGGTGATGGGAACTCCCTACGTGTCCTAATACATGATAAGGCGTACTAGGACCCCTAGGGAGTCCCCATGACCCCTTTTGACGCATTGGAATGCTCAAGTGTGTCTTAAGGGGTCTTAGGACCCCTTAAGACACACTTGAGCATTCCAATGCATCAAAAAGACCCCTTAAGACACACTTGAGCATTCCAATGCATCAAAAAGACCCCTTAAGACACACTTGAGCATTCCAATGTGTCAAAAGGGGTCATCGGGACTCCGTAGGGGTCCTAACGTGTGATAAGGCATACTAAAAACCCTAGGGAGTCTCGATGACCCCTTTTGACACATTGAAATGCTCCAGTGTGTCTTAAGGGGTCCTACGACCCCTTAAGACACACTTGAGCTTTCCAATGTGTCAAAAGGGGTCATGGGTGTATACACCTAAAAATGGTCACCTAGACTAGTAGCCTCTTTTGCTAAATCATAAATTGCTTGTTCTTGATCAAATCCTAGCTCTATCATTTATTCAATTATTTTCTATGGGCTAACCATTTTATCCTAAGTTTTTATCTATTTAAAAGGAATATTTCCTCTCCTTTTAATAAATAAAAAGCCCCCACTTTTCCTCTTATCCTAAGTTGCACAAATAAAGCATTATTCTTATTTTATAAAAAGGGAAAAAGCATTTTTTGTCTCATATGGACACAAAAGTCAACTCCTATTTTCTCATTGGAGGATATTTGTGCACATGGATTGCTCCTCTTTTAAGCTCCACCGTTGATTAAATCTTTTGCCTCTTAATCTCCATGGTCCATTTCTCCTCATTTCCTTTAAAAGGAGAGCTCTCTTCTTCATTCTAGATCCCCAACTTTTTATGCTAATATTATGCTGCAGGTTTTCTAGGTCACTTTGGAGCTTTTGAAGATTTGGAGTATTCTTAGCATCTACATCTCATTCTTGCATTCTACATCTCATTCTTTCATTCTTAGCTTAGCTTCATATTTATGCTTTCTTAGATTAGCTTCATTTCTATGCTCTAGATTAGCTCACATAGATTAATTAGCTTGGGTTGTAACACTTGCACATTTCTTTTCATAGCTTAGCTTGCATTTTCATTTCTAGTATAGCATTGCATTGCATTTTCATTCTTGATTCTTGAGGATATTGGCATTCTTGCCCTTGTCTTCATTGAATCTCCCATTGCATGGTTTACTAGCAAGGTTATGGGCTAAATAGCTCTAGCTGAAAGCATTCTTAAAAACCCTTGCACTCCATGCCTAGGGAGCTATGGATCGATTTGTGAGGGCTCATTCTTGAGTTTCCTTGCATGTAATCATTCATAGAAGTGTGACACATTTATAGCACACAATGGGAACTCCCTAGGTGTCCTAATGCGTGATAAGGAGTACTAGGACCCCTAAGGAGTCCCCATGACCCTTTTTGACACATTGGAATGCTCAAGTGTGTCTTAAGGGGTATTAGGTCCCCATAAGACACACTTGAGCATTCTAATGCATCAAAAGGGGTCATGGGGACTCCCTAGGCATCCTAGAGCATGATAAGGCATACAAGGACACCTAGGGAGTCCCCACGACCCCTTTTGACACATTCAAATGCTCAAGTGTGTCTTAATGGGTCCTAATACCCCTTAAGACACACTTGAGCATTCTAATGTGTCAAATAAGGTGTACTAGGACCCCTAGGGATTCCCCATGACCCTTTTTGACACATTAGAATGCTCAAGTGTGTCTTAAGGGGTCCTACGACCCCTTAAGACACACTTGAGCATTCCAATGTGTCTGAAGCAATCATGGGGACTCTCTAGGGGTCGTAAGGCATGGTAAGGCATACTATGACCCCTAGGGAGTCTCCATGACCCCTTTTGATGTATTAGAATGCTCAAGTGTGTCCTAAGGGGTCCTACAACCCCTTAAGACGCACTTGAGCATTCCAATGTGTCTTAAGGGTTCGTGGGGACTCTCTAGGTGTCCTAATGCATGATAAGGTGTACTAGTACCCCTAGGGAGTCCCCAGAACCCCTTTTGACACATTAGAATGATCAAGTGTGTCTTAAGTGGTATTAGGATCCTAGGACCACTTAAGACACACTTGAGCATTCCAATGGACCCCTAGGGAGTCTCTCTCTGCCTCCAGTGAACTATTCTTCAAAGCCTTCATTTCTGCATAGCTAGGGTTTACAACGCGTGTAAAAGGCACATTTAATACAAAGATTTAGCCGATGACCTTTAAAGACCTAAAAGAAACGAGAAAAAAATTTAGGCCAAAAATACATACCACATTTCTGTATGTAGTACCGTAAGCTTGAACAATCCAGTTGGCTTCCTCTACTAAGGCACAAAGAACTTCATTAATGTATGCTCTAGGAGGAAGATTATAATTTCCATATTTCTGCAAGAGTTTCTCCTTAATTTGTAATATTATATATAATATATTAGTATACATTAGTGTGTGTGTGTGTATATATATATATATATATATATATGTTAGTATATATTATACATTAGTATACATATAATATATTATATATATTAGTATATTTAATACATTAATATATATAATACATTAGTCTATTATAATACATTAGTACATATATAATATACATTATATATATCATATGCCTCTTTTTTATAGATATATTATATACATAAATATATGTAAAAGTTCAATTGTTTTCATTTGCTCCCGCCGGTTTTTCATTGGCAGGAGAATATCGGGTACCCGATATTTTTGGGTACCCAATTTTTCCCAGGCAATATTTGACCAAAATATTCCATGTCCCCATAGAGCTTACAATCACGGGATTTTATACTTTTTTCACGCGTTGCAAAACAAAAAATGTGATTTGGGGCCCATTGTTTGCTTTTTGTCGACTTGTGGTCTCACCATGGGAAGCACCAGTCATCGAAAGGCTAAACGCAAGAGGAAGCTGACAGATGATGAAATTCAAGCAAATAGGAAAAAGATAAGGAAAATCACCGAAGAAGGAGAGAAGGTATGTTAAACATTAATCAAGGTGACCCTGTAAACGTAGTTGTAAGTGAAGAGGATGTTCAATTTGAAAATGCATAGATGGAGATTGAAAATGTAGACTTTGAGAATGAAAATGTTGCACAAGAACCACATGAATGTTATACATCTCCAAATTATATGCGAAATGAAGTCCCTTGCAATAAAGATAATCAATCTTCAAATTTGGGGCTTTCAAGAACACCTAAATGGTTAATTGAAATTGAGGAGAACATTATGAATAATTGGGAAGGAAAGAGGTCACATAGAACCATTAGGTTGTGGGCTTCAAGACTTTATGATCAATTTTTTCGAAATAAGACATTGGTTGAGAAATGTCAAATTTTTGTGCAGTTGTTAAAGATGCAAAAGATGAGACCTGTGCTTGTCAAATTGAAGATTCGTGTGAACAAGAAAATGGAGAGAAATGCCATTGTTGTGAAGAATCTTTTCAATGCTCTCAATAGCATTGGGAAGACTAGCAGAGAAAAAGACAAGAGAGTTGCTCAGAGGGTTATTACAACCTCCTTAGTAAGTCATCAGTTGAGAAAGGCTCGTTTGATGAGACAAACTTGTGTTGACTTCAATATAGACCATAAAACTTTGGGTAGAGCACTTGCAAGAAGAGGACTTGATGATCCCCTTCAAATTGATACATGGGCTTATGGTTGGAGACTTCCATGTTTCGATAAGAAGCTAACAGATGTTGTCAAGGATGAAATTCAACAATTTTGGGATGCTAACTCAAAAGTGTCACCAAATGTGAAGGATGTCTTGAAGTTGAGAGTTGGCAATCGAGACAACACTCCACATCCTAAACATTATGTGGAGGTAAGTCAAACAATGTTGTATAAAAAATTTTGTGAGACACATCCAACATTGAAAATATCACAAAGGTCTTTTGAATCTGTGAAGCCATTTTATTATGTACCCCATAAGATTTGAAATACATGTTGTTGCAAATATCATGTTGAGTTTTCAATGCATCATGAATTATTACGGTCCATTCATTCTACTTTGCATACTAATGAAATGCTAGAGGATTGTGGTGCAAGTGGTCTTCCCAAATCATCAAGAGACTTGCTAGATCAATTTTTATGTCAAAGAGATGATGGTTGTTTATTTTATAAAAAAGATTGCTTAAATGCCAAGTGCTCAGAATGTGGTGGCTTGTCCAAGTTTAGAACATGTTTTCATGAGGGTTTGGAACACAATTTTGGAAAGACACTCGTCCAAAAAAAGGTATATGAAATAGTGAAATATACATTGAAGAGTGGAGGTGAAGGCTCTAGATGTGAGTTAGTTGCAAATGAATACAATGTTGCTGATTTAATCTCAGATTTCAAGACAAATCTTTTTTACAAGTATGTAAGGCATAGTCACAGGTCTCAATGGTTGGATTAACAATTTAGGACATGTAAGGACACTTTCCCCATTGGAACTATTATATCCGTTGTAGACTTTGCGGAGAACTATACATTGCAGCCCCAAAATGAGACTCAAGCTCAATATTACAATTTGATTCAGGTTGCTATTTTTGTACACATCACATATAGACATTCCCCTGATAGCACAAAAGATGAGCGAAAGATAATCAGAGAGTACCATTTTTATATGAGCGATGATAGGTCTCACTCTCATGAGTTTGTTCAACATTGTTTCCTGAACTATTTTGACTTCTTGCAGGAAAATGGTATTGCTATGGATAGGCATCTCATTTGGTCGGATAATTGCACCGGTCAATTTAAGAATGCCAGAATGTTTTTTTGGTTGTGTAGAATGCATGTGGAGAGAGGTGTACCTCATATATGGAGTTTTTTTGAGTCAGGGCATGGGAAAGGGGAGCATGACGGAGTAGGTGCATGTGTGAAGAGAGCTCTAGTTAAGGAGCAATTGAGGATTTCAAGTGCTGTACTTCTTGATGCTCATTCTATTGTTTATTGGTGTACTTTAGCATTGTCACAGGGGAGACTCTTGATTCTACAGTGCATAGATTCTTTTGGTTGGTTGAGGAGGGAACTATAGGAGATAGATTGGATTGTCAAATAGTGAAAGACTCTTCAAAAATGCATTCATTCCGAAGCTCCAATAGTAGTACATGGACCATTTGGACACGAGAGTTGGCTTGTTTTTGCCCCATGTGTTTTTAGTATGATTGGGATCATTGTAAGTCAAGTGAGTGGGTGGATACATGGGTTCCATAGTATTTGACTCCTTTATCTTTGACACTCTCTATAAGAAATGATGACATGGACACTTCAGTTGACTATGACCATCTTTCAGATCTTTTGAAGCCAGGAGATGTTTTTGCATTGGTTGCACCATAGGGGAATGATGAGAGGTCAAATTATTGGTTAGCACGTTGTGTACAAGGTAAACAGAAGCTTGTACAACCAATGATAGATGGTGATGGGTTCACATATCCTACTGGTTCAGTTGTTGTTGCGGGAACATGGTTGCGAACATACATGATTAGAAAGAATGGAGTTCCCACATTTGAAGACTATGAGAAGCACAAAACTATTTTGATATATTCACACCTTGTTATAGCAACAAATGTCAAGTTGTCAAAGCATCATGGAAGACCAAAGACAAAAGAACTTTGGACTATTACTACTGCTGATCATGAAGCACTATTGGAGACCCTGAAGCAAAGAGATGACCCTTCAGGAACACTTGACTAGGTAATAAGTTAACTTAGTGCATTATTTTCTAAGTTCATTAAGCTTAATTTCAATACATTAATTTGACCTTTCTTAGATTGTATTTTGAGTCAATAAACTTGGTTTTGTATGTGAAATGTAACTTGTGCAGGAGCACCTATGAAGACGCCTACGGTCACCATGGATCCAATCAGAGATAGAAGGACAAAAGGATCCTTAATGGTTAATTGAGATCTTTTGAATCCTATAATGGCAATTTGTAACAATCAATTTGATTTAAAAGTTAAATGTCCTTAAACTCTTCATAAGGACTTATGACCAAAATCATGTATGGGTGGCCAATAGTGCCAAGAAGAGATATTACATGTCATATACTTATGTCATTTGCATGGTTTGAATTCTTACATGTTTGATTGTTGTTTGTAATGCTTTAAGGATATTATTTTTTATCATTTCAAAAAATCTATAAAAGTTAAACCTCAAACATAATAAGCTCCACAGTTCAAATTTAACAAGCTGAATCATGATTAATTTCACAGTTCAAATTTCAAACATACCACTAACAGTCAGTTGAAAGTGGCTCATATCTCAGACCTCATGAGAGGTATTGACAAATTGTCAGGTGCTAAAAGATCATGTTTTCAAGGTCTACAATAACCTCTCTCAGTTTTGGGCTATTCGACTTCATTTGCATTTGGCAAGGCGATCTCAGTCGATGCCAAAACTTGCAGTGAGGGTCAGTTGAAAGTGGCTCAGCAATGTATCTTTCAAACCGTCTGACGTGGCATCGAACCGTCTACTCCATTAGCTCCGGTTGGCTGGGTAAACACTAATGACAACCCCATTCTACCCACAAAGTCACCGTAACGCTCGCGACCACGCTTGACCCAAGTGACCCCAAGGTGCACTAAGCATGATTGGGCCACGATCTTCTGGGGCTCGTATCTTGGACCTCATGAGAGGTATTGACAAACTATTAGGTGTTACAGGATCATGTTTTTGAGGTCTACAATAACCTCTCTTAGCTTTGGGCGATTCAACTTCGTTTGCATTTGGCAAGGCGATCTCAGTCGATGCCAAAACTTGCAGTGAGGGTTAATTAAAAGTGGCTCAGCAGCGTATCTTTCAAATCATCTAACCTAGCATCAAATCATCTTCTCCATTGGCTCTAGTTGGCCAGGTGAATGCCAGTGACAACCCAATTCTGCCCACAGAGTCACCGAAACACTCGCGACCACACTCGACCCAAGTGACCCCAAGGTGCACTAAGCATGATTGGGCAGTGATCTTCTGGGGCTCGTATCTTGGACCTCATGAGAGGTATCGACAAAATATTAGGTGTTACAAGATCATTTTTTTGAGGTCTACAATAACCTCTCTCAGTTTTGGGTGATTTGACTTCATTTTCATTTGGCAAGGCGATCTCAATCGATGCCAAAACTTGCAGTGAGGGTCAGTTGAAAGTGGCTCAACAGCGTATCTTTCAAACCATCTGACCTAGCATCAAACCATCTACTCCATCAGCTCTGGTTGGCCGGGTAAACACCAATGACAACCCCATTCTGCCCACAGAGTCACCAGAATGCTCACGACCACACTCAACCCAAGTGACCCCAAGGTGCACTAAGCATGATTGGGTAGCAATCTTCTGGGGCACATATCTTGGACCTCATGAGAGCTATCAACAAAATGTCAGGTGTTATAGGGTCATGTTTTTGAGGTCTACAATAACCTCTCTCAATTTTGGGCGATTCAACTTCCTTTGCATTTGGCAAGGCGATCTCAGTCGATGCCAAAACTTGCAGTCAAGGTCAGTTGAAAGTGGCTCAGCAACGTATCTTTCAAACTGTCTGACTTGGCATCAAATCATCTACTCCATCAGCTCTGGTTGGCTGGGTAAACACCAGTGAAAACCCCATTCTTCCCACAGAGTCACCGGAACGCTCGCGACCACGCTCGACCCAAGTGACCCCAAGGTGCACTAAGCACGATTGGGTAGTGATCTTCTGGGCCTCGTATCTCAGACCTCTTAAGAGCTATCAACAAACTATTAGGTGCTATGGGATCATTTTTTTGAGGTCTACAATAACCTCTCTCAGTTTTGGGCGATTCAACTTCATTTGCATTTGGCAAGGCGATCTCAGTCGATGCCAAAACTTGTAGTCAGGGTCAGTTGAAAGTGGCTTAGCAGCGTATCTTTCAAACCGTCTGACCTGGCATCGAATCATCTACTCCATCAGCTCTGGTTGGCTGGGTAAATGCTAGTGACAACCCCGTTCTACCCATAGAGTCACCGTAACGCTCGCAACCACACTTGACCCAAGTGACCCCAAGGTGCACAAAGCACGATGGGGCAATGATCTTCTGGGGCTCATATCTTGGACCTCGTGAGAGGTATCGACAAACTATCAGGTGTTACAAGATTATTTTTTTGAGGTCTACAATAACCTCTCTCAGTTTTGGGTGATTCGACTTTGTTTGCATTTGGCAAGGCGATCTCAGTCGATGCCAAAACTTGCAGTCAAGGTCAGTTGAAAGTGGCTTAGCAGCATATCTTTCAAACCGTCTGACCTGGCATCAAATCATCTACTCCATTGGCTTTGATTGGCTGGGTAAATGCTAGTGACAACCCCATTCTTCCCACAGAGCCACCGGAACGCTCGTGACCATGCTTGACCCAAGTGACCCCAAGGTGCACTAAGCACGATTGGGCAGCGATCTTCTGGGGCTCGTATCTTTGACCTCATGAGAGGTATTGACAAACTGTTAGGTGTTACAAGATCATGTTTTTGAGGTCTACAATAACCTCTCTCAGTTTTGGGCAATTCGACTTCATTTGCATTTGGCAAGGCAATCTCAGTCGATGCCAAAACCTGCAGTGAGGGTCAGTTAAAAGTGGCTCAGCAGCGTATCTTTCAAACCGTCTAACCTGGCATCGAACCATCTACTCCAATGACTCTGGTTAGCTAGGTAAATTCTAATGACAACCCCATTCTACCCACAGAGTCACCGAAACGCTCGCGACCACACTCGACCCAAGTGACCCCAAGGTGCACTAAGCACAATTGTGCAGCGATCTTTTGGGATTCATATCTCAGACCTCGTGAGAGCTATCGATAAAATATTAGGTGCTATGGGATCATTTTTTTGAGGTCTACAATAACCTCTCTCAATTTTGGGTGATTCGACTTCCTTTGCATTTGGCAAGGCGATCTTAGTCGATGCCAAAACTTGCAGTCAGGGTCCGTTGAAAGTGGCTCAACAGCGTATCTTTCAAACCGTCTGACCTGGAATTGAACCATCTACTCCATCAACTCTGGTTGGCCAGGTAAACATTAGTGAAAACCCCATTCTACCCATAGAGTCACCGAAACGGTCACGACCACGCTCGACCCAAGTGACCCCAAGGTGCACTAAGCATGATTGGGCCGGAATCTTCTAGGGCTCGTATCTCAGACCTCGTGAGAGCTATCAAAAAAATTTTAGGTGCTATGAGATCATGTTTTTGAGGTCTACAATAACCTCTCTCAGCTTTGGGCAATTTGACTTCATTTGCATTTGGCAAGGCGATCTCAGTCGATACCAAAACTTGTAGTCAGGGTCAATTGAAAGTGGCTTAGCAGTGTATCTTTCAAACCATCTGACCTAGCATCAAATCATCTACTCCATTGGCTCTAGTTGGCTAGGTAAATTCTAGTGACAACCTCATTCTTCCCACAGAGTCACTGAAACGCTCGCGACCACACTCGACCCAAGTGACCCCAAGGTGCACTTAGCACGATTGGGCAATGATCTTCTGGGGCTCATATCTTGGACCTTGTGAGAGGTATCAGCAAATTGTCAGGTGTTATAGGATCATGTTTTTGAGGTCTACAATAACCTCTCTCAGTTTTGGGCGATTCAACTTCGTTTGCATTTGGCAAGGATATCTCAGTCGATGCCAAAACTTGTAGTGAGGGTCAGTTGAAAGTGGCTCAACATTGTATCTTTCAAACCGTCTAACCTGGCATCAAATCATCTACTCCATTGGCTCTAGTTGGCTGGGTAAACACTAGTGACAACCTTGTTCTGCCCACAGAGTCACCGGAACGCTCGCGACCACACTCGACCCAAGTGACCCCAAGGTGCACTTAGCACAATTGGGCAGTGATCTTCTGGGACTCATATCTCGGACCTCATGAGAGCTATTGAAAAATTGTTATGTGCTACAGGATCATGTTTTCAAGGTCTACAATAATCTCTCTCAGTTTTGGGCGATTTGACTTTGTTTGCATTTGGCAAGGCGATCTTAGTAGATGCCAAAACTTGCAGTCAGGGTCAGCTGAAAGTGGCTCAGCAACGTATCTTTCAAACCATCTGACCTGGCATCAAACCATCTACTCCATCAGCTCCATTTCACTAGGTAAACACTAGTGACAACCCCGTTCTACCCACAGAGTCACTGGAACACTCGTGACCATGCTCAACCCAAGTGACCCCAAGGTGCACTAAGCACGATTGGGCAGTGATCTTCTGGGGCTTGTATCTTGGACCTCATGAGAGGTATCGACAAACTATCAGGTGCTATGAGATTTTTTTTTCGAGGTCTACAATAACCTCTCTCATTTTTGGGCGATTCAACTTCATTTGCATTTGGCAAGGCGATCTCAGTCGATGCCAAAACTTGCAGTGAGGGTTAGTTGAAAGTGGCTCAGTAGTGTATCTTTCAAACCATCTAACCTGGCATTGAACCATCTACTCCATCAGGTCTGGTTGGCTGGGTAAATGCTAATGACAACCCCATTCTACCCACAGAGTCACCAGAATGCTTGCGACCACACTCAACCCAAGTGACCCCAAGGTGCACTAAGCACGATTGGGCAGTGATCTTCTGGGGCTCATATCTTGGACCTCGTGAGAGATATCAACAAACTGTTAGGTTTTATAGGATCATGTTTTCAAGGTCTACAATAACCTCTCTCAGTTTTGGGTGATTCGAATTCATTTGCATTTGGCAAGGCAATCTCAGTCGATGCCGAAACTTGCAGTCAGGGTCAGTTGAAATTGGCTTAGCAACGTATCTTTCAAACCATCTGACTTGGCATCGAATCATCTGCTCCATTAGCTCTATTTGGCTGGGTAAACACCAATGACAACCCTGTTCTACCCATAGAGTCATCGGAATGCTCGTGACCACGCTCGACCCAAGTGACCCCAAGGTGCACTAAGCACGATTGGGCCATGATCTTCTGGGGCTCATATCTCAAACCTCGTGAGAGCTAGCAACAAACTATTAGGTGCTACAGGATTGTGTTTTTGAGGTCTACAATAACCTCTCTCATCTTTGGGTGATTTGACTTCGTTTGCATTTGGCAAGGTGATCTCAGTCGATGCCAAAACTTGCAGTCAGGGTCAGTTGAAAGTGGCTTAGCAGTGTATCTTTCAAACCGTCAGACCTGGCATCGAACTGTTTGCTCCATCAGCTTTGGTTGGCTAGGTAAATGCCAATGACAACCCTGTTCTACCCACAGAGTCACCGAAATGCTCGTGACCACACTCGACCCAAGTGACGCCAAGGTGCACTAAGCACGATTGGGCAACGATCTTCCAGGGCTCGTTGATCAAGTAGAAATTTTTTTGAGCAGACATTGTCCTATTTGGTATGGTTATGAAGGTAGACTGAAATGGTTGGAGAGGCTATCAATGCCACTGTCTATCCAAGGACATTGCATCATCCTTGGGGTCGGTTATAATTTTAACTATCGAGTCCCATAAAAATTGTGACTTGGAAGCATAGACAATATATGTAAACTATTTAACAGAATGCCCACAAGCAAAGCACAGCATATGGAATTGTAGATAGGAGTAGTAGAACTAGTAAAAGGTATCCAAAAATGAAGTTTCCAAAGCTTTGTTAGGTTAGACTGGTCGATGACAATGAGAATTGGTTTTGCACATCGACAATATTGGCATTCGAGAACATGATTATCTATAATGCAATTTCAATATTAAGACATTATCATTTCCTAAGAATGCCCCAACACTGGATGTCAAGGAGGACCTGACATCTTCCTTGATGGATAGAACCTTGTTTCATGCTCAGTTGTTGGATTCATAGAGGTCTGGGACTATATCAGTGGGAAACTTAAGAGCAATTTTCAATACCAAGTTGATGATGCCTTCATGACGCATGATAATGTAGTTCTTTGTGTTGACATCAGTCATGATTCAGAGATGTTGGCTTTAGGTTCATAGGGTGGGAAAATTGAGGAGGATGTGCTCGCAATTGAATCCCAAAATACATATGTACGATGGCTTCGACAAAATGTTTCTTGGTGTCACTTGCATGAAGTGGTATGTTTGTGGAGAGCTAGAAATGACATGCTCTAGTTATAGCACCAAGTGTCCAATCAAAACACAGAGGCATTAACACTTGTGTTGCAATAAGATCCAGATTGCACTATTCTATAGGAATAGATCCATTTTGAAAGATGTAGAGCACCAAGTAACATGGACTTTCATAACAAAATATTACTAAGGCACTCACAAAGGGATACTTTAATGTATTCAAGAAAGAAGATGTGGATAGACACGTCCTCAAGAATTAGTTATTATAACAAGAAAGAAACTAACCGAAAGGGGAAAATAAGTAAGGCTCGTAGAGGAGATTTTGGGGGTTCCGGATTCCGCCTGACCCGAGAGACTTTGTGCCAGGGGAGGGATAGATTAGGATTTTTATTGTAATGCAGGGAAAGAGGGATTTTATTTTTAGATAATGATTAATGTACAGGAACATCAGAATCTTTGTTGTTTTTCTGTGTTTAAAGAAGGATATGTCAGCATATTAAAACTTTGATTTAAGATGCTCACTTTCTGATTGATATTCATCTTTGAATGATATTGGTTTCTTTTGAATGCATATTTGTTACGTCTGATCATCAGCACGATCATCTGTGGACTTTATGCTATAGTTTTTCATGTATTTGGAAAGAACCATTCGTCTTTCTCTCTTAGTTTCTTTCTATAATGCATTGTTTAGGCAAATGAAATTTGTAGCGTTTACTGTCCTTTTCTTTTCAGTAAATTAGTCCCTTTGCATCTATCTTGTGTTTACGAATAGATTTTTGTAAGCCTTTATTGCTTTTAGGTTAAAAGCATTATCATTTATAGTTTAGTTGATTCATTGTAAATCCTACATGGGGAGCTGTACCCGGATAATTCAAAGGGCACTTACGCTTCTCAATAGTGAAGTGACCCAACTATTGGTGTTGGTTGAGTCTTTTTGTTTGGGCTTTAAGGGTCATTTTGTAAGCATTTCTTTCGAAGACAAATCTGTTCACCAATAAGAAGTTAAACCTCAAACATAATAAGCTCCATGAACAGGGTATTCCAGAGTAAAGAAAAACAAATGTAACTTCAACAAGATATAATTTAAATCATAATGATAATCATAGTCAAGATATAACTTCACCATTCAATTCCATAAACATGAATAATAAATATGTATATACAAAAGATGACGCAAATATAACATATAAATGAATATGTTCTATATATGTATCAAATGTATCAAAAGTATGTCCATATAAAAATATGGCACATGCCATTTCAAAATGTCTACAAAATCAATGTTTTAAGGTGTACAATGTGGCATATGTGCCATCTCAAAATGTGCCAAGTGTCATCTCTAAATGACCACAAAACTAAAACTGCATCCTATGTTGTAGGGGGATCATCAAAATGTAGCCTCTTTGAAGGAGTGTTGGGCTCTGATTGATCCTGCATAAAAATGAGTTCAAACCAAAGTTAGATTGCTTACTTTATATGATTTGTAAATATATATATATATATATATATATATATATATATATATATATATATATATATATATATATATATATATATATATATATATATATATATATATATATATATATATATATATATATATATATATATATATATATATATATATATATATATATATATATATATATATATATATATATATATATAATTCATAATTTTCAAACACTAATTTAATTAAAATTATAACCGAATACAAATAAATTTGTACCTGGTCTCTCGATCGCCTACCATTATCAGGTGTCCTAGCATAAGTCTTGGGTAGCGAAGGGACCATGCCAACAATACCAACTCTGACCTATAAATATATATTTGCAATAATGAGATTAGTAGACTGGTGCAACATAGAGTAATAAATCTACAAAATAGGATGATAGCATAATAAAATTACAAATTGATTGAACTAAAATTAAAACTTACATCTGGTGATCCCTCCTCTAGAATAGTGGGCTGGGTCAACAAAGAAACAAAAGATTCTCGTGGGACCTCCCTCATAGTCAGAGTAACCTATGAGAGTAAAAAGATTGTCAATTATATATCAATGTACTTCATCATAGCAACCCTAGTTACAAAATACAAATAACAATATGTAAAAGTCTACGTACAATCAGGCTATCACTTTGAATCGAGACGCCTGTAACCCTACACCACCGAATTGGTGTCGGGACATCATCAATAGCCATACCCTATACAATAAAGTGCAAATAAAATATTTATTACTACACACAAGTGGCATACATATGCATGCATAATTAATCTTAAACAATTAACTACCTTTCCTTTTTCAACACCTGATGAAGGAACCCCCTCACGCCCCCCACTGATGTCAGCTGTAGCCTACAAGAACACAATAAGATGACAATATATATTAGTAAATGTATGAATTTTATTGCTCTAATTGATAGAGATTTAAGCATGTACACCAAATGATATTAAAAAAAACTAATGGGTACATAATTTATAATATACCGTATAGTCATCAAGGCCAAATAAAATGGCCAAAAGTGTGGACTCATCCACCTGTCTCACCTCCTCCTATGTCATCGACTGAACATAAATGGAAAAAATATATATACATAAGTGCATGTAATCATTAAAACTAATCTAAATAAATAAATTATTTTTAAATTAAATAAGTCATGTGACAAATTTATTTATAATGTTTACTCTTACCGTATCAATAGGAGTCAATGGCTCTACGTGCACCTCCTGAGCACTCTCATGAGATGTAGATGCTCCATGAGGTGTTGCAACCTCTCCTGTATCTCCCTCATCAATATCATGAAACTGATATATATCAAAATCAGTAAGTGGTCTGAGGCACATATGCTTGCACATAATGCACATATGGGGCTCGCATACATGTGAACTCCGATGAGATGTCGATGCACCAACAGCATCCACAGGAGGCAACACTGACCTAGTCTGTCTGATCAACTGATCACTTAGTAAATGAATGGCCCTAATAGTCAATTCAGCGGCCTCATAAATGATATCGGGATGCTGCACTGGAGGAGGGGGTGTGACATCAGTGGGAGGGACAAAGGTAGTGGCCTTTCGGCACTGGGAAGATGGCCTAGTCTGAGGAGCTCCTCTGCCTACGCCCATGTTGGGCCTCATACTCCAATAATCAACATGGTGATCAAGCACAAACTCAGCATGCAATTTTTTAAGGAAATAAAATGGGACCTCCAAATTTCTATGTGGTGGTTTATCAAAAACCATCCACCAACGATCCCAAAAGTTTGTGCGCATTACTTCATTTGTGCACCATTTTATTGATAATTTGGGCTTTTTGGGGTCAACTGGTATTCCAATTTTAGGATCGACAAAAAGGGTGGCTATATCTTCCTTACTTATATTAAGGGCCGCAATCCCATCATGGTCAAGCCCATCATCAAATTGGGTGTGCATATCATCACGCCAATGAAGAGCAGCATTATGTTGCTGCGTGAGTGTGTCAATATTTCCAACAATTGTATTTAGTGTGGCAAGCATGGGAGTAGGTTGTGAGAATAGAGGCATTTATGGTCAAGAAAGGAGAGCTCACTCTACATAAAGATAACAAGCAAAGGCCCTCCTCAAGAAAATATAAGGCTAAAATTGTTAACAAAAACCGGGATATTATGAATGATGGTGTTGTTGACAATGTGACCCCAAAGCCTCTCAAAACTATTTTCAATCTCACCTCTAGTATGCAAGTATCCAAAGCCTTTGAGAAGGCTACGGAAGATGCACAACCACCTTCAAAATTATCTAGAAACAAACCTTGGGCATCTTGACCCAAATGTGTGTTCAAGCCCCTAGGGGAGCCTCTCGACATAGTCTACAAGACTCTTTTGCAGAACCAGATACTCATGCCTATAGAAAACTTGCATCCTTATGATCCACAACCACGTCCTACTTGGTGGAATGACTCTGCATACTATGAGTACCATTCAAACAAGGGTCATAATACTTCTACCTATATTCAACTTAGATACAAGATCTAAGATCTTATCAATAATGGTGATGTTGTGAGCGGTCATTACAAAAATTTGGATCATCAAGAATTCAAAGACCCTTTTCCTCCTCATGAGAAGGGTGAATCTTCCAAGCCTAAGAATACCAACAACAAGGTCAACTATACGTACAATACCAATGATAATGTTATCAATATGGTTGAGCATGTCAATGTTGAATATTGTGATGTGATAACCATCAAAGGGAATGAAGACTCTTCTAGACCCAAAGTTCCTTTCATTTTGTGAGGTCTTGTGTCTCAATCTTCTAAATCAAAATAGTCTCAGGTTTGTGCAAATGTTGTTACTCGATCTAATGCAAAGATCACTCTCAAAGGCCATAAGCCTTCTACATCTACACCAAAATAACCTGTAGAAAAAGTTGTTGTTGCACCTGCTAACGAGAATTCCAAATTGGTCCCCACACCTACTAATACCAACTACAGCATCCTAGACAAATTACAACATACCAATGCTCAGATCACTATTTTTGAGTTGTTGAAGATCATGCCTGCTCATAGGAAGATTGTGGATAAAGCTCTCACTGAGGTGAATGTCCCAAAATATCTCGATCTTGACCAATTTCAATCCATGGTAGGCCACTTGACCTCACCTCATTATCTATCTTTCTCTAAAGAAGATGATCATTCGCTAAGCCACCCACATAATACTCCTTTGCATATTGAAGTCATGATTGGCCCAAAGTGTGTCCACCGCATCGTTGTTGATAATGGTACTGGTCTCAATATCTTCTTTGCTAATTTGCTCACCCAGCCAGGTTATGGAAAAGATTCTATAGTAGGACATAAAAAGATTACTATCAAAGCATATGATGAAGAAGAGTGCAAGTCTAAGGGCTTGATTGTGTTACCCATCAGGGTTGGTCCTATTGAGAGAAATGTTGTCTGTCAGGTACTAGATATTCCTCTCACCTACAACATACTAATGGGAAGACCATGGGTCCAGAGATGCAAGTTGTTCCTTTGACATACCATCAGTGCATAAAGTTCCCATTCCACACAAGTAACTGTACCTACCAATAGAAGCTATTCTTGCAATACCCTCACTCAATTTGCTGATAGTTTTGTCCCAACAAATAGAGAGTCTATTGAATTCTTTGATGCCAAACTAAAAGAGATGGAAAAGACACTAAAACTTACAGATTCAAGTATGGGGGAATATTAGATGGAACTGATTTTGTCACTGATAGCTTTACCACTATCTCTGTGTTCCTACGGGAGACCTTTTGAGAACAAGAAACCTTATGTTGTCTCACCCCAAGTAATCTATGATGGCTCTTTTGTTCAAGCCACAACACCATTAGAATATGAGGATGAAAATTGAGCTATTACAACTTGGATTTATAAAGGGAAAGAAATATCTAAACAAATCACTCCTACTCATGATATAGAACATGAACCAAATAGCGAAGGTTTCAAGCTCATGAAATGCTTTGGTTATAAAGGGAGTGGCCCTATAGGGGTGAATGATAATGGATTGCTAGAACCAATTGAAGCTATAGGGAGAAGGAAAAAATATGCTATAGGTATAGGCTTCAAGAAAATCCCGTTTCATTTAGGGATCAATAAATTTGTACCAAAACCAAAATGTCCACCAGTCTCTAGTGACATTGTTTCAGCTGAAAACTCAGAGGCTAGTTCAGATGAGGATACCTTTCCTTATCCTATTCCTCCAGATCTTGCCACACTCTTCATAGAGCTAGATGGTCCAGAGCAGCGTATCAGACAACTTGAAATTGATAGCGATTATGATGAAACTACCTCAATTACTCCTTTGTCATATGAACAGTTGAGAAAAATGAAAATGGCTCACCCTAACTATCAATAGGAACTCTACATGCTGTCATCTTTTCAAGAACGCTTTCAACAAGAACAAAATCAACAAAACATGAATGTTTCAAGAGATGATAATGAGTCATATGGTACAGCTAGTGTTGATGGAGTTCCCATTTCAAGTATAAAAGACTCACATGAGTATGAGTTTGATTCTCTTTCTAATGCAACTTCTAACAAGGATGTAGACACAATACAAACATTTTAAAACCTCCTCGAAGTAGGCAAAGGGTATAGTGTTAGGATGACTAAGTGTGATTCCACTGATGTTAACATTCCCTCTACTTCTGACGTAAGGTCTCGAAGGGACTTGAACACACCTATGGATGAGATTGCTTTAGGTCTTGACTTTCTTGTCCGCACTTTTGACAACTATACCATGAATGCACTTGAGGTAGTCACTTCTCTTTCACTCCACTATCCCGAGCTGATAAACTAGAACCTCTCCTCTCCATCCAATGAAGTCCTTATGTTCCAGAATGACAATGCTCTTGCTTTCTATGTTAACATTGTTGAAATTGTGACATCCTCCACTAGTAAAGATAGTGTCAACATGACTGAAGCTAATATAAAGTATCTCAGTCATAAAATTAAGAGAAAAATAAATAGGTGCTCTAATGGTGAAAACCACATTGTGGCAATGTCAGAGCTGAAAAAAGTAAAAACAAAAGACGTATCTGAGGGTGAAAACCTCTCTAAGGTGCCTGAGGATGGGATACTTGATACACTTCTAATTCATTTTTAGGAAAGATCTTCAATGTTGATAGAGCCTACTCAACCAATCAATTTGGGTATAGCAGTAGCACCTCAAATTATTCATTTGGCACAGTCCTTATATGTAGAAGAGAAAGAGGAATTCACCAGATTCTTTTGAAGCAAGAAGATCAACTTTGCATGGTCTTATTTTGATATGCCTAGTTTGGATCCTAATCTAATCATGCATCACCTATCTATTACACCAGGCATCAAGCCTTTCAAACAGAAGCTTCGTAAGGTCAACTATACGTACAATACCAATGACAATGTTATCAATATGGTTGAGCCTGTCAATGTCAAATACTATGATGTGATCACCATCAAAGGAAATGAAGACTCTTCCAGACCCAAAGTTCCTTTCATTTTGTGACTTCCTCTGTCTCAATCTTCTAAATCAAAATAGTCTTAGGTTTTTGGGAACATTGTTACTTGATCTAATGCAAAGATCACTCTCAAAGGCCCTAAGCCTTCTACATCTACACCAAAACAACCTGCAGACAAAGCTATTGTTGCACTTGCTAACAAGAATTCCAAATTGGTCCCCATGCCTACTAATGCCAACTATAGTATCCTAGACCAATTACAACATACCAATGCTCAGATCATTATTTTTGAGTTATTGAAGATCTCTCCTGCTCATAGGCAGATTCTAGATAAAGTTGTCGCTGAAGCAAATGTCCCAAAAGATCTTGATCTCAACTAGTTTCAATCCATGGTAGGTCACCTCACCTCACCTCATTATCTATCTTTCTTTGAAGAAGATGATCATTTTCTAAGCCACCCACATAATAATCCTTTTCATATTGAAGTCATGATTGGCCCAAAGCATGTTTGCCGCATCCTTATTGATAATGGTGTTGGTCTTAATATCTGCTTTGGTAATTTTCTCACCTAGCTAGGTTATGGAGAAGATTCTATAGATGCATGTAAAAATATTACTATCAAAGCATATGACGAAGAAGAGTGCAAGTCTAAGGGCTTGATTGTGTTACCCATCAAGGTTGGTCCTATTAAGAGAAATGTTGTCTGTCAGGTATTGGATATTCCTCTCGCCTACAACATACTATTGGGAAGACCGTGGATCCATGAGATGAAATTTGTTCCTTTGACATACCATCAGTAAATAAAGTTCCCATTCCATGGAGCTGAAGTAACTGTACCTTCCAACAGAAGCAATTCTTGCAATACCCTCACTCAATCTGCTGATAGTTTTGTCCCAACAAATAGAGAGTCTACTGAATTCTTTGATGCCAAACTAAAAGAGATGGAAAAGAATCTAAAACTTATGGATTTAGGTATGGGGGAATATCAAATGGAACCTATTTTTTCATTGACAGTTTTACCTCTATCTCCACATTCCTATGGGAGACCTTCTGAGAACAAGAAACCTTCTACTGTTTCACCCCAAGTAGTCTATGATGGAACTTTTGTACAAGACACAACACCCTTAGAATATGAGGATGAAAATAAAGCTATTACAACTTGGATTTATAAAGGAAAAGACACATCTAAACAAATCACTCCTGCTCATGATATAGAACATGAACCAAACAACGAAGGTTTCAAGCTCATGAAACACTTTGGCTATAAAGGGAGTGGTGCTATAGGGGTGAATGATAATGGATTGCTAGAACTAATTGAAGCCACAGGGAGAAGGACAAAAGATACCACAGGTCTAGGCTTCAAGAAAATCTCATTTCATTTAGGGATCAATAAATTTGTACCAAAACCAGAATGTCCACCAGTCTCTAGTGACATTGTTTCAGCTAAAAACTTAGAGGCTAGTTCAGATGAGGATACCTTTCCTTATCCTATTCCTCTAGATCTTTTCACACTCTTCACAGAGATGGATGGTCTAGAGCAGCATATCAGACACCTTAAAACTGATAGCGATTCTAATGACACTGCCTCAATTACTCCTTTGTCATATGAATAGTTGAGAAAAATGCAAACGGCTCACCCTAAATATCAACAGGAACTCTACATGCTAATAAATGATCCATGTATGCTAGTACCATCCCCCCATTAGTCACCACCACCATGTAATCCCACTAGGCTGGCACTACACGTGCCTCTATCATACACCACCCTTGATCCAATCTCGCCATCCAGCCCTTCTTCACCTCATCGGTGAAGTGAGTATATGAATAGTACTCATGGAATATGTCATGTGGTCTCCCAAACTACCTCAAGACTCATGATAATGGGAACCACTCAATGATACTGCTCATGTGGCTGATCAAAGGATGTGAACAAAACATGTATGGCAGCTCATGTCTGGCATCATCCCAAACCTTTTTCACTACCCATGGTCACCATATCACTACTACCATGTCATCCAACTGAGCTCGCCACTGTTCAATCTTACCCAACACTGGCTAAGTCATCTAGCCTCCATACCTATATATATATGGCTCTAATGGCTACCTAGTATCATGAAACACTAGCCAGAAAATGGGAAGATGCTCCCAAACCCATATCTATAGTATCACCACTCCTGAAACCATGCTCTAGAACCTTGATACATGATCTCATGCATCTCGTGATACATCTGTGCTAAGATGCATTAACCCCATCCAAATCTAATAGGTGGCTGCTGTAACATCCTTTGTAGCATCCTGCCCCAACCACACTCCAATCTCTACTGCCCTCTATTTGACATCAAGTAGAAGCCCAAGAACGTTGCTAAAACAACCACCAATCTATGCCCTACACCATACTGGATGATCAGGTCATCCCATGGGATCGTTTGTCCCATCACTAGATCATCTTGGAAGATCTCTCTAAGTTCTAATGTGTCCACTCTAGGCTGTGTGTCGTACTCCACACTGGCTTGTGGAAACATACTCTCACGATCCTATATATGTCCTCTGGGGTCACTGTCATCTCCCCCTATGGCAAATGGAAAGTGTTCATCTTTGAATAGAAATGCTCGACTAGTGCACCTAACAGTCTATGATTTACCTAGATGTCGGGTACATCATGTAGATACCACAAACCTAGTCCATCAATGTGTATTGACTTTGCATCATCCAGTTGCCACACTATCACCTCGATCATAGGCTAGTGAGAATGGAACACAATGTCCAGGAAGTCAACCTGCAATGCAAGTGACAACACATGATCATTATCCTTAATCATGATGGTTTTCAAAGAAAAATAGAAATTGCAACTATAACACTATCCTAAGACTAACTCTTTGATGATCCACTTGGCTATTTCTATGCAAATTTGGGCATATCTTTTGATTCTCTATAGTAGTTTTCCCACATGAGAAAGTACTAGCCTCACACAAGATTTGGCTTTCGTGCAAGCCTTTATCTCAACTCACGTGAGAGATCTTCCCTGAGGAGGATTTCTTGTGCGGCATCATCGGCCACCTCACATGAGCTTGTAGAGGTACCTCACATGAGGAAGCCCTCTTTAGGTCTTTTCTCACATGAGACGCCATCCTAGCTCCCACGAGGAAACCATTCCCTTGCATAAAGTTTGGTGAGAAAGTTCCTAAAACTGCCCTAAATCAACCTAAATCTATCAAAATGTGTAAAAAATTTGAAATGCAAGCTAAGTTATCAACTACTCACAGGTGGGACATAGTTTGCCGGTCAGCTGTGACATTGGGAGTGCTCAAATTGGTGCAATCTCACTAGTACACTCTCCATCTTTCTCTGAGCTCTCTAAATTGCCAAAAGTCAAAGGTTACAAATGAATTAAAAATGACCCTTCTGGGCCTTATATAGGTTTTGACCTAATTTTCAAAAGTTCTCCATTTTTCATGAAAACTTCACCCTTGACTAAATCAACCGCTCTGAATCCATTTTCAAGATTGAAATTGAAATCTGACACTCCTACATAGCTCAAAATTGCATTTTAAAATTTCTGGGTCTGACATGATCGGACGCTTGTGTAGTTGACCTTCTAATGTTGTATTCTTGATAGAATCACATCTCATCATCTTTTTCTTGACTTCATGTTTTTTTCATCAAAAGTCAACTCTAGTCAATTCTAGTCAACCTTGGTCAAACTTGGTCAACTAGACCTCCAGATCACTCTAAGATCACTTCTACCTCTTCTTGATTCTTTTGTAATCTATTCAAAGTTCTTCTAGATCTCTAATTTTATCTTTATATGCAATCTTTTGCTGTCAATTACCTGTCATGGCATGTCATCTTTCTATTTCACTCCCAATGGGGCAGGATGATTGCATCATTGAATCTTGAATCAATTCTCAAATTAATCTGATCTAAATCAAAAGACCTCATTGCTAGGGGCATCTCATCACTTGGGACATTTTTGTGCCTTGCATCTTGTCATCATACTACTAGGTATCTTAACAATCTAATATAGATCCCTGAGAATCAAGCTTCATTCTAGAGATGGTTCTCAAAATATCTTTAGGTACCTGAGCGATCTAACTCAGATCCCTAGGAATCAAGCTTCTTTCTGCAGATGATTCTTGAAATCTCTATTAGGTATTGGGGCAATCTAACCCTAATTCCTGAAAGTCAAGTTTCATTCTGGAGATGGCTCTCGAAGACCCTTTTTTTTAGGTCAGTATCAGGGTAATCTAACCCAGGTCTCAGATGACTAAGCTTCATTCTTAACATAGTCCTAAAAATCTATATCATGTTTCATTTAATCAATGGGTATTGGGGCAATCTAACCTTGACTCCTAAAGATTGAGCCTCATTCTGGGGATAGTCTTACTAAAATGGTAATCTTACTGATGTCTTCACAATCTAACTTAGACTTTGGAGAATCAAGCTCCATTCTGGAGATGATTCTACAACTCGATTTGATCGGTGTCTTGTCAATCTAACCTCGAGTTTTGAGGATTAAGCTTCATCCTGGAGATAATCCTGAAAACCTCACCAACCATCACATTCAGACTATTCTTTGAATCAATGAGCTACTTGCACATCAATTCAAAGAGGGGATTTCATTTTGTTACATTTTAGTCTCATTCTAGTGATTTCTAAATCATCAAAGTCCTATTGTACTAGGCAATTCTTTCTTCTAATTGACTCTACTTGACTTAGTGTCAAATGTAGAAAACCTTAAATTTGCATTAATCACATATCATATTTAATTCCTAAATATCGACTATATTGCCTAAATAAACCCTATGATTGATTAATTTAATTATAAACTCTTAGCACTTTAATTAAATTAAATTCACCCTCTTTAGCTAAAACACATGAAAAAGGAATTAAATAAATATTTGATTTTAAATAAATATCCTCATCTTGAAAATTGAATTTAACTATTCAAATAATAAAGAAAATCCACTTATGAGGCAATATTGTATTTATTTGAATTAAATATTCTCTTCAAATCTTCTCTGCAGTTCAAAAAAGGAAACTTTGATTTAATTGAAAATAAAAAAGAGGAAATAAAATAGTTAATAGCTTTAAAATAGACAAAAATAGGCAGTTGATGGCCTCTTTGTTGAGAACTTTCTATTCTAAGTTGATCTCTCATTCAATCTCCACCGTTCATCTAATTCAATCTCAACCATCAATTGAACCTAGGATTGTATAAAAGAACCCTCTTTTCTCATTCAAAGGATCCCCTTTTTTTTAGCAACGAAGTGTTGTCGCATTATCATCATAACTCCTTTTGCATTGAAGCTTTCAATTCTTAGCATAACCTTCATTTCTAGCTTAATATCATGTTTAGAACAATCATGCACTTCATCTCTTTATCTAGTTTTCTTTCATTGTTTCTATCTTAATTTCAATTTCTAGATCAATGTCATACTCATTTAGATTAATTGCACGTTCATTTCTAGATTAAACTGCATAAATCCTTCATTCTAGTAGTAGTATATGGTTGCATGGCTCTTGATTCTGAGAGAAAATTTCAAACCCTACCTAGATAGAAGGCAATAGGTCGAATCATTCAGACAGGTGAGATGAATAATCTAATATTCATTCTTGGCTACAACTGGTGAATAATGACTATGTTGAAGTGTGGAGCTAAATCAGAGGCCCATATTTAGTTCATACACTGGTAAGTTTCATAAAATATTATTTTTACCATCTCATTTGATGAATAAGCATGGCCTTTCCTAATACACATTTTCCCTATCACCCCCCATACCATGAGAAAGCTACCCATGTTCCTTCATTCACTCCATATGTACTTGGCCAAGCAGTAACATGTAGCCAAAATGGCCTACCAATAGAAAATTATCAGCATGCATATGAACTACCATACCCTCCTACCCAACATCAAGAATCATGGTAGCATTCCTATGAACCACCCTATGAGGGTCACCATTACTATCCTTAGAATCAGTCCAACACCACTTCAAATATGAACTCCAATAATTGGTTGAAAAATTTTCAAGAAGAAATGAGGTCTTTCATGAAACAGTATGTGGAGATGGTGACTTGGAAAGAAGAGTTTTGAAGGTAGTATATGGAGATGGTGGCCCAGAAAGAAGAGTTCTCAAGGCATCTAGAGGGAAAGATAGCAACCCATGAGCAGACCCTTGAAGAAAAGGACCAGCAGATCTTGACACAAGAGAAGGTCTATGAGGAAAAGCTTGAAGAGCATAAAGAAGTAATAAGATTCATCTAACTGACAACTGCAAAACATGAGGAGGATCTTTGAAAAGAGTGTCACTGTCATGGGTGAAAGACACTTGCTAGATAGATTGCATAAAAAGACCAATTGATTAATAACTTATTGGCACAAGAACCATGGTAGATAGATCAAGCAGTTATTGTTACCCCAATACAAGCAAGTTCACCAGATTCACCAAACGGTAATGAAAACTTAGTACAGTCTTGGCGACCTTCTTGGACCTTGTATCTAGGCTTCAAAATTCCAAATCTTTTCAAAAAGGAGATCCAAGAGGAGATGCCTCTTGTTGCTAAAGATGAGGCTACTCCCGTGTGTCCAAATTTTCAAGGAGATACAAGCCTGGAAGTAATATTTCCCTATAGAAGAGGAAGTCCTAGAAGCTTTGCAAATCAGGTAGGAGAATCATGAGGCTCAAATTACAAGTTTCTTTCCTGGTAAGTCCCCTAGCACTTCTATTGAAATTCAAAGCTTTAGGATTTCTCCTTCAGTTCAGAATCCTAATTAGTAGGGGCCTAGGTCTCTCCAATTCCCAAATTTCCATACATATTTAGAGCCTCTTCATGATCCCCCCTAGGATTCCAGTCACTCCATTCTATTCCTATAGAGGAGACACCTAAAGGGTTTTCCTTCCCAAGTAATAATGAACCCATCCTCCAGCAATTAAAGCCTTATGATTCAATACCTGAAGAGGTCCCTCCACCTCATAGCATTTCAGACCACCAGGAAGAAGATGAATATTATCTTTTAGGTGTACTTTTTTCATAATGACAATGAGAAACAATTAGATTTGTTACAACATGATGATGAATTAGAGCAGAAAGATAAGGGCAAAGAAGCAAGTAAAGAATATGAGGTCTTAACTGGTCAATTTAAAGGAATGCCTTTTATATTGAGAAAGAAGAGATAATACAAGATTTATTGGTTGAGCTCCATAATAGAGATAAAGATGATATAATTGTTGCTAGCTTAGAAAAACAAGAATATTTTAATTTTGTAATTGATGCTTTCTATTCAGCTCTTGTTGATGTTCCTCATCCTCCTAAAATAGATAATAACATGCATGTTCTTAAAAAGGAGTTTATGTTTTAGGAAGTTAATGTTATCCCAGTTGTAGAATCTAGGACTGCCTACAGTAAGATGATGGAGGGCTCTTCACAAAAAAATGACTCTCAAGAATCATTTTTCCTAGACCACGATGAAGAACCAATGATTGTTGGAGGCCTAATGCAATTTGATAGCTTTGATGAGCTACGAGTTGTTCCAACAGAAGAAGAAGATGATCCTCTGACCCCAGAAGAAGAATTGGTATGGCGGGCCATCATGAAGGAGCATAATTTTGATCAACATGCTAAGGTCATTAATAAGGTGCATACTGAGCAAGAAAGGAACATTCAAGATTTACAAAGGCCCAAATTAATACTTTTAAGGGGATGTCCTATTAAATACCTTTCTCAGATAGAGTCAAATGAAACATCCATGCTCGATGATTCAATGGAGGATGATGTCAAAGATCCATTTCTTGATGACCAGGAGCTTATTCAATCTTATCAACCTCCCTGGGAAGAAAACACCTATGATCTATTTAAGGTTAGTACTTTGGATTAAAATTTTTAGGGATGGATATGTCATGTAGTTTAGTATGTTTTTATGTTCCATATTATCATTGTTGGTATTATATGTGCAAGTTCTAACACTCTGAAGGGGATGAGAAGTTACTTCAATTGTCTAGTCAATGGATTTGTTAGACCAATTTTTTTATACTAGTAAGGATAGAGTAGGATAGAATTTTTGTGTTCCCTAAGTGCTCTAGCAGAGGTGTGTTTTTAGTTTCAATTCAGTTTTTTTGGTTAAAAATAAGCTAGAGATATATTGATGCCTCTCTAAAAGCTCTATCAAGAAAGCATCAATGATTGGTAGTAGTGAGTAGAGTTCCAACTGATACAAACCATCAATACTCACATGATAAGTCTCTCAGAGAAACACCAACTTGTCTCAGGCACTTAGAGTTTTGTGGAAGAGAAGGAACTTATTTTTTTGGGATCCAGCCTTAGTTTTGAGACCTTGAATACTCTATGCCCAATGGATGCAAAAGGAAATTGGTCAAAGGTACTTAGCAAGAAAGCACTCAGCTGAGGTCACAAGAAATGTTACCATATTTTTCATATTCATTTCAAATTGGTAACCTAATTACTAGATGAGTGACTACAGTACCCTGGTTTGTATTATTAAATGATTTTGTTTAGGTTTATGTTCATTTCATAAGAAGATATACATGTAAGGGGAAAGTAATTTCTACATCTAAAAACTACATGTATATATGTGATGAAATGATTGTATGTACTATACAAGGAAAGGAATGAAAATAAAACATTTGGGCTCACACAGGTCATGAGCATACCCAACTTTTAGAAAAATATGGATGAATACAAACATACATAAGTAGATGAACATAAACAATGAGGGTACCAGACATTGCCTAAAGAGATGATGGAGTGTTGACCCAAGTTTGAATCTACTGTGCTCCTATTTGATCCATAACCTGCAAGGAATAAAGAGATGGGGTTAGATCCAAAGGATCTAAGCAATGCATGACATCCTATTGCGTATCCTCATCTACAATTATGCATGTGCATAGTCAAGCCATACACTTCTAAAAGTAAATCATCCTACAAGACATGTGCACTTAGAAGAATGTTGTAGAAAGAGGAAGAAGATACCATGTTTTCACTAACTTGTTTGTTCCATGTACACATGTAGAAGAAGTTGTGACACTAATGTTACCCTCATTCAGATAATCAAATGTACTAAGAGGATGGAATTTCCAAAGGTCATTCTCAAAGTACAAGTGATTATCTGAACAACAATAATTACAAAGTATTGAAATGTAATGAATGATGTTGCCCTATAATGCGTGCACTATCAGGAAGTCCTCAAAACTCCTTGACGAAGACCACATCATAGGCAAAGAACACCCATGATCAAGTATTAGGCTCTCCTAGTACCCTACATTGAACCTGTCGGGGTAATCAGAAGCTTTTTTTCCAAAAAGTTTCAGGTTACCCTAATAGCCTCAAGGAGGAGCACTGATCCAAAAAGAGGGAAAAAATCAATAGAGAAGCAATGATCATGGAACATTCAAGATTCACAATCCATTTCCAAGTACATAAATCATGGGAGCACAGTCAAATAGAATGAGATCAACATCAAAAGAAGTAGCAATGGCAAGAACATGATCAATATGTAGGGCAAATGATCATCACATGAGTCATTGTTGTGGTTATCCCATCCAAACAATACAACAACAACATCAAATATTTTTGTCCCATTTGATGTTGTTTTGGTACCATTTCCAAATAGAAAACCCACAACAATAACTCAAATCATGTCATGGTTCCCCAATAAGGTATTCATGATCAAGCATATGTCAAGCAATGGAGGGAACATTATCATAAATCAAATCAGAAGACAAAGCGCATCCATGAAGTTTATCAAATCTGCAAGAGAAGGACATCATTGGTTTCAAGAGAAAAATCATAACATCACAACATGGTGCACAAGTACAAATTAGAGGCCCATTGCATGTTTTGAAAGTAGTAAGTAAGTCAAGATCAAAATGGAGCAAAAGTGACATTTTGATCATCATGGCTTTGAAACATCATCATCACTAATATGTGAGTACTAATGCATTAAAGAGGGACTATGTTAAAAGTGGACAACACATAATGTGAATGAAGCATCAATATCATAGGGCTAACATGATGCAACCATCAAGTGATGAAATAGTGCCTTATCTAATGGCATGATTTCATGTGTTCAAATAGAAAACCAACAATGATATCTATGACAAGCCTTAGGCCTCATTGCCACTTATTTGGTAGATATTCATAATTCATAATTCAACATGTAGTGATCTCATCTACAATATCCACTGTACAAAGGGATCAAATAGAAGTGATGGTGCTCTAGCCAAAGAGGTGGGCATTCATGGTTAATACAGTGAGCATCTAATAACAAACAACAAATCACAAAGATCATAGACCACGGGTTGTTGCAACATGGAGTAGCAGTGGTGATTTAATGAATACATTCCAAAGATCAACCTCATGGGTCTTCAAGGAGTAGTGAACACCAATTATCGCCATGATAGCTGCAACAAATAATAGTGGAAATAAATATCATAACTCACGGGTTAGAATCCAAGCATTTCAAAACATTGGAAGCACGGTGTTATAAATAAATGCAAGGTATACAATAATAGAGACCAAATGGTGTTTTAATGATGCTCTAGCTCTCAAAGCTTGCGGGCCTTGGAGGATCCCAATCTTAATGAAACAATGAATATCAAGCAGTAGCAAAAGATCATAGGGCACGGGCATGGTGCTAGTAATGAGCAGTAAATACATTGCATTGATGCCAAATATCATAACTCACGGGCTCCTATGAACCAGTGAGTAAACAAACCAACAATGCATGATGCCCTAGGCTCATGATCAAGAAATGGAAAGCATCAAATATCAACATAAAGTAAATTTCTGAACACTTCACATGGTACCATGAACGTGAAAAGATCAATGAAGCTCCAAGAAAAGACAGTAATGCATGATGTCCTATCTCTGAAAGCTCGCGGGTCATCAAGAAATTTCCATTAAAACATTGAGAATAAAACTAAGCACATAAACAATGATGCCCAAGCTCTCAAATCTAGTAAGTCATCAAGGGTAAACATAGCAGTAAAATAATGCTAGCAATTAAATGGTGCCATCAAACCATTGAATCAAGATTTAAACATCAGCAATGTGCCATCAAAATGCAGAGAAGACGAGTACGCAATACACCATCAAAATGTAGAGAGGATGAGAATGAACCAAAGACAAATACCTACCTCAAATCAATGATGTCAATATGAATATCAAAAACCCCCAAGTTTCCAAATCTGGCTTGAAGATCAAAAGCCAACTCCAGTCCAAAAAATTACAACTTTCCCCAATTAACATCAGTCAAAGTGCTTGATGCTTTTAGCATCTTGGAAGTGGGTTTTGTTCTTTAAAATATAATTTTTTATTGAATATTTTTTCCCCTTTTTTAAAAATTGAGTTGTGAACTATTCATTAAATATAATTAATTAAACTTTTAAAAATCCACAACTTAAAACATATGTTATTCATGCTAGAAGAGAAAGTAGTAAAATAAATATAAATCATGCATTTTTTATTGTAAAAATTTTGGAAAATGTTATTTTATAAATCATTTGTCAGAATATCTTTAAGCATGATTAAAGAGGGGTAGGATAGATTGAGTAGATAAGGGGATTGATTTGATGGCCTATTTTTTGAAGGTTTTCATCTTCCCACCTACCCCTACAAATCCGAGAATCTGACATACAGATATGAGCAGCATATTGGATGGGCCTAGAATGTAGATCCTTCAAAGATTTACCTTCATTTCTAGATTTAGTGGAATTAGGCACAATGAGTCCTCAAATATGAAGTTTTTGAAAGTTCATCTATTTATACCTCTCACTTTGGTGATTGAGGTAGTTCTACCATTCTATCTCATTTTGGAGATCTGAATGTTTGTAGCTCTGGAGAAGTAAACTGTATTTTGGCTCCTTTTGATTCAATACATAGCAACTATCCTTCTTGTTCCTATTGTTTTTTGAGTTGTTTGGTGGGTCTTATATCAATGTTATTGTGATTAAGGTCAATCCTTTACTTGGTATATTGTTCATTTAAATGCTGAGAAACACATTTTATTTTCTAAAGTCCTAATTTGTGTGCATTTGAAAGTATTTTGGGTTATGGAATTCATTTTCCCTTCTCATTTACAATCAACACCTTTTTGTTTCTAAGGGAAATATCATAATTAGGGAAAATTTGTGATGCTCAAGTTATGTCTAAATTACATTGTAAGTTTGTTTGTAGTTTTTGGATCTTTAAAAGTTGGTGAACCACCTAGTTTCCCTTTCAGTTATTTTAATTCATACACTCTCTTCCCTTTTCCTCAAAAAGTTAGTTTAAGTTTTAAGGTGATTCAAGGGGAAGTTAGCCCCTAATCTGGAGGTCTACTTTCTTATAGGTCACCCACAACTTGAAAGTAGTCCCATGTTTCACACTTAGCCTCCACTGGTGCAATCCTTAGTGATAACAGTTTTTGGCATGCCTGGTGGGACAAGTGATGTTTCCCATCATTCATTGATATTTTGGTTTTATCCTAAGTGCAATAGCCTTTAGAGGTGGTTTTTCTAAACACCATGGTGACTCTGAGAAAATTCTATTGGTTTAAGCAGTCCAAGTGCTGGCAAGTTAGTTTAAGTTTTAAGGTGATTCAAGGGGAAGTCAGCCCCTAATCTGGAGGTCTACTTTCTTATAGGTCACCCACAACTTGAAAGTAGTCCCATGTTTCACACTTAGCCTCCACTGGTGCAATCCTTAGTGATAACAGTTTTTGGCATGCCTGGTGGGACAAGTGATGTTTCCCATCATTCATTGATATTTTGGTTTTATCCTAAGTGCAATAGCCTTTAGAGGTGGTTTTTCTAAACACCATGGTGACTCTGAGAAAATTCTATTGGTTTAAGCAGTCCAAGTGCTGGCAAGTTTCCTAAAATATCCTTTTTACCAGCTCATTTGATGAAGAAGCATGGCCTTTCCTAATACATATTTCCCCTATCACCCCCCATACCATGAGAAAACTACCCATGTGCTTTCATTCATGCCATATCAAGCTAGCCAAGCTAAAACATGTAGCCAAAATAACCTACCAATAGAAAATTATCAGCATGCATATGAACTACCATACCCTCCCACCCCACATCAAGCATCCTAGTAGCATTCCTATGAACCACCCTATGAGGGTCACCATTACAATCCTTAGAATCAGTCCAACACCACTTCAGATATGAACTCCAATGACTGGTTGACAAATTTTCAAGAAGAAATGAGGTCTTTCATGAAATAGTATGTCGAGATGATGGCTCAGAAAGAAGAGTTCTTAAGGTAGTATATGGAGATGGTGGCCTAGAAAGAAGAGTTCCCAAGGTAGCTAGAGGGAAAGATAGCAACCCATGAGAAGAACCTTGAAGAAAAGGACCAGCAGATCTTGACACAAGAGAAGGTCTATGAGGAAAATCTTGAAGAGCATAAAGAAGTAATAAGAGTCATCTATCTAACAACTGCAAAAAATGAGGAGGATCTCAAAAAAGAGTTAACAACAAATGATGAATTTCATGATCATGAGTGAGAGATACTTTCTAGATAGATTGCAAAAAAATACCAATCGATTAAGAACTTGTTGGCACAAGCACCAAGGCAAAGAGATCAAGAAGTTGTTGTTGCCCCAGTACAAGCAAGTTCACCAAATTCACCAAAGGGAAATGACAACTTAGTATATTCTTGGTGACCTTCTTAGACCTTGTATTCGGGCTTCAAAATGAAAAATATTTTCAAAAAGGAGATCCAGGAGGAGATGCCTCTTATTGCTGAGGGTGAGGCTACTCCCATGTGTCCAAAGTTTCAAGGAGATACAAGTCTGGAAGTACATTTCCCTATAGAAGAGGAAGACCTAGAAGCTTTGTAGATTAGGCAGGAGAATCACGAGCCTCAAATTCCAAATTTATTTCCTGGTAAGTCCCCTAGAACTTCTATTGAAATTCCAAGCTTTAGGATTTCTCCTTCAGTTCAAAATCCTAATCAGCAGGGGTCTAGGTCTCTCTCATTCCCTAATCTCCATACATTTTAAGAGCCTCTTCATGATCCCCCTGGGATTCCAGTCACTCCATTATATTCCTATAGAGGAGACACCTAAAGGGTTTTCCTTCCCATGTAACAATGAACCCATCCTCCAGCAGTTAAAGCCTTATGAGTCAATCCCTAAAGAGGTCCTTCCACCTCATAGCATTTCAGACCACCAAGAAGAAGATGAATCTTATCTTTTAGGTGTACTTTTTCATAATGACCATGAGGAAAGATTAGATTTGTTACAACATGATAATGAATTAGAGCATCAAGATAAGGGTAAGGAAGCAAGTAAAGAAGATGAGGTCCTAACATGACTTTTTATATTGAGCAATAAGAGACAATACAAGATTTATTGGTTGAGCTCCCAAATAGAGATAAAGATGATATAATTGTTGCCAGCTTAGAACAACAAGAAGATTTTAACTCCATAATTGATGCTTTATGTTCAACTCTTGTTGATGTTCCTCATCCTCCTAAAACAGATAATAACATGCAAGTTCTTAAAAAGGAGTTTTTGTTTCAGGAAGTTAATGTTATCCAAGTTGTAGAATCTAGGCCTACCTATAGTAAGATGATGGAGGGCTCTTCATAACAAAATGACTCTCAAGAATCATGTTTCCTAGACCATGATGAAGAACCAATTATTATTAGAGGCCTAATGAAATTTGATAGAATTGATGAGCTATGGTATGTTCCAATAGAAGAAGAAGATGATCCTCTGACCCTAGAAGAAGAATTGTTATGGCGGACCATCATGAAGGGGTAGAATTTTGATCAACATGATGAGGTCATTAGTAAGGTGCATAATGTGAAAGAAAGGAACATTCAAGATTTACAAAGGCTTGGATTCATATTTTCAAGGGGATGTCCTATTAGATACCTTTCTCAGATAGGGTCAAATAAAACATCCATGCTCAATGATTCAGTGGAGTATGATGTGAGAGATCCATTTCTTGATGACAAGGAGCTTGTTTAATCTTATCGACCTCCCTAGAAAGATAACACCTATGATCTATTTAAGGTTAGTACTCTAGATTACCAATTTCAAGGATGGATATGCCACATAGTTTAGTATGTTTTTTTTTTCCATATTCTCATTGTTTGTATTAAATGTCCAATGTATAACACTCTGAGGAGGATGGGAAGTTATTTCAATAGTCCAGTCAATGGATTTGTTTGACCAATTTTCTGATACTAGTTAGGATAGGGTAGGGTAGAAGTTTTGTGTTCCCTAAGTGCTCTAGCATAGGTTTTTTTTAAGTTTTAGTTTGGTTTTTGTGGTTAGTAATAAGCCAAAGACACATTGATGCCACTCTGCAAGCTCCATCAAGAAAGCATCAATGATTAGTAGTAGTGAGTAGAGTGCCCACTGATACAAATCATCAATACTCACATCATAAGTCTTTCAGAGAAACGCAAACCAATCTCAGGTACTTAGAGTTTTGTGGAAGATAATGAAGTTGTTTTGTTGGGAGCCAAGTTTAGTTTTGAGACCTAGAAGACTCTATGCCCAATGGATGCAAAAGGAAATTGGTCAAAGGCACTTAGCAGGAAAGCACTCAACTAAGGTTGCCAAAAATGTTACCATATTTTTCATATTCAATTCAAATTTGTAACCTAATTACTAGATGAGTGAATACAGTACCCTAGTTTGCATTATTAAGTGATCTTGTTTAGATTTGTGTTCATTTCATAAGAAGAGATACATGTAAGTGGAAAGAAATTTATACATATAAAAAATACATGTATATATGTGATGAAATGATTGTATGTACTATACAAGGAAAGGAATGAAAATAAAACATTTGGGCTCACATAGGTCATGAGCATAGCCAACTTTCAGAAAAATATGGATGAATACAGACATACATAAGTAGAAGAACATAAACAATGAGGGTACAAGACATTGCCTAAAGAGATGATGGAGTGTTGGCCGAGGTTTGAATCCATTGTGCTCTTGTTTGATCCAGAACCTACAAGGAAGAAAGAGATGGGGTTAGATCCAAAGGATCTAAGCAATGCATGACATCCTACTGCATATCCTCATCTACAATTATGCATGTGCATAGTCAAGCCATACACTTCTAAAAGGAAATCATGCTACAAGATATGTGCACTCAAAAGAATGCTGCAAAAAGAGGAAGAATATACCATGTTTTCACTAACTTGTTTGTTCCATGTGTAGATATAGAAGAAGTTGTGACACTAATGTTACCCTCATTCAGGTAATCAAATGTATTGAGAGGATGGCCTTTCCAAAGGCCATTCTCAAAGTATAAATGATTGTCTAAACAACAACAATTACAAAGTACTGATTTATGTAATGAATGATGTTTCCCTGTAATGCGGGCATTGTCAAGAAGTCCTCAAAACTCCTTGACAAAGACCATATCACAGGCCAAGAACACCCGTGATCAAGTATTAGACCCTCCTAGTACCCTACATTGAACTTGTCAGGGTAATTAGAAGCTCTATTTCTACGAGGTTTCTAGTTACCCTGATAGCCTCAAGGAGGAGCACTGATCCAGAAAGAGGGAAGAAGTCAATAAATAAGCAGTGGCCATGGAACATTCAAGATTCACAAGCTATTTCCAAGTATAGAAAGCATGGGAGAATAGTCAAACAAAATGAGATTGACATCAAAAGAAGTAGCAATGGAAAGAACATGATCAATATGTAGGGTAAATGAGCACTAGGTGAGTCATTGTTGTGGGTATCCCATCCAAACAATAACAACATCAAATATTTTTGTCCCATTTGATGTTTTTTTGGTACCATTTCCAAATGGACCACCCACAACAATGACTCAAATCATGTCATGGTTACCCAATAAGGCAATCATGATCAAGCATACATCAAGGAATGGAGGGAACATTATCATAAATCAAATCAGAATAAAAAGGGCATCCATGAAGTGTATCAAATCTGCATGAGAAGGACATCATGGGTTTCAAGAGAAAAATCATAACATCACAACATGGTGCACAAGTACAAAGAAGCCCATTGCATTTTTTGAAAGCATTTGATTAAGTAAAGATCAAAATGGAGAAAAAGTGACATTTTGATCATCATGGAATTCAAACATCATCATCACTGATATGTGAGTACCAATGCATTCAAGAGGGACTATGTTAATAGTGGACAACATATAATGTGAATGAAGCATCAATATCACAAGGCCAACATGATGCAACCATCAAGTGATGAAATGGTGCCTTATCTAATGGCATAATTGCATGTGTTCAAATAGAAAACCAACAATGATATATAGGACAAGCCTAAGGCCTCATTACCATTGATTTGATAGAGATCAAAATTTAGAATTCAACATGCAGTAATCTCATCTACAATATCCACCATACAAAGGGAGAAAATAGAAGTGATGGTGCTCTAGCCAAAGAGGTGGGCATTCATGGTTAATACAGTGAGTATTTAATAACAAATAGAAAATCACAAAGATCATAGAACACGGGTTTTTTTAACATGGAGCAATAGTGGTGATTCAATGAATACATGCCAAAGATCAACCTCGCAGGGCTTCAAGGAGTAGTGAACACCAATTATTGCCATGACAACAGCAACAAATAATAGTGGCAATAAATATCATAACTCATGAGCTAGAATCCAAGCATTTCAAAATATTGGAAGCATGGTGTTATAAATAAATACAAGGTATACAATAATAGAAACCAAATGGTGTTTCAATGATGCCCTAGCTCTCAAAGCTCATGGGCCTTGGAGGATCCTAATCTTAATACAAAATTTAATATCAAGAAGCAAAAAAAGATCACAGGGCATAGGCATGGTGATAGCAAGGAGCGGTAAATACATTGCATTGATGCCAAATATCATAACTCACGGGCTCCCATGAACCAGTGAGTAAACAAACCAATAATGCATGATGCCCTAGGCTCATGATCATGAAATGACAAGCATCAAATATCAACATAAATCAAATGCCTAAACACTTCACACGGTACCATGAAAATGACAAGATCAATGAAGCTCCAAGAAAAGATAGTAATGCATGATGCCCTTGCTATCAAAGATCGCGGGTCATCAAGACATTTCCATTAAAATAGTGAGAAATAACATTAAACACATAAACAATGATGCCCTAGCTCTCAAAGCCTGCAATTCATCAAGGGTAAACATTGAAGTAAAATAATGCCAACAATTAAATGGTGCCATCAAACTATTGAATCAAGATTTAAACATCAGCAATGTGCCATCAAAATGCAGAGAAGATGAGTATGCAATACACCATCAAAATGAAGAGACAATGAGGATGAACCAAAGACAAATGCCTACCTTGAATCAATGATGCCAATATGAAGATCAAAACCCCCAAGTTTCCAAATTTGGCTTGAAGATAAAAAGCCAACACCAGTCCAAAAGATTGCAACTTTCCCCAATTAACATCAGTCAAAGTGCTCGATGCTTTTAGCATCTTGGAAGTGGGTTTTATTCTTTAAATCTAAATGTTAATTGAATATGTTTTCCCCTTTTTAAAAAATTGGGTTGAGAACTATTCATTAAATATAATTAATTAAACTTTTAAAAATCCATAACTTGGAACATATGTTATTCATGCTAAAGGGGGAAGAGTAAAATAAATATAAATCATGCATTCTTTATTTTAAAAAAATTGGCAAATGATATTTTATAAATCATTTGTCAGAATATATTTAAGCATGATTAAGGTGGGGTAGGATAGATTGAGTAGATAAGGGGATTGATTTGATGGCCTTTTTTCTAAAGATTTTCATCTTCCCACCTACACCTACAAATTTGGGAATTTGACATCCGAATATGAGCAGCATATTTGATGGGCCTAGAATGCAGATCCTTCAAAGATTTACCCTCATTTATGGATTTAGTAGAGTTAGGCACAATGAGTCCTCAAATATGTAGATTCTGAAAGTTCATCTACTTATACCTCTCACTTTGGTGATTGAGATAGTTCTTCCATTCTATCTCATTTTGGAGATCTGAATGTTTGTAGCTTTGGAGAAGCAAACTGTATTTTGGCTCCTTTTGAATCAATACATAAAAATTATCGTTCTTGTTCCTATTGTTTTCTGAGTTGTTTGGTGGGTCTTATATCAATTTTATTGGGATTAAGGTCAATCCTTTACTTGGTATATTGTTCATTTAAATGCTCAAAAACATATTTTATTTCCTAAAGTCCTAATTTGTGTGCATTTGAAAGTATTTTGGGTTGTGGAATTCATTTTCCCTTCTCATTTACAATCAGCACCTTTTTGTTTCTAAGGGAAATATCATAATTAGGGAAAATTTGTGATGCTCAGGCTATGTCTAAATCACATTATGAGTTTGTTTGCAATTTGTGGATCTTTAAAAGTTGGTGAATCACCTAGTTTCCCTTTCAATTATTTCAATTCATGCACTCTCTTCCATTTTCCTCCAAAAGTTAGTTTAAGTTTTAAGGTGATTCAAGGGGAAGTCGGCCCCTAATCTGGAGGTCTACTTTCTTATAGGTCACCCACAACCTAAAAGTAGACCCATGTTTCACAGGATTTCTAGGTTTCACACTTAGCCTCCACGGGTGCAATCCTTAGTGACAATAGTTGTAAATAAGAGTCATTCTGTCAATGAATTATTTGAAAACATAAGGGAAACGGGTAGACTAGGTCACCCTAGATGAATCGGTATGCATACATGTCAACTGAGGATCAGGAGAAAGTAGAAGAGGCTTTTATTAATATGATGATTAAGTTTAAGAGACTAATGATAGATTTTTTAAAATATATCCCTAAAGAACTACACAACAAGGTATCAATAAGGTGGACATATGCCCTGCATACAAAAAAGAAGATAAGGGAACATTCTCTAATTTTCATAATTCCTACTCTTACAGTTACCAAGATTGATGAGATAATGAAGCATTATTCCAATTGATTCTTGATGAAGGGTAGAGCACTCAATTTTTTGGTAGGTAAACTTGAGGAAGTTGATGAGAACAATAAGCTTCTATTGGCAAAAATTCTAGAATCAAGGGTAGAAGCTGATCAACTTGCATTGGCTATAATACCCAAGTAGAAAATTAAAAGGAAAGGAAAATGAGTCCACTTGGATGATGTTGACATAGCCACCAAGGAACCAATTCATATATCTGATACTTAGAAACAAGATGATACATATGTTGAGGATTTCTATCTAGCAGGATATACTAAAGAGGATACACAGGATACTCCAAAGCAATTAGTAACAACCAGAACAAATGAAGTCTTGATAGAAGACATCACACATGGAGATCCTAATGATGATGCAAAGGAAGATGAATTCATCACCATAGCTGTAGATAATATTGAAGAGAATCAACCTATCGAGGCAGCAGCAGTTGCTATACTGGATAATTTGTTAGTACAAGCAATTGAGATTTCTACACAAAGGCAACCCAAGGGCTCTACACCTAAGCAGTAGGAAACAACCCAATTATAGGGTTTAGAAGAGAAAAAAGACACAAATGATCCTAAAAGTAATGAGTCGGAAAGAAAAGAACCTGAGAAAGATACACATGTAGATACATATACAATAGAAAGAAAGAAAGAATCCAAAGGACATGACATCAAGACGTAAGTCAAAGGGCATGATAAGGAAGAGAGTGTGTCTATCGAGCAAGAAAAGTCAAATCCAGAGGCCAAAGCTCTAGTACCATATAGAAAATTGATCACACCAAAGAAGAAGAAAAAGAAAAAAATATGGTAAGGGTCCAGTCACATTAGATTATATCATAGAAATCCCTACATGTGACCCGAGGACTTTAGACCTTGAAGCATTAAGAAGATATGGAGAATTGTGCACAAGGAAGGCTACATAATAAAAACTAAGACAAGAAAGTAAACATAAGTAGGTCTTAGAAGATGTTAGAGAGATTCTTATGCAGGTAGTCCCTAATATCAATGTTGATGAGGCAACTTCCATCATTGATCAACTTGCTACTCTAATCGGCCACATCAATGCTCCAGACATAGATGCAGAGAAGAGAATGGAAGAGTGAGCAGAGGCCAAAATTAAATTAAAGTTAGCAGATAAAATAAGCCAGGAAGTGGCAATAAATAAAGTCAAGCTATCAAAGGTAATAACTGAGCTTGACACTGTTATTCAACAAGTAATTACAATTTTGTATAAGTTATGCACTATAGATCACTTCACTATCGAACTGAGTGAAAAGATTAATAAGCTAGATGAAGGCATAAAGGTTAGTGAAAATAATTCTTTAACTGAGCCCAATGCATTTTATAAGCATATTAAAAAGTTCAAGAATTCCAGCAGTTAAAATCAAAGTTGAGGAAGCAAGAGGATACAATAAGAGATCAAGTAACAGAGCTTCAGGTAGAGTTACTTCCACACCTCAAGGCAATGCAAAGGCATGTGAATAAGGAAAAATAATTAGTTTCCAGCCTGGAGATATCAGTATTAGAAAAAAAAATTTATATGCATGCACAAGTCAAATTAGAGCACATTGCTCTTGAGAATATTAAGGGGGAATGGGAAAACCTCTTTGCGACATTGAAGAAAACCCATCAGAACATTTTTTATAAATCGTGAGTAAATTATTTTTGGCATTATTTTCAAAGAAGGGGGAAAATATATGTATACATATTTTTGAATGTACTTCACACCGAGAGTATGTGCAAAGGGGGAGTTCACATATGATTCATATTTTTGGTTAAGTTAAATTTTTTGAAGTAGGCACATATACATAAAATTCTTTGATACTAATGCCAAAGGGGGAGAATGATAGTCCTAAAGAGAATTAATGGTTGGCATTTAGTATCATTCAGTCATATAGTTGGTAAAGGAGACAAGAAAGGACAGTCGGTCAATACATAGAGCCTTTACACCGAGGATAAGTCAAGGTAGATTATTACGCTAACCGAATACAGCTTTGACCGAGCACTCTTACCAAGCTAGATGATTACCAAGTACTGAGCATAGTAGTCACTGAGTATTCATATGAATTGAGCACCAAGAAATTACTGAGCTATGAATACAGTATACACTGAGTGAAATAGGAAACAACATAGCAATTTGGAATGGCACAAACTACAAGGAAAATAGTTTACACCAATTAAGAAAATGGTTTACCAAGATGGAGACTGAATTTAATATGGATGTAATCATTAAATTGTTGATAATTCCTATGTAATATTGATCTAGGTTATTCATTTCTACCATAGATCTTAGGTTTTCTAAGATATTGTAAAAGCCTAATTAGGTCAAGATCAGTTTGATATAAATTTGTAAGGATGTCATTTTGAAAAGAAAATCACACATGTAGTAGCCGCCACAGTGAAAGACATCTAAAGGTCAAACAGGGTTTTCAAATTGACAAGTGTTGAAGGAACATACATTTTATCAGGAACATAAGGCTACTGAGCAGTATTCATTAAAGAGAACAATCACATTTAAGGTGATAAAAGATAATTATTTTATAGATCTGAATCAGGCAAGATTAATTTTCTATTTATAGATAAGTCATATTGTTACTCTTTAACCATTGTAGCAGACTGTAAATCTCTTAACAGAGTGAACTTAACAGTTCTATTGTAAATCTCTTAACCAAGTGCACACTTTATTATTTTTCTAAAATCCTTTAACTGGGTAGATCTAACTGATCTCATTATTACTCCTAACAAGGTAATATCACCATAATTGATCACAATCTTTGTAGCCTTAACCAGAAACTTTGTTACTATAGTAATGAAGATTTGTGGGCTCATCCCCACCATAGTTTTTACCTTCTAACAAGGGTTTCTGCGATACCAAAATACTTGAGTTATGTGTATGAAGTTTCATGAATGGTTTATTGATTAGATTACATGCATTTACATTTTAGTTATGTTATGGATGTATGTTACATGCAATGGATTCAATCTATTAGTGATATTCATGTTTACAAAGATTCATTTTGAAATTTTTTAAGGGTACTGATTCACCCCTCCCCTCTCAGTACACATCTTTCCATTATCCCAATAGTATGATCACACTATATCTTCAATAGTTACCAAAAATAAAATAATTAATTACTTTTGAAAAGCTTGCTATGCTAAGATTTTAATGTAGGGAGGTGTGTGTTCATTTGGACTTTTGTTTAGTATAATTTTGTGTTTTAGAACAATAAAATTGTATAAAAATCTATATAGGAAAAGACAATACTAATTGACATATCATAAAGACAACTAAAAGTTGGAAAAGAAAAAGATGACAAAATATCAAGGTAGGGTTGTTTAGACTTTGCAAAGAATTTGAAAGTTAGTTTTGACTATATTTGCTCATGCATAGAAGATTTTGCCATATTATTATTTGCACAATTAAACATAAATATGAAAGCAACCCATAATTTATTGTTTAATTTAGTTTATTGTCTATTATAATAAAATAATTTATCTTTTTTGTCTACAATGATGTAATTAATGAAATCCCTTTGAAATGTGTATAAATTTGTGTGATATCCACCTTAGAATGCCATAATCTTTGAAAAGAACAGGTATTATATACAAATTCATTTTTGAAATAATTGTAATGAAACAAGAAGAAGATTGAGAAAGTATAAACTTACTGATTGAGGTAGTGGCCAGATTTTTTAGTAGACCTGTGGATCCATCATATAACTAAAGGTCTTGAATCTTTTTTTTTCCAATCTTCAAAATGGCAGTTGTTTGAATTAGGATAGTTATGTATCTAGAGTATAGTTTCAAAACTAGTAAGAAAAAATTGAAGAAAAATATGATTAGAACATAGTTTAAAATAGTGGTGCAATAAAGCATTGTTTGAAATAATGGAGCAAAGTTTTTGTGGTTACCTTAGTGTCTATATGTTTCCATGGTGAAGGGAATGAGCTTGTTTCAAGGGGTGATAGTAGTTGTAGGCGTGCTTCTTCTTTCTTATTGGAAGTTGTGTAAGCATGTTTGTTCATTTTTCTATATCTATCAAAAGAGAATGGTGGCTCTATCCAGAGGCTATCAATAGATTTGACTCTTGATATTATTGTAAATGTCAATCCTTGCCCCTCCTTTTTTCCAATGTCCACTGTATATTTTTTGAGTGTGATTCCTTTGGATTTGTGTATTTTTATGGCCCAATCCATAGCCAATGGTGGTTGTGTGTGGTTGCCTCAAGTAATTGGATTGATGGGAATGTTATTTGGGTTTTTTGTATCCCATGTTTGATCGATGTAATTGTCAAATCAAACAACAACATAGTTTGGTAGATCTAGAGGAGTTAAATTTGTATTGTAGATGATGGATGTAATTTTTCCTAGTGATCCATTTACAAGTCCAATTTGTATTTGTAATGCCCACCCTAGTATCTGCATATTCTAGACTGACAGGACTACTACTTGGTTATTTGGATTATATGTTTGGACTAAGATTATTACTTGGTTATCATTTTATGATTAGACATTTGAGCATATCTATATATTTGGTTAATAAAATTTATTGTGGAGATATTAAATGATTTGGCATTAAATGATGAATGATTAGAGATGAACTAATTGTGAAATGTTTCATACTTGATTTATATTATTATTATTATGTTTATGGTGGATCTAACTCTACTAACCCCATTATGTTGGATGAATTGTGTTGTTTCATGTGAGTGTAGGATGAGGAGAGGCAAACGTAGTTACTCCTACGGGATATCCACATGATGTCACACTCTCCCTCCTTGTTTTCCAGTGTCTATTTATATATTTATATATATATATATATATATATATATATATATATATATATATATATATATATATATATATATATATATATATATATATATATATATATATATATATATATATATATACATGGCAGTTGGTGATGCAGGATGTAGGTACTGAGCATCAACTCCACATGGCTATACAGGTCTAAGCATGCCTTCAAAATCCTTGAACTATTGTTGTGTTGAGATTTTGTTAGAAAGTAAAGTCCACAAGATAACTAAGAGGGGGGGGGGTGAATCAGTTATCAGGCAAGTATAACTTTTATCAAATTCAATAGATTTTAACCATGTAAGCAATGTAACCAACAACCATAGAAAGATATTCATACACAATGACACAAGATATGTTGACTAGGGAACCTCTTGATCAAAGAGTAAACCCTAGTGGGAATGATGCCCACAAAAGATGCACTAATATGAATATTCCTTGTGAAAGGATGGACTCTATTAGAAGTCTTATGAAATACATTCAATACATAAGAATCTCTGTTAGGAGATTTTGAATCCCTGTTAAAAAGATTCTAACTCTGTTAGGAGTTATGGAAGACAAAAGAACCCATTGCCCAAACAGCTTCGGGGTAAGATCACTGAACTCACTATCCAACTGATCTCTTTATTACTCAATAGAATAATACTAAAATATTATTGAACTCGACAATTCAATACTCCTTCTCTGACTGTGCCAAACCACACCAACTCCTTCTTCAAATCTCAATACCAGATCTCAGTACTTCGCATATCCTCTTTCACAATTCTTCTTTCACAATACTTACATTCATCACACTTCATATTACAAGAAGGAAAACATTCCTTCCTTTATACCACACTCAAGTAATTAAAATTGATTTGGCATACAAATTACAAAATAAAAGTTTCCACACGCTACATCAAAATTACACAAAAACTGTTAGCTTCCAATCACTATAATTCTTCACTCGTGTGACCTCAGATCTTGGTCTATCATCCATGTCACTATCAACATGTCTTCAACTACTCTCTGATTGTGCATAACCATATTCCATCCCGATTAGGAGATATCATCCGATTTCCACAAACCGCTACTCAAGAACACTGCCTAAATACTGCTTCCAGTGAAATGCTCATTACTTCCATGAATAAATGAATTATTTTCTATGCTCTTAACCATGATCTTATAACACATCATAGAGTAAGTCCTCAACATCACATAGCTTCATCTTCAATATCCCAAGTGTGCTAACTCAAACATTATCTGCTCCTCTACTAATCTTTAGTAGATCATTGTGTTGACATCAATGACAATCACAGCCATGAATGCAATAACAATTGATATAGAATGGATGCTAATACTCCCCCATAGGATATATTCAGATTTCATTACTAACAATCTCCCCCATTGGCATTGATGGAAATATAGATGAAAAAACATCCAAGTTCCATAAATCCAACACTGCTGCTCTGAAAAATGCTTTCAAGTCCTCTTCATCAATCAAATATTTCTTTGTTTTCCTATTCGGTCTCTCCAATAGATGGTACAAATGGTTTTTTCATGTACACTTCTCCCCCATTGACATCAATGATAGATGTTTCATCATTATGTCAATAACAACTTCAATGTCAAAAGACATTTCTCAAAAAATACATTCACTAGAGTCCTCATGACTCAACTCAGATACACATACTCCCCCATAGAGGAAGTAGCACCATCTAGTCCAGAAGAAAGATAGGGCTCATATACCACTGGATGGATGCAAAAATCTGCATCACTTCTCAAAAGTAGGCTAGGGCATAACCCCAAGCATACCTCTCAGATACTCAAATGTATCCTTAGGTAAAGGTTTTGTAAATATGTCTGCTATCTACTCCTTTGTGCTTATGTACTCAAGTCTTACTTCTTTCTTAGCAAATTTCTCTCTCACTACATGATACTTTATCTCTATATGCTTTGTCTTAGAATGTAACATAGGGTTCTTAGACATACTAACTATGCTGGTGTTATCACAATGTATAGCAAAAAGTTCAACAAATTTTACTCCAATATCCTTCAACATTTGTTTCATCCAAATTATCTGATTACAATTGTTTTCTGCTACTACATACTCTACTTCTGTCGTGCTCTGTGAAATACAATTTTTCTTGTTGCTTAGCCAAGAAACCAATCTTCCTCCAAGGAAAAATGCTCCTCCACTGGTGCTCTTTTTATCATCAACACCGCCTCCCCAATTAGCATCTATATATGCACATAGGGTTAAATCATTAGATTTTTCATACCACAATCCATACTCAATTGTGCCTCTTAAGTACCTCAATATCCTCTTTACTGCTACATAATGTGATTCTCCAGGTTCAGTTTGAAATTTTTCTACAATTCCAACTGAATGTGCTATATCAGGTCTTGTATGAGTCAAGTACTGAAATCCTCCAATCATAGATTTGTACTTCTTTTGTTCCACTGCAAGAGTCTCATCTATGCTAGATAACTTGTGTCCAGTTACCATAGGTGTTCCAACTGGTTTACAATTCTCCATTCCAAATCTTTTCAATAAATCATTCAAGTATTTTGTTTGATTTACAAAAATACCATCACTGTTCTGTGTTATCTACAATCCCAAAAAGTATTTCATTTCACCAATCATACTCATTTCAAATTCAGTCTTCATTTCATTTTCAAATTTATCATTGTCTTCATCTTCTCCTCCAAAGATATCATCATCAACAAAAATAACTACAACCAACAAACCGTTTTCAATTTCTTTTGTATACAAGTTGCTATCAGTTGTTCCTTTTGCAAATCCTAATTTCAACAAACACTTATCCAATATTGCATACCAAGTTCTAGGTGCTTGCTTCATTCCATATAAAGCTTTCTACAGTTTACATACCATGTCTCCTTCTTCAGTTAAAGGAAAACCTTCAGGATGCTCAATGTAGACTTCTTCTTCTAATTCTCCATTTAGAAATGTTGACTTCACATCCGTCTGATACACTTTGAATTTCTTAAAATTTTCATAGGCCAAAAACATTCTTACTACTTCAATTCTTGCTACTGGTGCAAAAGTTTCTTCATAGTCAATTCCTTCTTGCTGTGAGTATCCTTTACATACTAGTATTCCTTTATTCCTTACTACTTCTCCTTGTTCATTCATCTTGTTTCTGAATACCCATTTTGTTCCAATAACATTTTTATCTTTAGGTCTAGGGACAAATTCCCATGTCTTATTCTTTTCAATCTGATCTAGTTCTTCTTTCATATCTTTAATGCAATTTTCATCTTCACATGCTTCACTAGTAGATTTAGGTTCAATTTGAGAAATTAAACATAACTGTTCTTGTGCCTTATTTCAAGTCAGAACTCCTCTGTCTATGCTTCCAATAATCTTCTCAATGGGATGATTCCTTGATAAATTCCTATTAGGTGTCACTATCTCAGATCTCACTTCAGGTGTCGGTTCTTCAATGATCTCACTGTGGCTTTCATTCAAAAAATCACTGTCAGTTTCATAGAATAATTCAGTAGTCTCACTGTTAGGTCTAGGATGAGTTCCTTCATCTGATTCATAATCAAGCATTATTTCTTGAATTTTGAACTTTTCATCAACTTTTACATTTGCGCTCTCAACAATAGTCTTAGTTCTCTTATTGTAACATCTATAAGCTTTTCTTTTCAATGAATATCCAATAAATATACCTTCATCACTTCTAGGATCAAACTTTCCAATGTCATCATCTCTCTTAATATAACATTTTCTTCCAAAAATTCTAAAATACTTAACTAATGGTGCATGTCCAAACCATAGTTCATAGGGTGTCTTGTCTGTGTCTACTCTAATTTGTACTATGTTCATTGTATACACTGTTGTGTTCACTGCTTCTCTCCAGAATATCTTTGCTAAGTCATTCTCAAATAACATAGCTCTTGTTGCTTCAGTCACTTATCTATTTCTCCTTTCTGCAATACCATTTTGTTCAGGTGTCCTAGGGGCTGAAAACTGTCTCTTAATACCATTCACTTAACAAAAAATGTTAAATTCTCTTGAAGTAAATTCTCCACCTCTATCTAATCTCAAACATTTAATATTCATTCCAGATTCATTCTCAACTTTATTCTTAATGATCTTAAACTTATCAAATGCCTTGGATTTTTCTTTAATAAATGCAATCCACATCATTCTTGTAAAGTCATCAACAAGAATCATAAAATACCTTTCTCCATAGAATCCTCTAGTCCTTGTAGGACTGCTCAAGTCTGTATGAACAATCTCCAACTTTTCTATTGTTGTAAATGTCTTGTTGGGAAATGAGCTTCTCTTCTATTTAGCCATCACACATTCCTTGCAAATCATGTTAGTAGGCTTCATAATTTTAAGAAAATCTCTTACTACAAGTGTAGTACTCACTTTCACAATGTTATCAAAGTTTATATGACAAAATCTTATGTGCCATAACCAACTATCATCAATCTTAGTAATCAAACATGTCATCTCAGTAGGATTTAACTAAAATACATTACCTCTGGTTCTAGATCTAGTACCAATCAAATTTTCATCTTTATCTTTAATTACACAAGTTTTCTCAGTAAACCAAACTTGAAATCCCTTATCAACTAACTGTCCAACACTCAAAAGATTATGTTTCAAACAATCCACAAAGTAAACATCATCAGTATTAGTCTTTCCATCAAGAGTAATAGGTCCTATACCTTTAATCAAACAAGGTACATTGTTTCCAACTCTAACAACTCCATCATAATTGCCAAACTTTATGAAATTTTTCATGTCTCTAGTCATATGATGTGAACAACCATTGTTTATAATCCAACCAGTTTTCTTTTTTACTTGAGAAACTAAAGCCTTTTCTTCCTTAATTTCATTTTCAAGATTTTCTTCTTTAATTTCTACAAATCCTATATCATCATTATTCTCAGTATCACTTTCACTCAAATATTTCTCCAAATTAGCTTCAATTTATTCATCATTTGCATAGTAACATTCTTTAGATCTTATAGGATTAAATTTCTTCCTATACTTCTTAACTCTCTTAGGACATTTAGATGCAAAATGACCAAATTCTTGACAAGTCCAACATTTAAAAATTTTCTTACTATCTGGTTCTCTTTTCACAAGCAAGGCAATACCTTCTTCAATCTTTTTGTCTTCTTCATTTCTAGATCTGTTGCTACTAGCATAATCTCTACTCACACTTATGCTTCTTAACAAAGTAGGGTGAACACTAAGAGCACTGAATACCATCTCCATTCTAGGTAAGTCTCCTAATAACCTCAGGTTCATCTTTTCTACTTCCAATCTTCCAAGAAGATTCTCTCTAGTGAAGTTCGTAGTACAAGGAATAACTTGTTCAATCATATGTGTTGTCTGCTTAAATGCGGGAGTCAATGTCCTCAGAATTTTCCACATCACTTCATTCTCTATCTTTGTTCCTCCACAAGATTTTATACCTACAACAATCTCTAACATTCTACCAATATAGCTTCTAACAGATTCATCTTCCATCATTCTTATATCTTCAAATGCACATATCCAATTATGTAATCTGACTTTCTTTGCATGTTCATCACCTTCAAAAGTAGAGTGTAAAGCTAATCAAATTTCATGAGATGTTTTCAAATATTTTACCTGACTGTACTCATTCTCTGGAAGGGTTGACAAAAGTGCTTCTTTGGCAAGTATGTTACACATGAATAGATCTTTTTCCTCATTAGTACATGTTTCAATATTATCCTCATCAATAATAGTCTTTTGATTATTTGTAATCAAACAAATAACCTGGTCCTGAATAGGTGTAAATTATGTTCACCTTAGAAAGTATGGGGGAAATATGAGATCTACTTCTAAATCCAAATTCCCAAAGGAGAGATCAAAATTGATCAACCAAAAGGTTAATGCATAATCAAATCAATCTATGGAGAATATGAAAGAGTTGTGCTTGAAATCTAAAATAATTAAAAGGAAAATAATAACTTCAAAATAGGGCAGATCTGGAAAAGGTTGATTTATAATGTCTGTGTGCAGTTTCGGCCAATTCTGCAACCTATTTTGGACTAGAAATGTCGAGACGAAGAAAACCTAGAAAACTTTTATCTTTCTCACAGCAAGTAGTCTTTGACCCTGATAAAAAGGTCAAAGGCTACATTAATATTCTGAAGGTCAACTTTGACTTTGTTCGTAGATCTTGGAAGTTCACTGAAAAGGGTATCCAAATCGAAGCTCAGATCTATAGTTCTGCACCTGTACCTACAAGAAAAAGAGGGCTTTTGTTGTTTGTATGGAGGTTTTTCCTTGGTCAAACCCCAATTTAGGAATTAACCTTGAAATTGAATTGAAATTGTATTGTGCATAAAAAAAGTAAATGAAACAATTTACCTTACTTATGTTGAAGTCCTCGTAGAGGATTCGAATCCTCAAATCCACAAGTAGGGATGCTCCAATGGATGTAGAATGAATGTAGGATGTCTCAAATCAATGGAATTTGGTCTTCAACACCAATCTTGAATGGATCTTTGTATAGGAATTGACTTGGATGAATGTGGAAGGATAGGTCTTCAAGGGGGCTCCAAAGAGATTGAATCCTTCAATGGCTAACAATGGATCTCCTTAATGGATGAATGCTTGAACACTTGAATGCTTGAAGGCTTTCTTGAATGCTTGAATTCACTTTCTTTCACTTGAGAGCTTGAGAGATTTCTTGGTGAAAATGGATGGAATAAATGAGAGAGGAAGGCCTCCTTTTATAGTGAACTAGGGCACAATCTTCTAGAGGGGCCACCTTGGAGAATTAAATCTCAATTAGGTCCTAACCTTTAGAAATATACCTAGATTAAATGAAATTAAGGATTTACCATCCCAAAACCTGAAATGGCCGACCTGGAGGTGGGAAAAAAATCTTTCTGAAACCTAATATCCGAAAATTAGAAAATCCTAAAATTTGAAATCTGGGTCAAGGAAGAGGTAGACCCCTCCCTAGGTCAGGGTCAAGTTCATCCTTGACCTAGGTCATGGTCGAGGTTGACTTTGAACCTCAAGGTCAACTTTGACCTTGAGGTCAAAAACCTCAGGACCTCAGTCCATAATGCTAGGAAATGTAGAAATAAGGTGAAATCAAGTGCAGAGAGAGGCAGAATGGGGGCAAAAAGTTAGATTCAAGAAAAGACCTGATCAAGGCACTTAACATGACCCTAGACCACTCACTGAAAGGGCTAAATTCTCTTATCATGGAAGTGCTTCCATTTTAAGATGATACAGGTCATAAACACAATAGATGTGTCTTCATCTTTTCTTTCCAACTGTCAAAATTTACTCCCTCAAACTTAGGACTTTCTTTCCTGAAATGATTCACCATGGATCTCCTTAAGTTGTTAAAATTTTCCTTCAAGGACCTGCTGCTCTAATGCCAATTGTTAGAAAGTAAAGTCCACCAAGATAAGGGGGTGAATCAGTTATCAAACAAGTATAACTTTTATCAAATTCAATAGATTTTAACCATGTAAGCAATGTAACCAACAACCATAGAAAGATATTCATACATAATAACACAATGATACAAGATATGTTGACTAGGGAACCTCTTGATCAAAAAGTAAACCCTAGTGGGAATGATGTCCATAAAAGATACACTAATATGAATATTCCTTGTGAAAGTATGGACTCTATTAGGAGTCTTATGAAATAAATTCATTACATAAGAATCCCTGTTAGGAGATTTTGGATCCCTGTTAAAAGATTATAACTCTGTTAGGAGTTATGGAAGATAGAAGGACCCACTGCCCAAATAGCTTCAGGGTAAGATTACTAAACTCACTATCCAACTGGTCTTTGTATTACTCAATAGAATAATACCAAAATATTACTGACCTCAACAATTCAATACTCCTTCTCTGACTGTGCCAAACCACACCAACTCCTTCTTCAGATCTCAATACCAAATCTCAGTACTTCGCATATCCTCTTTCAAAATTTTGCTTTCACAATACTTACATTCATCACGCTTCATGTTACAACAAGGAAAAAATTCCTTCCTTTATACCACACTCAAGTAATTACAAATGAGTCGGCATACAAATTACAAAATAAAAGTTTCCACACACTATATCAAAATTACACAAAAACAATCAGCTTCCAATCACTATAATTATTCACTCATGTGACCTCAGATCTTGTGCTATCATCCACGTCACTATAAACATGTCTTCAACTTCTCTCTAACTGCGACATAACCAGATTCCATCCCGATTAGGAGATATCATCTGATTTCCACAAACTGCTACTCAGGAACACTGCCTGAATACTACTTCCACTGAAATGCTCATAACTTCCATGATTAAATGAATTAATGTCTACACTCTTAACCATGATCTTATAGCACATCATAGAGTAATTCCTCAACATCACATAGCTTCATCTTCAATATCCCAAGTGTGCTAACTCAAACATTGTCTGCTCCTCTATTAATATTTAGTAGATCGTTGTGTTGACATCAATGACAATCACAGTCATGAATACAACAACAACTACTACAAAATGGATGCTAATACTACCCCATAGGATATATTCAACATTCATTCCTAACAGATTTTACCAAGCTACACTCAAGGGTTACCCATGGACTTACATTCTTGTTTAGAAGGTTACCCTAGTTGGGGGATTTGAATGCAGTTTTATGATGTTGTCTTGTGGATATATATATATATATATGTGTGTGTGTGTGTGTGTGTGTGTGTGTGTGTGTGTGTGTGTGTGTGTGTGTGTGTGTTATAAATTAATGTACGTTATATATGAATGTGTATATGTGGGTGCACACACATATACCCATGCATATATACATATTATTATTTATGTGTTTTTAATTTTTGTACAATGGCTTATTTAATGCTTAAATAAAGTTTATTAACTAAAAGTAAAATAATAATAAAGAAAAAAAAAAGAAGCTCTTTTGGTAAAACTAGCTATCTAGGGGATTCGAACTAGAGACCTTCTAGAAGTCAGGCTAGTTTCATTCCAATTGTGCTATGTATTTTACTTGAGATATTTGTGCTTCCTTCTCTTTTTATAGCCTTATTTTGGTTATATTTTAATTAAAATTATAAAAAAGGCTTTAATAGTGGTTTCGGGAAGTTTTGGTTAATTTTTCAACCAACTATGGAAGTTGGAGAAGTTGCTTCCCATAAATAAACTCCTCCAACCATATAGTTGATGATAAACTATTTCCCAAAGGGATTTGGGGAGGTGAAGAGATTTGGAAGAAATTTTAGAAATTGGGAAATTTAGAGGGAAATTTGGGTTTTTCTACAAATATTATTCTGGAAGTCATTTTGGGGGATTTTATTTGTGTGTTTGAAATCCTCTAGTTGTGAGGGAAAGTGTGGAGATTGTTGAGGAAGGAGGTAATATTTTTTTCCAGAGGAGAATCTATCTAGGAGACCACCAACTCACCATTTCTTAGAGCTTGGAAGATTTGTAGTAGTGTGCTCCGGCCCTTTGAGAGGATTCTCCGTAGGACTCTAGGTAGGGTCTGGAACCAGGATGAATCTCTTTTCTTCCTTGTGTGTTTTTGTATGTTTTTTATATGTATATTTATTGGCATAGTGTGAATAAACTATTTTTTAATAAGGAAGTTTATATGATTATTTTTCCATGTATTGCAAACTGTGCTTTCGGGAAGTTTTATTAAATGTTTATGCAATAGTTTCCTGTAAATACTTCATGTGAGTCTTTGATTTGTTGTGACACTTTATATCGGTGTATTTTATTTTTATTGAATGGTTTAGGTAATTTTAGGAAGGTTTAGGAAAGGTTAGGATGGTTTAGGTAAGGTTGTAGTCAGTTTTTCCCCTTACTTTTGTAGGCTTTCATTGTAAATTTGATGTTTTGATTGGATTATCTTGTTCTAGGACTTAGTTTTTGTTGAGGATGTGTTCTGGAAATGGTACTGAGGTACCTTAATTAGGTAGACCTCGGGGAACCTTTCCCAGGCACTCTCCACACCTAAAAATGTCAATTTCAAGCAATTTCGGGAAGTTTTGGGTACAGTCTCGTATGAGCATCCTGGAATGTCGTACGAGTTTGTACTAGTACCCATATGAAACTTGGTCAATTTATTGTATGGGCATGCATGGATTTCCATAAGGGTAGTTATAGTATGTCATTTGGGGTTTTAGAGGGTCTCAAGGGCTCAAATTTTGTAGATTTAGGGCTTATGACCTCCATAACCTGTTTCTCATGTGTGGGCTGCAACTTGTATCACTTATGAATGTCCATCTATGGTTTTTTTGGAATTATAAGGTGTTACTTGTGTTATTTTAGTACTTTCCTTATGTTTGTGTTCATATTATGAGGCAAGGACTCATTCTGGTGGCCTAAGTGCACATTAGGGTTCCCTAGACCTGTAAGATGAATCTTTTAAGGTACTTTATGGTTTCATGGCTTGTGTGTGTGGGTACGGGACTAGGTACCCTAGGTGAGTGGCTCACCATAGGTTTTGGAACCCTAAAGTGGTTTCCAAATGATCCTATGGGTGAGTTGGTAAAAATTGATATCCTAATAATGAACTTGGGAAAGGGGGGTTTTCAAAAGATAATGAAAGATGGATAATTAAGTCTGCATAGTCCTATTTGAGTACCGGGACCATAGGTAGCTGCCAGGGTGGATCCCTATTTAGAGAGGGGGGAGAGAGGTTACATGGTTTCTAGTGTGGATCCCAATATGTAGGATATGTGATGACACTCACCTAGATGTATGCTAGGAACCTAACCCTTGTGTATAGTAAAGTGATATCTTGTTATGTCTTTTCTTTTGGATTTCTAGCTATTTTTTTGTAAAGCCTTAGGTTTCTTTAGGCCTTGTGATTATCTTGGTTCTATCTCCTAGCACGGGGGGTGGAACTTCACTAGTTTCACATGGTTGGGTGGAAAATATCTTTTGAGGTATTGTTTGTGGTTTGTGGTTTGTGATTTGGATGTGTTTCAGATTCCATGCAGTAATGAAGATTTCCTATGTGTAACATGTATTACAAAAAAGAAAGATGTAAATATCTCTTTGTAAGCCTTCGGGCCATTAATGTAATTATTATTGTAATTATATTGAAATAACAAAGCAATGTAATCAGGGAGGGATAGATCTAGGGGTTTTCAAGGGATGTATTTGAAGGTTCTAAAGTTGAAATAAAAAGTATGATATGGTATTATCTCTTTTATCCTTTCTATGTTGAAAAAGAAAAGAAATGTTTCCTATGTGAAGGTTTAAATGTAAATTGAAAAGGAATTTATTCAATGTGTAGGAAAAAGGAATGAAAATGAATTGGGAAGTAAAAGATGTAGTTAGGAATGAAATATTACTTTCTTACTCTTTCTCTTAAAATTTGAAATGCAAAAGTAAAAGAAAAAGGAAATGGAATTCATTTGATTAAATAATGAAATGCAATGCTTGATATTGGTAAATGAATTCATTAAGGGAACCTTAAGGAATGTACTTGTGAATGTGAATAATGAAATGTTAGAATGTTAGGAAAAAAAATTGTTAGTTGTAATTTTGGGTTAAAAGACTCGATTCCTTATGGGTTCCCTGGTGGGGACATTACAGTATTTATGGGTTTGTTGTTAACGTGAATTTTGGCCTATGCATAGAAGGACCTCTTGTTGTATTTGATCATCTTCATTATGATCAATTGAAGTTTGTGCAACATTTTGAGAAAAAATAACTACAATTGGGAGGTTCAATTGTTTGAGCATTTTTTATTATGTAGGTTAGTTAAGTCATTGGTAGCAAATAGATGGGTGGATATGTCAAGGTATTCTTTTTGTTTGGTAGTTAACATTTTGTTTGTATAATTCATGAGTGTCTCCTAATCATCTTGCAATGGTTGATAATTTCTTATATCTTGTAGGATTTTTAGAAAACATTGTCGAGAGTCACTTTGTCCTTGTTGACAGAAAATTGTGTCCAATTTAATTGCAATAATGAATGTTTATCAAATTATGAGAGCCATTGTGATGGTACTTTTAAATCAAACTTTGGAGTTATAAAAATCATTTATAATTGAGAGGGTAAACATGAAACTGTTAAAAAACACATCATTGATGATTGATTGAGGAATTTCTTCAACTTGGGTGTCATACTGCAACATGTAGATTTCTCTAGTAGGCATGTGTATTCGATTACTTGCAACAACCCAACTAGCACCTGTATGATCTTGTAACTTTAATTGCAAGAGGTACTTATAGTTTCACTCTTTAATGTTCATTTGGCATCTACAAAAAACCATGTGTTATCATTACTTTGAACATATTTTTTCTTACATTCTTTCTCATTCACATCTAGTGGGCATGCTAGGTAGCAGAAAGAATCAGGGTTGATGTATTTGACAGTTACTTTTATTGTATCCTCTAAGAGGTTTGTCATTATTGTGCAATATTCCAAGATAGTTTCAATTGTGACCCTATTAGTTCTTCCATTAGTTTGTGTGGAAAATGATGATAATGAAGGCATGGTAATTTTTTCTCCTCCCACCTTGGACTGTAGGGCTTGAGCTTCTGGTATGGAAGGTTCTATATTCAATAAGGTGGGTGATTTTCTATTTATGACTTTTCCTTTAAACTCAACAACATGATCATTCCCAATAGTAAGGACATCAACCCTTTGAGAAGCCTTCAAATATTTTAATTCTTCTCCCTCTTTTTGGAAAATTGGTCCCCATAAGTTGACTCAATGGATGAGGATGACATGTCCATTAACTTGAGACTTCTATGTAGGACCTCAATTCCATCTTGTTAGACATATTGAGATGTTGTTGGCATTGTTTTCATTGATGTCAAAAACTTCATACCGATATTTTGGTAGTATTGGTTAGTTGTTGGCAATTTTGGTTGTGTACCTGTTAATTGTTGGTTATGCAATGGAAGTTTTGGTTATACACAAGACAAGTTCAATGTGCACAATTTTGGTTTTCTATGGCAAGTGTACTTGCTTCTACTCATGGCTTACATGTTTTGGTACACTTTCATTCTTTTAGTAATCAATGGTACATGATGTTTTTTCTTGATTACTATTGATTTTTATGCTTATAGTGTTCTTCCAAGTGTTCTTGATATCTAGGCTTTCTTGTAGTTTATCAGTTAGCTTTTTGTATTGTATTTTGGACATGTTTTATCTAGTTTCATCTGTTGGTGGGTTCAGAAGTTTTGGTGATCAATACATGGTATTGGTTGTGGTGTTCTAATAGTTTTAGTAAATGTAATGAGCATTGCAAACATCTTAAGTACGACCTATATTTGGGTCTTGTGGTAGCGTGTCATAAAGTGTTTATTAAGTATGTCCTAGATTTAGGATTGATGGTAATGCATTAAATATAATTATAATATATTTTTTATTTGAGGACAAAAAATTCTTTTGGTGTGGCCAATATGTGTATGATCATAAATATATATAAATAGAGAAAAAAAAAATTGCATTTTATGTATGAGAGAGTGTCAATGTGGAAGAAGATAAGAGAGTTGTAAAAGGAATTTTTGAGTGAATTCTTTATGGTGATGTGTGCAAGTTAAAGCTAAGTGTGGGAGACTATTGAGAGATCAAGAAGGGATTTGCATACAAATTTGTAGTGGATTAGATAGTGGTATACATAGAGAAGAGTAGCAATCAGATATACTATTGGATATGGTAACTAAGCTTAATTATTTATATATTTCATACACATTCAGATGCAATGTTATCAATTCATATTTTTTATATAAAGTGTGACCTCTTTTAGTAGAAGGGTATTTAGCTTGACCAAAAGTGAGAAAACTAATAGTGAGCCCTTATAAAGATCACCTTAATCGGCGTTTCATTTCATGAGAATTAGCTTCTTCATGGTTTTTCCCAGTTTAGGTTTCCAAGTAAATTCTAGTGTTCTTTGTGTTGGTGGTTCTATGCTTTCATGTTTACATTTGATATAATTGCTTGATGTGGTTGCCGATACAACAAAAGTTAATATTGATATATCAATCATTATAATTTGTATGATTTGTGAGTATACCGACACAGTAAAATTTTTAGAAAGTATTTGTGAATAACTTATTCACCCCCTCTTAGTTATTTGGCTTGTTCAACAATTGGTATCTGTATCATCTTAAAATAGAAGCACTTCCATGTTAAGAATGCTTAGCCCTCCGAGTAAGTAGTTTGGGGTCATGTAAAATGCCTTGAATGGGTATTTGACTTGGATTTAGATTTTTCCCCTATTTTGCTCTATTTTCGACTTCTTCCCGACATAATTCTAGAATCCTGACTTGCAAACCTAAGATTCTTGACCACAGGGTCAAGTTCAACCTCAACCCTGACCTAGGTCAAGGTCAATCTCAACCTTGACCCTAGGGTCCAAGATCCTTGGGGTTAGGTTCCAATTTCAGGGTTTCATCAAAATCTTGTCTTTTCCCTCTTCGGGGCCACTATTTATCAAGTTAAGTGTCGAATTCTCAAATTAATATTTGAGGTGGACCTTTCTTGAGATTCATATAGGATTCCTCATTTATTATTGGAGATTAGCCTTTCTTGAGTTTTGTGCCTAATGCTCAAATTAACTTTGGGGTTGGCCTTACCTCAAATTTTGTGACAAGGCTCTTAAATAATTATTTTTATTTCTATATTAAGGGTGGTCCCCTTCTAGAGTTTTGTGTCAAGACTTTAATTTAATTTCCTCTCCATGTGCACCTCTCTAGATTTTTGTGCCATGGACCCTTAATTATTATTTTCTATGTGGCCTCTGTTAGAGTAGTCAATTTATAGCTAATAATTAATTAATTTAATTATTAGTCTATTATTCTCTACACTTAAGTTAGACTTAGGCATATTATTATTCTTTAGGGTTTTCTCCTTTAGGGTTTCGGTATCCTTTTATAATGATTCCCTCTTTGTATTTTTCAGCAACTCAATGCATTGTTCATAATAGATTGTTCTTTTGAATGTGCATATGATGTCTCTGGCTTTTTGGCCTCCATGATTTTCTTGCTTTCTGTTCTTTTCTTCTTCCATGTGACAGGGTTATGCATGCAGGTGTTCTTGGGAGATTAGTTTTTCACCTAATCTAACATGGTATCAGAGCCATCTTGCTGCTCGCTATTCATGTTTTTGTTGAAGTGATTCAGAAGTAGGACATTATTTTTTATTTCTTATTTGCCTGCAAAAAAGAAAAAAAAATTTGGGGGGCATTTTGAGCAAAAACAGATGCCACCATTGCATTCGAAAGGCCTGAGATAGCCAGAATTCATTTAAAATTTGTCCATTTTGGACACCTTTGCAATTTGAGGCAAAAAAATTTTGGATACCAGGCCGTACAGCCTGGCACGCAAATCGAGATGATGATTTTCAAAAAAAATTTAAAAAATTTTTACTAGGGGGCGGCCTCCCGGGCGCCGCCCAGTGGCCACCTGGGCACCACCCCGCGGCCTCCGCCGAGCCACCAACAACTGCAAGCGCTGCCGTGGCCCCCGCCGCTGCCCCCATCACCAGCCACCGGGCTCCCTCCGCTCCGCCACCACCGGCTGCTCCGCCCCCAGGCTCCGCTCCACCGGCCTGCGCCCCTGCTCCGCTCTGCAGGCCCCGCGAGCTCTTTAGGCCCCCGTGGCGGTCACGTGGGTGACCGAGAGCCCTCGGTTTTGCCCCCTGCATGCTCCATGCACCTAGGGGCTTTGTGTTTTCCAGCCCCAGGGGCTTAAAAATTTATTTTGAAGCCTTTTTAGGGTACTTGGGCCTTTTTTGCAATATCTTGAGCATACGGAGGTCTTTTTTGGACTTCTTTATATCGCTGGAAAGCTTTTTTTGAGCTCTTTCTGATTATGAAGGTAAGGTTTTTTGGCTCTGCTAATTTGATAGTGTTTTTTTCTATCAAAGGTGATGTTTATTTTTTGCCTTCTGGCAGCCATATCTCGCTCATCCGGACTCATTTTTGGGCTCGCCATATATCGTTGGAAAGCTGGTTCTATGAGTTATTCATTTGTAGGGGTCTTTTATCTAGATTTTGCTCCAGTTTTTCTCTCCTCTGAGTTTTGCACTTTCACACTCTGGCAGATTACTTGGGTTCTACAGGTCTTGGGATCTCTTCTTCTGTTCTTCTGGCTCACTCTTCTTTCTAACTTTTGAGCATTGTATGCTTCTCTTCTGTAGCATTTCTTTTCTGTAAACGCGTTGAGATAAAGCGCCTGCTTTTGCATATCTGGGATCTTGTACTCCTTGTGTTTGTTTGTACTCGCACTTAGTTATAAAGTGCCATGGGGGGTTATGATGTTTTGTCTTTTGTTCTCATCCACCTTTGTCAAGTGAGTGTACCTTCCATGACATTAGCCCATGTTGTGTGTCTATGACACCGCCCTTTATCATGTACTTGTACTTCTGTTGCACTATTGGTGTTCCTGATTCTTCTTCTTGCAGATGTTTCTGGCATTGCATTTCAGTGTTCCTGTCACCCCTCTCCCTGTTCAGCATTATGGGGGGGGTTCACCTGTTGGTTCTATTGCTTCCTTGGTTCGATTGAGTGATCTACGTATATATTTTTTGTTCCTATGTACTAGGCGGATGCAATGGCTAGGCACCTATGCATTTCGGTGAGATGGATCATCTACTATATAGACACTCATTCATTCCTACTTTTGGAGGCCACCTCTTCGATTGATCAGCTCTTCAGACTTTTTCTTCTCTACTTGGTCATGCACTATTTCAGTAGGGGTTCCAGCAGTTTCTTCTAACAGTGTTTGCAGCTTCATGCTTTGGAGATGCTTCATGCTCTTTCTTGTTCCTTTCTTTGGGACATTCCCTAGATTGGAGGCTTTGTTTCCTTCATCTAGTTTATTTCTTGTACTTGGGTACCTGATCAGGCCTTGTTGTCGGGACCCATTGCTCTTTCAAGCATTTTTGTTTTCATGCATCTTTTAGTCCTTAGTTTGTTTAGCTTCTCCCTAAGTTACACTTAAGGGGGGGTGTTAGAGTAGTCATATTATAGCTAATAATTAATTAATTTAATTATTATTCTATTATTCTCTACACTTAAGTTAGACTTAGGCATATTATTATTCTTTAGGGTTTTCTCCTTTAGGGTTTTAGTATCCTTTTATAATGATTCCCTCTTTGTATTTTTCAGCAACTCAATGCATTGTTCATAATAGATTGTTCTTTCGAATGTGCATATGATGTCTCTGGCTTTTTGGCCTCCATGATTTTCTTGCTTTCTATTCTTTGCTTCTTCCATGTGACAGGGTTATGCATGCAGGTGTTCTTGGGAGATTAGTTTTTCACCTAATCTAATAGCCTCTCTAAAAGTTTGTGTCTTAGATCATTATAAAAGGGAGCCTTCCTCTCTCATTTTCTCCATCTCTCAATCAAGTATCTCACATATCATCTTGATAATCTCTCAAGTACTCAAGAAAGTAAGAAGATCTAGCATTAAAGAATTCAATCCTTCAAGCATTCAAGATCCAAATGATCAAGGAGGTCCATTGTTAGCCATTAAAGGATTCAATCTCTATGGAGCCCTCTTGTTGAAGATTTCTTCATCCATCCATTCAAGCCTCTTCCTATTCTAAGATCTATTCAAGATTGGTGTTGATGATCTAAAGACAATTGATTAGAGACATCCTACATTAAATTCTACATTCATTTGGTGAATCCATACTTGTGGACTCAAGGATTTGAATCCTCCACAAGGGTTTCAACCTAAGCAAGGTGAATTATTTCATTTGCTTTGTTTATCTCTATAATTTCAATTCAATTTCAAGGTTAATTCCTAAATTGGGGTTTGACTAAGGTAAACCCTTCCCCCTCATCCAAACAACAAAACCATTTTTCTTGTAGGCACATGTGCGGGATAGCGAATATCAGTGTAGATCTGGATACCCTTTTCGCCAAACTTTTAGGATTTGCAAATAGAATTTATGTTGGAGCAGTTGGGTCAAGGGTGACCTTCAGTGAGGGGCACAATTGTGCCCTAGGGTAAGATTGTGCCCCGCTATCTGGGTCAAGGATGACCTCCCTCAGAATTGAAAAATATTTATGGGTTTTGTAGATCTCGCAATTTTGGTCCAAGATCATAAAAGTCAACAGTTTTTGAGACCATCTGACATGGTTTTCGGCTGATTCTTTTTCAGAGGTAAGTACCTTTATTTCTTCATTTCAACTTTAGTCTTCTATATTTAATTTCCATATCAATATAATTTCATGTATGTGTAAAATATTGGCTTTGGGGTCTCTTTAGGTGCAAACCATTGTTCTAGGACCCCATCCATATTTTATCCTATACATTTTGGAGAGCCCAACAAGCTTACCCCCTATCTTTTGTGGAATTAGATGCCCTATTGTGTTTGTGATAGATAATTCTTTCCTTTTGGTGTTAGATTTTCATACAAATAAAAGTAGATTTCTTTTATGCTCTTGCATTTATATTTCAAAAATACAAAAAAATTTGCAAAATTTCTTCAAAAATACAAAAACATTTACATTACTTTGTGGAATTAGATTCCCTATTGTGTTGGTGATGTTCGATTTGCTTTTCATCCTTATAAATTTCATTTGAATGTATTTGGATATATCTAGATCTATTTTCTATGCATTTCTTTATTCATTATCATGTTGCACAAGTAGTTTCAAGTGTTTTTCAAGTGCTTAATGGATAGGGATGATAATCCTCCTATTTGGGATGAACCTTTGGATTTGGATGTTTATTACTCTCTTCCTCATGAAACCATTGTGAATGATCCCTTAGATAAAGACATTGATTTATCCCCTCCTCATGAAGAAGATTTGATACAAGAGGGTGATTTATTAATGGATCATATATTCATTCATGATGACAACTCTTTTTCTAAAACACACTCCCCTTATGCAGACATTTTAGAAAAATAATGACATTATAGATGCTTTACCTCCATTTGGGATTCCTTCTAGTAATGAGGCATTAGTGAATAATGATATAAATTCCCTTAATGCTCTCCCTCTTAGTGATGATCTTATGGAGAATCAAGATCCTACCTCATCTGCTCCTAGGATGTCTTCTTTTCTTCCTTCTTGTGAATCTATTTATAGTGTTGAGACAACTAATATGGTTTTTCTAAAACCCTTGTTGACTATCAAAGGTTGTCCTCACATTACTATCAAAGGTAAACCTATGGAATCTTTAGAGTCTTTCAATGACCAAGATTCGATAGCTCACACATATCGTACAAGGAATAAACCTCAACCTAATCTGGTGGTTTCTACTTCTTTGCCACCTTCTCAACCCATTCTTCCTCCTCGACCCCATCTTCCTAGCAAGGAGTATGATTTGATAAGCCAATTGCAAAATACTCCTACCAAGATTTCTTTATGGGAGCTTCTTCAAACTTCACCTATCTACTATGAAGCCTTGTAAAAATCTCTAGAAAATCTTCCCACTCCACCTCCTAATCAAGAGAACATCAGTAACCTCTTACAATGCATGCATGCTACCTCGGGTCCTCCTAACATTGTATTTAATCAAAAGGATTTACCTTCTAAAGAATTTTAAAATCAATATGATGCTCTTATGGTTGTTGTTACTATCAATAAAAGCATAATTCGTAGGATCTAGGCTTAATGTTTGTAGCATGGACATGCTCAAAGTAATTAACACCTATCTTTCAACTATTCAACCTGACAATGTTCCTATACGTGGTTTTGATAACATTGCTAAGAATGCTTTGGGAATCATTACCTTACCTATCAAAGTAGTAGGTTTGGTCATCCTGAATACACCTATTCATGTTATGCCTAGCCCTCTCAATTATAACCTTCTTTTGGGTAGACCTTGGTTTCATGAGATGCATGCTATTCCTTCCACCCTTCACCATAAAGTCAAGTTTATACATAAAAACATGATGTATACACTTCATGTGGATGATGTGCCTAATCCTTGTTTGAATATTCAAACCCACACTGCTCCTATTCCTAATAGCAATCCTTCTTCTTCTAATACTCTTCCTGGTGATGATTAGGGAACCTTGGATTTTAATCCTACCTTTATTGGAGAGTATAAGGTTTCTAATCTTGATTTTGTGAAGTAACAAAGAGAATTTGAACAATGAGTTTTTACTTCTTCTTCTAAAGCCCTTCGTAGTAACTTTTTCACTGCTTCTACCCATAATGAATTTGTCAAACCTACTAATTATGACATAGTGACTACTGAAGTTCCATTGACTCCTTCTGATATGGCTTCTCATTATGGTCTTGGTTTTCATTTCCTTGTTAAATAAGGATTCAATGGTCAAGGATGTGGTAGCATAAATAGGGAATTCAAATGCCCTTATAGAATGGGGGGCATGAGCATTCTTATGGATTGGGATTTAATCCTCAACAACAAATCAATGTTAACTACATCTCAAATAATACTTCAAAACATGATGAAACTATGAAGGAATTTGACCAAGAATTTCTTCTACCTAAACTCCTTCATGCTAAGATGATTACTAGACCTAAACACAAAAAGAAACATAGTCCACACTTGAAGACTTCCTTTTTGTTTATATCATAGATTTCATGATCACTCTACTAACGAATGTCAAGCTTTACATTATAAGATTAGGCAACTCATTGATAGTAAGGTTATTTATATATCATGTGGCAATGAGTTGTATTTCAATCATGTTTTCTCTAAATAACATTTATGTTCCTATTATGGAGCTCCACATTATGTAAACAATGTTAGCCTAATCCTTGGGGGGCTCGTTGCCTTGTATAGTGTTGTGAGAAATATAATAGGTCCCCTTTCATCCTTGTTCCTATGCTTGGGGGGCAAGGATGGCATCTCCTTCTTCTCTGTCTTTCTGGGATTCCACTCTTTCCTTGGTTAAGAAACATCTATCTATTATGTGATATCCAATCATACATGAAAATTTTGGTTTGCATTAAGGATCTTTGTCCTTGATCACAACCTCTTTCATTGTTTGACATTGGGTTTCCATGGTTGATAAATCTCTCACCTTAGAAGCTGAACAATGTGCTATCCCTCACAAGGGTTACTTTTTCCCTTCTTGCATGATATCTCTTTGCATTCATCCCTTCCTTGGCCTCATAGGAGCTGTGACCTTCTTGTCTTGGACTAGGTGTTGTATATGGATATTGTCTTGATGTTGAACAAGGATTTATCCTTGTTCCTTTCTTTCCTTAACATGTCAAAATAGTATGTTTTTTCCATGTTAAGGAGGGGGGCATATATACGGCCTCCCTTGTTCTATATTATGTTTTTTGTGTTCTAACCTTTTGTATTGTGGCATGCTAAATCTCAGAAGATAACGCACATAAGTTGCTAAATCCTGAAGAGACGCATTTCCAATTTCAAATATGCTAAATCCTCTGAAGGTAACACACATAAGTTGCTAAATCCTAAAGAGATACGCATTTTACAAATATATTCTATGGTGATATGAGGATATGGATCCATGGGTACTTCATAAAATCCATCAGAAGATGCACTACATACATGCACAAAGCCACTAGAAGGTGCACAACTTTATGGGGTGACTATCAAGTGTTTGCTTGGTGGGCTATCCTATCCTTTTGTGGTTCACAGTGAGATACACAAATCTTACTAGGTGAGCTAGCCACTCCTCTCTTTCCTTTTTCTCTCTTTTTCTAGTGATGTCTCTCTTATTGTAATCTTGGAGTTGACAAAGACTTGATTCCCTGGGGGCTTGAGGATTCCTTTGTCCCTTTGATTTCAATAAAATTATCTTTTTCATTGTGATCTCCTTTACCAAGAGTTTGCATTGAGTCCATACTCTTGCTAAAGTGGGGGCTTAATGTATCATCTTAAAATGGAAGCACTTCCATGTTAAGAACATTTAGCCCTCCAAGTAAGTAGTTTGGGATCATGTCAAATGCCTTGAATGGGTATTTTACTTGGATCTAGATTTTTCCCCTATTTTCCACTTCTTCTCGACATAATTTTGGCATCTTGACTTGCAAACCTGAGATTCTTGACCTTAGGGTCAAGGTCAACCTTGACCCTGACCTAGGTCAAGGTTGACCTCTACCTTGACCCTAGGGTCTGGGATCCTTGAGGTTAGGTTCCAGTTTTAGGGTTTCATCAAAATCTTTCCTTTTCCCTCTTCGAGACCACTATTTCTTGGGTTAAGTGTTGAATTCTCAAATTAATATTTGAGGTGGACCTTTCTCAAGATTTGTATAGGATTCCTAATTTATTATTGGATATTAGACTTTCTTGAGTTTTGTGTGTAATGCTCAAATTAACTTTGGGGTTGGCCTTACCTCAAATTTCATGACAAGGCTCTTAAATAATTATTTTTATTTCTATATTAAGGGTGGTCCCCTTCTAGAGTTTTGTGTCAAGACTTTAATTTAATTTCCTTTCAATGTGCACCTCTCTAGATTTTTGTGTCATGGACCCTTAATTATTGTTTTTGATGTGGCCTCTCTAGAATTTTGTATCCTAGATCACTATAAAATGGAGTCTTCCACTCTCATTTTCTCCATCTCTCAATCAATTATCTCACATCTCATCTTGATACTCTCTCAAGCACTCAAGCAAGCAAGAATATCTAGCATTCAAGCCTTCAAGCCTTCAAGCCTTCAAGATCCAATTCATCAAGGAGGTCCATTGTTAGCCATTGAAGGATTTAATCTCTATGGAGCCCTCTTGTTGAAGATTTCTCCATCCATCCATTCAAGCCTCTTCCTATTCCAAAATCCATTCAAGATTGGTGTTTAAGATCTAAAGATAATTGATTGGAGACATCCTACATTCAATTCTACATTCATTTGGTACATCCATACTTGTGGACTCAAAGATTCAAATCCTCCACAAGGGTTTCAACCTAAGCAAGGTGAATTATTCCATTTTCTTTTTTTATCTCTACAATTTCAATTCAATTTCAAGGTTAATTCCTAAATTGGGTTTTCACTAAGGCAAACCCTTTCCCCTCATCCAAACAAAAAAACCATTTTTATTGCAAGTACAGCTGCGGGACAATGAATATCAGTGTAGATCTGGATACCCTTTTCATTGAACTTCTAAGATCCATGAACAGATTTTTTGTCAGAGCAGTTGGTGTTAGGAATAGTCCCAAGAGATAACAAAGAGGGGGGCGGGGGGGTGAATCAGTTATCTACAAGTTTCAATTCTTTATCCAATTAAGTATACTTAAACATAAATCATAAACACAATGAAAGAACACTTGAACACAACACAATATTTTGGTTACAAGGAAACCCAAATAGGTAAAAACCCCAGTGGGAATTGACACCCACTAATATTCTACACTAGTGTAGTATGATCCTTGTTAGAAGATCCTTAACCCTGTAAGGAGTTTCTTTAAAATATATTTAGTACAGTAGACCTAGTAAGGGTTGGACCCTGTTAGGATTCTTTTATAATAGTCCTTGTTAGGGGAGAGGACACACTATCTGAGAGAATACTGCTCAAAGGGGTAAAGGCTACAACCTTTTGTTTAACAAATATACACTATATTTAGATCTTGGTGAACTGCGCTTTGACCTGTTATCTAGATCAGTTCTAATGAATAGCACAAACACTTTTCTTGGTCATATAGACCTTCTTCTGATGGCTCAACACTTCGCACACTCTTCTTTGCTCTTGTTAATCAACTATGAACCACACTCAAGCAATCACAAATGACTACCTATAAATATCTTTCCTCTAAATGATATAATAAAGTCAGCCTATTAGAACCACCTTGAAATAATATTAGAGAAGCCATAACAAACTCCAATAACCATTTAGTCATCTCTACTAAGCATGAAACACATTTTGGGACCTGTCCAATAAGATAATTGTAGACGCACGCAACACACTATCGGTTGTACCAAAACAACTGGAACTTTCTCTTTAAGCTGAATTACTTTATGCACTCTTAACCAAACATCACTAACTCTTCTCTACGCTTAACTCCAAGGGTGCATACCACAATGATAGGTGCAACTCCATAACCAATATAATCTATGTCGGCTCTTCTGAACAAACACAAGAAACTGCTGCTAGTGAATAGTGGTTGCATAACTTCACTTCTACTAGTCATCAAACTTTGCATCCATGAATGTAACATAACTAATATATCTTCATCATATATCCAAGTGTTCAAGGCTCCATGATAACTATACGGACAACCATACATAAAATACTATTTGTTACTCTATTAGGAACACTGCTGAGACAAGCTTCTATATAACTATCTATACTAATAGTTAACCTCTGCACCCATGATATCATGATGATATCATGTCCATGCTACATATACTAAATTCTTACTACATAAGTCTTCCACTCATGCTACTTTCCATATGTTTTCATCAATGACAAACATACAGACAGTACTAGCCTGTTAGCAAATCTCCAACAATCTCCCCCTTTGGCATTAATAGAAACATATAGAATGAATAACTCCACAAATCCAAATAAATAATTATTTTATAACATTCTCCATTTCCTCTTCAAAACTCCCCCAATGATGAATCCTCCATCTGCTGCAATATTCTTTAATATTCTCCATTTCCTCTACTGAATTGTTGTCATAACTGAATACTACTCCCCCTTAGCATACTACTCCTTTGCTTTTGTTTTTCATGACTCTGTATATTACTCCCCCTTTGACATCAATGGAAAATTGTGCCATTCACTTTAAGCATCAGTACTACTCCTAAGGTAGAGTAGTCAACCTTCCATCAATCCCAGAGGACTGATGCCTTTTCTTCTTTCTTTTAAGCATAATCAGGAAAGGGAATTACTCCCAACTTCTCCCTGAGATACTCAAAAGTATCCTTAGGCAAGGGATTTGTGAATATATCTACCAAATGATCTTTAGTACTCACATAGTCCAACTTGACTTCTTTCTCTGCCACTTTCTCTCTTAGGAAGTGATACTTGATCTCAATGTGCTTTGTCTTTGCATGCATCACAGGGTTCTTAGACATATTGATAGTGCTAGTGTTATCACAATGAATAACAATAGGATAATCAATCTGAATTCTAAAATCATTTATCATCTGTTTGATCCAAACAATTGTAGAACAATTCAAGACTGTTACAACATACTCCTCTTCTGTTGTTGATTGGAAACTACAATTTTGTCTCTTTCTTGTCCAAGTGACAAGTCTATCACCAAGAAACACTACTCCACCTAATGTACTCTTTCTATCATGTACGTACCCTTCCCAATCAGCATCTGTGTATACATGAAGCTCAATATTTTTTGAATTAGGATACCATAGACCATAATCTATAGTGCCCTGCAAGTATCTGAATATTCTCTTTACTGCCATGAGGGACTTTGCTTAGGCTCTGCTGCAAATCTTCCAACTATGCCAACTGCATTGGAAATATCAGGTCTAGTTTGAGTAAGATATATGATTTTACCAATCATAGACTTGTACAATGTTGTATCCACTGGTGGTGAGTCATCTTCTTTTGTAAGCTTGCATCCAATGATCATAGGTGTTCCTACTAGTTTGCAATCATCCATCTTGGATTTCTTCAATATTTCTTTCACATACTTGGATTGATTAATAAAAATTCCTTTTTCTATCTGCTACACATTTAGTCCCCAAAAGTATGTGATAGGACCAATCATACTCATCTCAAACTCATTCTGCATTTCTTTGGTAAATTATGCACTTAGTTTGTCATTACCTCCAAAGATAATGTCATCAACAAATATAGCTACAAGTAGTAGACCTTCAGATGTCTCTCTAATGAATAGATTACAATCTGTTGCACCTTTCTTGAATCCAATCTTAGTTAGATATCCATCAAGTCTTTCATACTAGGTTCTAGGGGCTTGCTTAAGTACATAGAGGGCCTTCTTCAATCTACATGCCATATTAGGTCTATCTGATAAAGTGAATCCTTCTGGCTGCTCAATGTATACTTCTTCTTTCAAATATCCATTCAAGAATGCTGACTTGACATCCATCTGATAAACTTTGAAGTTTTTGACTGTAGCATAAGCTAGAAAAAACTTAATAGCTTCTAATCTGCTTACTGGTGCAAATGTGTCTGAATAATCAATGCCTTCTCTTTGTGCATATCCCTTACATACTAACCTTTCTTTATTTCTTACTACTGTACCATCTTCATTCATCTTGTTTCTGAATATCCACTTTGTTCCAATCACATTCTTATTACTAGGTCTTGGGACCAGTTCCCAAGTGTCATTCTTAATCATCTGATCAAATTCTTCTTTCATAGCATCATGCCAATCTGAATCATTACATGCATCTTCAACACTTAAGGGTTCAATCTGAGATAGTAAACATATCGCTTTATTGCTAGCTGAGTTCTTTTCTTGTGATCTTGTTAAGACTTTGCCGCTCTGATCTCCAATGATGTCTTTCTTGGAATGGTTTCTAGATGTAAACTTTGGAACTTTAGGTGATGCAGACTCATCAGCCTTAGGAGTATCTTCTTCACTTATCTTAGGGTCATTGAATAACACATCAATACTATCAAACATTTCTTCAATAACTGTTTCACTAGTACAGGGTCTAGGTTCTTCTTCAATCATGGGTGAGTAATCATGATATCTTTCTTGAACCATAAACTTTTCATCAATCTTAACATGATGACTTTCAATGATCTTTTTCAATCTTAAATTGAAACATCTATAAGATTTACTTTTAGTAGAGTAACCAAGGAAAATACCTTCATCACTTCTTGCATCAAACTTGCCTACTACTTTATCCCTCTTGATGTAGCATTTGCTTCCAAAGATTCTAAATTATTTTACTATGGGAACATTACCAAACCATAGCTCATATGGTGTTTTGTCAGCGCCAGGACTTAATTGAATTCTATTGATGGTATATACTGTTGTATTGACCACATCTCTCTAATAGGTGTGTGCAACTTTTCCTTCAATCATGATGGTGCACGTTGTATCAAGGATGATCTTATTCCTTCTTTTAGCAATTCCATTCTTCTGAGGGGTTCTAGGTGCACTCAACTATCTCTTTATGCCATGTTCTTCACAGTACTCATAGAATCTGTCAGAGGTGAATTCTCCTCCTCTATCCAATCTCAAACATTTTATCTTTAGTATAGATTCATTCTCAACCTTAGCTTTGAATATTTTGAATTTATCAAATGCTTCTAACTTATCTTTCAAGAACGCAACCCAAATCATCCTAGTATAATCATCAACAAACAAAATGAAATACCTTTCACCATAGTATGATCTTGTTTGAGTTGGACCACATAGGTCTATATGAATCAGATCCAACTTGTTCTCTACTGAATTGTGCTTGCTCCTGAATGAATTTCTCACATGCTTTCCCATCACACATTCCCTACATATAGTATCAACTGGCTTTGCTATGCTAGGTAGATCTCTTACTGCCTTTACATTGCTTATCTTTACTATGTTATCAAAATTGATATGACATAGTCTTTTATGCCACAACCAACTGTCATCAACTTTAGCAACAAAACAACTTGCTTCTGAATTGAGTTGGAAAACATTACCTCTAGTCTTTGAGCTTGATGCAATCATAACACCATCCTTGTTGTTAATGATGCATTTGTCATCTTTGAACTCCAACTGATAGCCTCTTCCAAGTAACTATCCAACACTAAGAAGGTTATGTTTCAAACCATCTACATAGAGAACATCATCAGTACTATTCTTTCCATCCAAGGTGATGGCTCCTCTACCAACTATGGGTTTAGGAGTGTTATCTCCAAATCTAACCATGCCACCATTGTATTTGTCCAGATGAACAAATATTTTTTTATCACCTATCATGTGATGTGAACAACCACTATCTATAATCTAGTTTGTCCTTATATTAGCTTGGGAAATTAATGCTAGCTCTTGTTTCTCTTTCTCATCTTCAGGAACTATCTTATTGTTCATTTTCTCTATGATAGCAATGAATCCAATTTCTTCTTTAGCTAAATCATCATCTAAAACTCCACCTCCAGCATAGTAACATTCCTTAGAGAATTTAGGCTTGTAGTCATTTTTTAACTTTCTAGCTCTTAAGGGACATTTAGATGCAAAGTGACCAATCTTATTACATGAAAAGCATTTAAATGGTAATTGACCTTCATATTTTCCTTTTCCTTTCTTTTCTCTTTTGGCAACCATAGCAATGAAATCATCTAGTGTTTTCTCTTCATCATCATCATCAAAATTACCAGAAGTGTTTGTAGATTTCTTACCATGAACTGTTGCTTTGAAGGTTGTCTCACTTTTAGGTTCTGTCTTCAATCTTGAAATCTCAAAAGCTGAGATTTTACTGATCAATGTCTCTCTCTTGAAATTTTATGTAATATGCATGGTTTCATCAAGGATGTTGATCTTGCTTTCATATTCTGGAGTAAGAGTAGTCATTAACGTGTCCATAATGTCCTCCTCTGAAATATCTCCACCATTGTTTCTGATTCCAGCAACTGCTTCATTGATCCTTTGATTATAGGCCCTAATATTTTCTTCAAGTAACATTTCTAATGCATTGTATCTTTTCTTCCATGTCTTTTTGCACACATCCTTTGCTTGTTTGTCTCCTTCAAAAATGTCTTCTAGGTACTTACATATTTTGTGGGTTGTATCTACCTTCTTTATTTCTAAAAGTTCACCATCAGAAAGGGTGTTGATAAGGGCTTCTTTGGCTATTGCATACTAATGAAATAATTCATTTTTCTTATTAGTAGCATCATCCTTAGCAAGGTCTTCCAAGGTAGGGATCTTGACTGCTTTGATAGTTACATCAAAAACTTCAAAAGCAATGCATTGCAAATGAGTCACCATCTTGTTCTTCCAATCAAGATAATTCTCTCCATCAAACTTAGGACTTTCTTTTCTAATGTATGCCATCTGATCAATCTCAAACTTTTAAAATTTCTCTCCGAGGCACCAGGCTCTGATACCAATTGTTAGGAATAGTCCCAAGAGATAACTAAGAGGGGGGGGTGAATCAATTATCTACAAGTTTCAATTCTTTATCCAATTAAGTATACTTAAACATAAAGCATAAACACAATGAAAGAACACTTGAACATAACACAATATTTTGGTTACGGGGAAACCCAAATAGGTAAAAACCCCGGTGGGATTTGACACCCACTAATATTCTGCACTAGTGTATTATGATCCTTGTTAGAAGATCCTTAACCCTGTTAGGAGTTTTTTTACAATATATTTAGTACAGTAGACCTGGTCAAGGGTCAGACCCTATTAGGAGTCTTTTACAATAGTCCCTATTAGAGGAGAGGATGCACTATCTGAGAGCACACTGCTCAAAGGGGTGAAGGCTACAACCTTCTGTTTAACAAATATACACTATATCTGGATCTTGGTGAACTGCGCTTTAACCTGTTGTCTAGCTTAGTTCCAATGAATAGCACAAACACTTTTCTTGGTCACATAGACCTTCTTTTGATGGCTCAACACTTCGCACACTCTGCTATGATCTTGTTAATCAACTATGAACCACACTCAAGCAATCACAAATGACTACCTATAAATATCTTTCCTCTAAATGATATAATCAAGTCAACCTATTAGAACCACCTTGAAATCATATTAGAGAAGCCATAAAAAACTCCAATAACCATTTAGTTGTTTCTACTAATCACGCAACACATTCTGGGACCTGTCCAATAAGATAATTGTAGACACACGCAACACACTGTTGGCTCTACCAAAATAACTAGAACTTTCTCTTCATGCTGAATTACTTTATGCGCTCTTAATTGAACATCACTAACTCTTCTCTAAGCTTAACTCCAAGGGTGCATACCGCAATGATAGGCGCAACTCTAGAACCAATATAATATATGTCGGCTCTTTTGAACAAACACAAGAGACTGCTACTGGTGAATAGTGACTGCATAACTTCACTTCTACTAATCATCAGAATCTACATCCATGAATGTAACATAAATAATATATCTTCATCATATATCCAAGTGTGCAAGGCTCCATGATAACTGTACGGACAACCATACACAAAACACTGCCTGTTACTCTGTCAGGAACACTGCTGACACAAGTTGCTATATAACTATCTGTAGTAACAATTAACCTTTGCACCCATGCTATCATGCTAATATCATGTCCATGCTACATATACTGAAATCTTACTACATAAGTCTTCCATGCATGCTACTTTCCATATGTTGTCATCAATGACAAACATACAGTCAGTACTGGTCTGCTGGTAAATCTCCAACAGTTGGGTCAAGTATGACCTTCGGTGAGGGGAACAATTATGTCCCAGGGTAAGATTGTGCCCTACTATCTGGTTCAAGGACTACCTCTGTGAGAATTAAAAAATATTTATGGTTTTTTTAGATCTCGCAGTTTCGGTTCAAGAATGCGAAAATCAATAGTTTTTGAGACCATCTGACAGAGTTTTTGGCTGATTCTTTTTTAGAGGTAAGTACCTTTATTTCTTCATTTCAACATTATTCTTCTATATTTACTTTCCATATCAATATAATTTCATGTATATGTAAAATATTGGTTTTGGGGTCTCTTTTATGTGCAAACCATTGTTCTAGGACCTCATCCATATCTATATAGTATCAGAACCCAGTCCCTTTGAGATAGAGCTTAACCACTTGAGGGGGATCTTGGTTGCTTGAATAGGTGAAAGGAGGATACAATGGTGATAAGGATTGACAGATCATGATGAGTGACATTGAGATTACTAAATTAGAGAAGGAGGAGATGAAAGAAAACCCGAAGGATGAAAATTCATGTATCATTAAGATGAGAGATTAGATCCAGAAGTTTAAAGAAAGACATAAGAAATTCATTCAAGAATTGAAAGAATCAAAAGAAAAGTAGCAAACCTGGAATAGAAAGTGAAGGAATTAAAATAAAAGGTGGTGGAACTAGAGAAGTTATTGGATGAAAAGAAGAATATTGAGGAATTCATCAAATATAGGTTAAAGCATAAAATAAACTTGGCATTAGGAAGATCAAAGAAGAACTAGAAATTATAATAGAGGAATGGAAGAAATTTGAAGAGAAACTCAAGAATATTATCAAGATGCAGTGAGATGAAAATGAGAGAATGCAGGATCAGGAATTAAATAAGATGAGATATGAAGCAAAAGAATGTGAGAGTAGTATTATTGTGGATTAGTTATTATCCATGTAGAAGATTCATAAAGATAACGAAAGATTAGGGTTCATCAGTGAATGTTCAAATCAAAAGGAAAAAGGAAAAGAGATGGAAATTGAAGCTGGGGTGATGTCTATGGAAGCTAGCAAGATCAAGAATCAGAATACATCTACAATAAATCCTCCTCTAAGACAACCAAATGCTTAACGATACTTATCTTTTAACAGTTATTGTCATATTTGCAAGAATTTTGGTAATAAGGAAGTTGGTTGTAAGATGAGAAAGGAAAAGAAGGTTCAATTCTTTAATTATCATAAGTTTGGTCATAAAGAAAGTCAATGCAAATGTTAAGATTCAAATCAGGATAAGAAGAGTGCAATGAATAACATCTTTCATGGGAATTGCTATGTATGTCACAACTATGGTCACAAGGCTAGTCAATTCAGATCTAGAATTTAGTCGGTGAGATAGAGAGCTTTCAAGATCCCTTGCTTAGGTTTTATATTGTGATTGATAAATGAGTGGGGTCTAATGTTATCTCCTCGGTAGGGTGGGAGTGGACCATTAGGTTTCACGTGGTCAGTTGGTAGTGATTTTACTACCAGTTGAGATTCTGATGTTCTTGTATCAAAGTTGGATGATCATTGTCGCAATTACCCTCTTTCATCTTTGGAGTTTTTCTCATAACTAAATCATATATTGTACATGTACTTTGTACTTGGGTTATTATTACATACTCTATGACTTGTGCAGTGGATGTTGGTTATTATGTATACCTTACGACATTATTTGTATTTATGTTCACATTTATATGATGATGCACTTGTTATTCATTTGCATATGTAAGATTTTGTACTTGTATTTATTCTTAATAATTAATTAAATTACACAATTATACGTCATGGAACCCTTGGGATTTGTAATCGATGATTGAGTTACATTTATGAGTATGTATTTGCTTATGTTATATTGCTTCTACATTGTTATTCATTATATGTAAACTCTTAAGAAAAAAATTATTTTGTAAACTTAGTTTCATGTTTTAGGTTAATTTCTCTTGGGTTCTCTGGCGGGGCATTACAAGTATCATAAATACATAGAAACAAAGAATGTTGAATGTTGATATTTTAAGTTATACAATGTGAAGCAAATGCCAATTAAATCTATAACATGTTATTTATAGAAAATTCTCTTATAATTATTAATAATTAAATTTTTCTAAGATAATATTCTTAAATTACAACCCTAAAGACAAAAATCAAGAATTTTAAAGACCAAAAATTACCTAAAATAATTAATTTAGATAGAAACCTCTTTAAAAGATAAATATATATTTTAATAAAAACATCAATAATATCCTAATAGAATAAAGAAAAAATGATAAATAGAATAAAATTAAACATTTTTCTCCTCCACACTATTATACAATAAACTAGAACATCCTCCCAAGTCAAAATCAATTTAAAAAGAGAGAATTCTTATCCACCTAGAAAAAAAAACATTCAGATCTGTTACAAGATGAATAACCCCAACACTTGTCGCCTTAGAAATAAATTTGAAATCTTAATCCTCAAAAGTATACCAATGTCATGGCCCACCTCAATACTCTTCAATTGGACCAAGGATCAACTCTCCATCAATTTAACTAGCTAATTTGCAATAATGTCATGACACAATTATTTTATTTTAGTAAGCCAAACATCAATTCTTTATCAAAATATTTAATTTAGGAAAACAAAACTCATCAAATTAAAAAATAAAATAAAAAAAATCTTCCACAAATTCAATTCCAAATAAGTTTGATTAATCATAATAATAAAGCATTTTTAGAAAGTGATAAAAAGACTATCTTCTTCATAAAGTAATAAAACTTTATTACAAATTCAATTCAAACCTAATATGTATAGTCATATAAATAATACTAGCAATCACACCTTAGTGTGCAATGGGTACGTAGTAGATGTAAGGAAGGTTAACTAAGTATTTTTTCTTTTGTTGGTCTCTCCCTCTCATCCACTCTATATCTCCTTATCTCTTTACCAACCTATCTCACCATCTATATCTCTTCATCTCCATCTCTCCCTCTCTGTCTCCCTATGTATCTCCCTAGATCCATTTCTATTGTTACCTCTCAATCTCTCTCTATCTATCTATAAATTTTCTCCCATCCTCTCACTCTATATTCATCTCTATCTATATCTTCCTCTCGCCCCTCCATTTCGAGAAAAATATCCCTCTCTCTATCCATCCATCCCTCTCCATCACCTCCTTTCATACACCTTTAAATCTCTACATCTTCATATTTCTTCCACCATATCCCCCTCTATTTGTATCTCTATTTTGTTATTTCTCCATCCCTTTGTATCCCTAATATACCTCCCCCATTTAGACAGTCATATATCTTTATCTTTCTCTTTCACATAAATCTCCATCCATGTCTCTTTCTTTCTCCCTCCATCTATCTCCCCTCTTTTTGTCTCCCACTCTTTAATATATCTCTACCCATCTTCATATCTATTAGTGTATATGTACTTATCTATATGTTTGATGTCTCCCTAGCTCTCTTTATCTTTATCTCTTCCTGTACCACTCTAGATCTCTCTATCTTCTCCTATTAATGTTGTACGCTCAAGGGATGGCTGACAAATTTTGATTTGAAAGTCAGTTAATCTCTTTTATGTTGCGTAGATATTTTGGAAAAGAGATTGGTGGGGTTTTTCCCCAAGCTGAGGGAGGTTTCCAATGATGGGTCATCTAGGAGGACCTAGTGGTAATGGTAATGACAAACTCTTCTTATTCTTCTTCTTTAGGAAAATTATGAATATCAGAAGGAGAAATCTTGCTGCTACAGAGTATGTCGATGAAGCAAACATGAAAAATAGTAGCAAGATAGAAATCAATGAGCTTGTACTCAAATGGGTATGTGAGCAAGAAAGCTATCAAATGAATGCAATGGATCTCTGCATCTAAGCAAGCATTCAATGTGCTCAAATGGGTGTATGAGCAAGAAAGATTTAAATGTCCTCAAATGGGTTTATGAACAAGAAAGCTTTGAATGCAATGGGTTTTCTTGCATCAAGGAAGCATCCAATATGTTGAAATGGGTATCTATGATCAAGGAATATTTCAATGTGCTAAAATGGGTATCTTGGCAAGAAATCATCCAATCGGTTTGTCGTGTAGTTAAGACACCCAAATTTCAAGAATTTTTGTATATGTGCAAAGGGTCATACTAGTTAAAATATTATATAATATTTTTGTATATTTATAATTTCATACACGAACAAGAAATCAATAGCCCTATAAGAAAAATCAGCTCAACAAAGGCAATGCCAATAGTTTAAATACAAATTAATGTTGGTAATTACTGAGTTGTACAATGATTTTTATGGAAGTGATTTGTAGTAGTTCGAAGACTTGATTTGGTTGAAACTTATGAGTATTGACTAAAGAATGAATGCAAGGAAGACACTTTTAAACATTTGGAATGAAAATTCAAAATAAAATAAATATATTTTATAAAAAAATTGTAGAGAAAGATAAGAAAAAGTTCAATAAAAGAATTCAACAAAACAATTTATGTCTTAACAAACAGGAAAGAGTTATTTTCCTAATTATAAATCTCTTACGCTAAAGAGGAAATCATTTGAAGTAAAAATCTGCATGAAATGTAGAATAAAATAATAGAACCTATAGTTCAAATTAAAATTTGTAGACAAAACAAAACCCAAGAATTCAATGACAAAGATCACTATAAAATAAACAATACATCATACTATTGATAATTAATTTCTTTTAAAATGCTATGAAATAGTGTGCTGTAACAGTAGTGAATTTTTCCTACATCAAGTCCTTCAAAATGCTTTGGAATAGATAGTTGTAGGTAGCATTGCAGTCGGCAACCACAAAGAATATATGAGAACAAATCAAAGTAAAATAGGTAGTTATTCATCTAGGTCGATCCACACACTTCCAATTTCACGGTGGCTGTGTGAAATAGTAAGTAAACTATTTTCCGTTCGTATGCAAGTTGCAACAAATCAGATTTCGACCTAATCATTTCTTGTTGCCATGCCATCATACTCTCGGCCTCTGCCAGTTGAACAGGGTATGGACGTCCATCAAAACACAATATAAGAGGATTTGTTCATACATTACGTTTGGAAATGCTCAGATACACGTGTAAGCGTAGAAGAGGCCAAAAACTGTCAAACAGGATGCCTCAAAGAAATGTGGTCTCGTCGAAGCATGCAATTGCAGGATATGCACAAATGAGTTTCATGAAATGAATTCAAAAATATTCAATCGGGTGTAAATAACAGATATAAAGTTGGATTCCACACTTTACCAACGTCCTCCCTACCTGTGCCAAAATGAGAGCTTTGGAATGGTGTATGGACATCTGCCACATGATGAAGGGAATTTTGTTAGATGTAGCCACAACTACGCCGGCAGACATGCATGCAAAATATGGAAGAATAGACAAGGCACCTAAACTATTTGCTGGGAATGCCTCAAAGAAATGTGATATCAGGGGATGCTCCTTGTAGTTTATGAACAAAATAGTTTTGCTTGAAAGAATTCCTCATGCTCTGAGGGTTTCCAACTATTATCCCTGGGAAAAGCCGAGGTGGAGAGAAAGAGAGGAAGGCGAGGATGAGGACGGGAGAAGTGAAGAAGAGTGCAAGAAAGACGATATAGACAGGGAGAATTTCTTTGGATGTTCTCGCAGCTATGGATACCTAAGAGAAGAACATGGTCTCTTAGATGTGATTGATCAAAGTTTAATGAAATTGGAATGCTACGTAAATGGCACAGAGAGAACAACAAAAACCAAAAAACTATTGTCAGTCCTAACAAATACAGAGCATATAAATTTGTCTTATTTATGGAGTCTGCAATTGGAAGCGGCAATGCGGTAAAATATCTGAAATTCCGACAGATTCAATATTTATATTGCTTGATTTTAAGCTTTTAGAACAATCTGAGACGATGAAACGTATGTGAGCTAAGTCATATTTGACATTTAACAATTAGTGGAAGCGCTGACTAAAGACCGGATGACAATTGTTGTTGACATTGATGCGTAGATATCGTCGCCTGGGCACTGCTTTTCCTTTTTTTTTACCGCAAATTATGGATGGCAAGGATTGTCTCAATAGAAGTCATTCCCTATTTGGCCAGATGTAAGCGTTAGATGCAGTAAATAGGTCAGAGCTTTCCAGAATGGAAACGCCTACGACGTAATAAAAATAAAGCAGTGTCCGAGTCAAACATCCTGTGATAATAACGGTCACTATTAAAGCGGATGATAAGTTGTTTTCTCATGCTAGTTAAAGTAATTCATTCAACTAGATAAGGTTTGTTGACATCGTGCGCATTGAGGTCCTGTTGGTCCATGCTCTATTTTCATTTTTCCCCGAGTAAAATCCATGAAACTGCAAATTGATGAAGTTGAATGGCTCATTCAGGTTAAAGACGAGGTATTTTTCATGCCATGATCGTAAGCACACATCGCCCTGCATTTTCAGCATACCAAATATATTAATCAACAAAAATGAAGCAGCAAATATCCTGAAACTCCTTTTTGTTGGTCCCTATCACTTCGAAAAACCGGAGCTCACAGCCATGGAGAAGTACAAAGCCCAGGCCATGTGTAGGGTATCCAACTGAATTCAGGAGAAGTTCCCTGAAAAAAACTTCTTCTCTGTTGAGGAGAATATTAAGACCATGGAGCGCCAAATTAGGGATTGCTATGACAAGGAAATAGAATGCAGCGGAGAAGTTCTGTGCTGGATGATGGCGCAGGATGTCTCATTCCTTCTCGAGTTCTTCCGAAACTACATCACCCCATTTCTACCTGCAGATTGCAAAGAATATCATATATTTTGCCAAAGTTTTCATCCGGTTTTCCACCCAAAATGTGATAACAGCACGGTCCTTGCAATAATCAAAGATGTAATGAAATTGGAGAATCAGATCCCTATGTTCGTTCTGGAACAAGTTCTTTCTGTGGAGATGAATTCCGTAGAATTAGCTCGAGACAAAATCAATTTTGTACTAAAAGTAGTCTTTACTAACATATACCGACCTTTTGATTTTTATATATTTTGCAGGTCTTCAAAGAGGAGTCATATACTTGAAATGTATCACTTCTTTTATTTTGGGAAAGATCATGTTCTGGAAACTGAAAAGGATTTATAGAACTCGTAGCCAAATCTGTTAGACATCAGGTTCAAGCTTCCATCTATAATTAAACTGAAGAAAGCAGGAGTAAATTTCAAAGCCAACGCAGGGGGCATAGAACAAATCAAATTTGACAAGAAAACTTCAATTATTTTGCTTCCTCTCATCATACTGAACGTTGAATCAGAGGTATTTATCAGAAACTTTGTTGCATTTGAAATGTGCTCTCCCAATTACAAAATAAAACAATTCACGCAATATGCCCAATTTATGTCTAACCTGATGCATAACAAGAAGGGCACAGTTGTCATGAAGGAAAAGGGGATTATTGTGGGCAATCTTCAAAATTCTGCAGAATTGGAAAGTCTGTTCAATTCGTCCAACCAATCGCCCTCCCTCTCAGAATGCTCTGCTGTTGCATGAACGAGGAAGAGCATTCAAGAATATTACAGTAAAAAATGGAGGATTATTTGTAAAATTCTTTGGAATGAATTCTGGAAAGCTTATGTTTCAAAACCATGGTACATAATTGGGGGTTTGGCGGCCACAGTAATCTTCTTCCTCACTGCGATGCAGGTCATTTTCTTGTTTATTTAATTACATTAGTTTTCAAACACTTTTTAGTCATAACTTTTTGTTTGAAAGAAACACTTTTGCAAACAAAATGCACATTTTAGATTCCAGAAAGAGAAAATAACACCTTATCAGAGGAAAGAATTGAGAAAGGACATGCTTAAATTAAGCAGCCCCGGATCTATACAACAATGAAAACTTTCAACGCTGTCACTACAGGGTAGGTGGAGTCATAAATGCTTGAAGAGGTATTTGTAACCTTGATAGAATATGAGGGCAACTGAAAAAATATATTAAACATCTTCTTATTGTCAACTAGAATCCGTTACTTAGTCCAAAAACTCTAATACGTTAAATTCCCCACTCATTGTTAAATGGTTTCTTTCCTTGCCCTGTGTCTGCAGTATTCCTCAATTACCAGAACAAATTCATGACCCAAAATTGCAGATTAAGCTAAGATGGGCCATCTAATTCATAGTGCTCCAGAGAGGCAAAGAAATTGATATCAAGATAGAGACTTCATGGAAAAAGTAAACACACTGCCCGCGTCAATTGCCAAAAATTGTTGTAGGCATCACTTTGTTCCCATATACTGCTTCGACTCATGGACATTATTAACAAGGTTGCAAAGCAGTGTAATTCCCGCTAAAAAAAAGTGAAAAGGATAATAGTGTTAATTGCTCTTGGAACCATGATTTTGTTGTCTTACTAAAAGATTTAAATATATAATTTTATTTTTGATAGTTTCAAATTCAAATCAATTTGAAACAAAATTGAATGGTGATTGGAAGTTCTGGTATTGCACCTCTTGTGAGCATCACCTAGATCCAATGAGTACTAAGTGTTCCATTCATTCTCATGAGAGATGGGTTCATGTTGAACCACTACTCATGAACTATGGGTCAATGGGTTTGACTCAAAAACTACACAGTTAAGTTAAATCCTGATAGCAATATCACAATAAGAATTTATAGTTAGTGATGATTTATAATTTTTTTGTGCTTTTTTTGAAATAACTTAGGTAACCCAAACAATGCTTTATGAAAGTATATAGTATATGTTATTTAAATACAAAGAAACATGTAAAAATATATATTTATTTATTTAAAATAATTATAAATTAAAAAATTAAACCTAAGATTATTATATAATTGTATATTAAAAGTTAAAATAAGATTATAAACTTTTATTCTATTTTTAATTGAGACAATTTAAATCTTATTTTAATTAAATTAAATATATCTTAATTAATTATACTTTTAATCTCAATTCAATTAAAAATATATTTTTATCATACTTTCATTTCTATAATCATAGTTATAAAAATAAAAAATATAGTTACATGTCATAAATGTAATTCCTATCATTTTATTAATAATAAAATATAATTTAAAATAATCTAAATGTAATAAATATTTTTTTAAAATAATAATAATAAAATTTTAAAAAAAATAAAAAATAATATACTTAAATGATGATGTCTTGGCCTCAATTGTTTCTAAAATTTAAATATACCTTACATTCTCATATGTTATACCTTCATATCCAATAGTATTTTGGAGTGAACCAAGCAATTAGTTACATAATTGGTTATTGTTATTTTAAAATTTCAAATTATTTTGAAAAGTTTAAACAACCTTGCCAATATTTTGACAGGAACTTCGTCGCTTGTAACCTTATTATAAATATCATCATATGAAAACAGTTGCCTTTACCTTCATCATTTTATTGATGCTCTTCATGAAAATATGGTTCAAAACTATAGAGAGGGAACTCAATTTATAAGGAGTTGATGGCTTGTTTTTCCTATTTATGTATTCTCTATTTCCATGCCATCTTTGTACTACCTTTTTTAATGCATTCTCTATTTCCACACCATATTTGTACTCCCTTTTTTAATGCATTCTCTATTTCCACACCATATTTGTACTCCCATTATTTACTTGTTCTTTTTTCATAATTTGATTGATGAGTATTCTTTTTATCTTGTCATAATATACCGAATGCCTCTATGGATTGAGAAACGAGTGAGTGAAAAGGCCCAAAACACATGATTCCTTCACCACCTGTTACTCTATTTCCATGCCATTGTTGTACTCTTTTTTTCCTACTTATTCATAGAAAAAATTCATAAGATTTTTAAGCCGATAGGCTTCCTCCTAGTGAGATGCCGAATGAATTTCTCGGATAATCCGACAGTCTTACGTCTCAAAACAAGAAAGCGGTGTCAAGAAAAGAACATGTGAAATTCCTCTCGCTAGAAACCCAGGTTGGATGGTATACTGGAAAGTGTAGAGTAGATTCTTCTTGCGGTGACAGAGACCTCATGCCAGCGTGTGCAGCCATCCATTCCATTGCTTCCTACGCATAAAGAAGATCAACTTAAAAATAATCTTACATATTTGCCAAAATATTATACAATCTTTGTTTATGATTTATATTTTCGTATGTAACAAATAGAATAAAACGATAATGACTAATAATCAGAACTTATTTTTTTCCTCTGTTGGGAAATTCATATTATTAAATATTAGAATTTAATTCTTTACCCAAATTGAAATGGTATTAAATGTTCTAAAATGCTCTCCAAAGATAAATCAAACTATTACAGGAATATAAGCTGGATAATTTGGATAAATCAAATTATTATAAGAATATAAGTTGGATAATTTGTCAGTAAGTTTTCAAGAAATACAGTGTGTACTAGGATAAGTACCTTCATAGGGTTAGTATTGTCAATAAATGAATAAAATAACTAAATTACCAAAAATAGATAGCTAATTAATCAAATGAAGATATGGACCTCTATTTAGATTTGCTAATGCAAAGTTCTTAGCAAGCTTCCATTATTAACAGTTCTAAAATGAGAATGAAATTATAAGCAAACTAAGAATTCAATTCCAAAATGAATTAAGCCTTAATTAACACTATGTTTGCTTTTCTAACTCGAAATTGCAAGAGGTTTGATTCTATTCTCAAATTTATGGATGATTTTTTCTTCAATTATGCCTTGCTTTTATAGATTTTGGCAAGGGTAGGGGGTGGAGTTGAGTTGATCATAGGTTGAGTTGGGGTTAAGTCCATGGTTCCACCTTTGAAGACAATTTAAATAGATTTTCCTCAAAGCTTGAGACAAAGAGACAAAATGGGTGGCCAAGATGCTCTCACCTTATGTGTGATTGAGATTTGATGTGAGCTTGAGCCATGTGAGCTTGATCCTTAAATCATATTGGTTGAGAAATTTTCCTCCCATATAGTGGTTGAGGGAAAATATGGATTTAATAATTAAATTTATTTAATTTGTTTAGCCATGTATACCCCTTAAATGGGTTGATTTGATTTAAAATGAACTATGCAATTAATTAGTTTAATTGCACAATTAATTGATTTATCATGATTTATTTGATTTAAATTGATTTAATGACTTTTGATTTTCAATTATAATTGGATTTTGGCTTGATTGCAATTTTTCTTTGAGTTTGGCTTGATTTCAAATTTATTGCTTTGATTTTCTTTAGTTTCTCACTCAAATTGATCTTGTCCATTTTCAAGTGATTACAAATGCCCCTCTTTGAATCGATGTGCAAAGCATATCGGTTCAAAGAATGCCCTGATCATTTTGATGTGAAGTCCTGATTAGATTAATGCTCAATTCAATATTTGATAAAAGATGTAGATCTTGATGATAAAGATGATGAAGTTCTGATTGATTTGAAGTCCTTGATGGTCATTCTGATGATAGGTTGCCTGATATGATACCTGATTTGATGTCTGATGCCCCACTTGATTCATAAGCGAACAAAAATTCAATGAAAGATTAAGCTTTGATTTGATGTGATGTTCCTGATTCGATGATTATGATGTCAGTCCTGATTGTCTGAGTGTATGCCCCCTCAAAAATAAAATGAAATTTGAATCAGGTGTAAGATATTCTATTTTTTATCAATTTGCGGTGAATAAGTTCAATTAATAATGAATTTCAATTTCCTTTTTGATAATGTATTTGCAATGTTGTGATAACAACTGCCCTTGATTTGGCTGAATAAGTGTTTAAATTGGGTTCGTGGTCATTTTCTAGTCAAAAATGCCCATTTTAGGTCAAAATGGGCTATATAAAGGGGTAAAAGGTCTTTTTACTATTCATTTTTACCTTCTCTTTTGACTTTTTCACTCTATCCCCTTTGAGCTTTTTCATGATGGTGATCCCAATCTGAGAGCATAGGTTCGAGCGAGGCCACCGATATCAACATCCACCTAGCTACGGACCTCCGGTATGTACCCTCACAACTTCTTTTGTCTGATTTCTACATTTAATTTCAAAAATTTTGAATTTTCTATTAAAAACCCTATTTTGAAAAAAAAAAATTTAGCAGCGCGTTCAATACTTTTAGCAACGCATACACCCATCCTACTGCACATCTGTGGTTTTTCGTAGCATGTACAAAACTTTTAGTAGTGCTTACAAATGCTAGAACTAGGGAACGTTTCGTGTTTGCCCTTTTCTGTAGCGCTTTCACATTTGATTGTGCTTTCAAGATTTTTAGTAGTGCGTACACAGGTTTCTTACAATGCGTACTAAGTTCTGTAGCGCTTACACTTTGTTGTAGCATGTATGATCATTTTTGTTGCGCTTTTGGTTTTCAGTGCTTTTAAGCAATAAAATAGCGCTTATGCCCTGTTTGGAAAAATTTACGAGCCTTTGAGTCAGTTTTCTAATCCATCTGATGTCGCCAATCAATCGATTGGCTTAGGTTTTTGAGTCCTGTTGATAGCAATTTGTATGATGTCAGTTTGAGTTATTTGATATTGAATGTTTGATGGTCAATCCTAATTTAGATGATAGATGATGATAAATTTTCCGTCCTCTCTGAATAGAATCAATAAAATTGATTGTGGTTTGATTAGGTTTGATTGACTTAAGATGATCCAATATGTGATGATTTTGATTTCTGATGTGTTTAAACTTGCTTTTGCAGGCTGAGCTTTGAGAGCTAGGTATCAGAGGCTTGTACCCTTTATCGTCTAGGATGATTGATGATTTGACTGGATATGAGCGTCGAGTCATAGGCTGATGCAGGTTATCCTTGTTACTCTCTCTCCCTCGATTCCATATGAATCAAGGTCTTCTTACCGCTATGGCAGAGCGTTGGCACTCTAACCATAATAATTTTCACTTGTCGATGGGAGAGATGACGATCACTCTCGAGGATGTGTATTGGTTGCTACGGATCCCTATGCATGGGGTGCTCATATATTATGATCAAGTCTATGATGGGACCATATGCAGATGTCTATTTACAGATCCCACAATCAGAGATGAGAGCATTCAGTGGGCTCAGTTTCCTTCTTTCTTTGTACTTCCTATTGTTCTCGGTGTGCTTGTTGGTGGCTTTTTGGTTCTTGATCGTCGAGGTCATAGTTTTGTCATTGGTTGGGGCCGAATTCTTGAGGATATGATTGCACATCCTTGCAGGTTCAATTGGGGTTCCTGCATGTTAGCTCAATTGTATCATGAGCTACATGATGTGGTATATCGTCATGGGGCTACTCTCGCTACTAGAGTATTCTTACTTCAATTATGGACCTGGGAGCATATTCTCGTTACTCGTCCTATTTTAGTTTGTCATCAAGATACAGGTTGGCCTTTTGCCTAGATGTATGAGGGTATGGTTGTGCAAGCCCACTTGGGAAAGTTAGATTATTGGCGACATATTATTGACGATATTGATCAGGTAGTCTGGCGACCTTACATTGGATGTCAGCCATGGCCAAAGGATGCAGCAGAGCTACCATACATGTGCATTCCTCGATGGATGATAGGACAGACACCCTTGATCATAGAGAGATTTTTCTTTCTCCAAGTTGTATGCCAGTTTGGTCGAATACAGGGGATGCCTCAGGTTTTAGCCCTATATGCGTGTGTACAGGTTGAGAGATCCCTTTAGGGTCCTCAGATTGATTACAGGACAGCATAGGATGAGGTATTATAGCTACCCCACCTTACATGGGATATGCGAGATCATATTGGTAACGCCAGCATGATCGACAATTATGCACAATGGTTCTTCATAACCCTTTTCCTAGATTCACAGATCCGGTCAAACTAGTGCCTAGGATCAAGGAGGAGTTAGATGATGATGGTGGAGATGGCAGTGGTGGTGGTGGTGGTGGTGGTGGGAGACGGGGTCATCAGGGATGATAGGGTGGTCAGACGAGACCAGGAGAGAGAGTTGGTATCCCTATTATTGTTGCTTCTCTTGTTCCCGTTAGAGGCAGAGTCCATATGAGGGGTGGGTAGGTGAGGGTGAGGGGTGGACCATTTAGAGCACTACATCAGGTGGGTGTGGACCAGTTGGCTAGATGGGGCCAGCATAGAGTGTGGGTGTTTAGGCAGGTTTGTGCACAGGTTATGGTAGATGTTGATGCGCAAATAGCATAGATCTTTCTTGATCAGGCACAGGTTCCTCCAGCACGCCCTCCTCCATAGAGTCCTATTCCTTCATAGATTCCATCTTCTTATGTTCCTTCTTCTTCCATGGCTCTACCACAGGATCCTCCTACACAGGCTCCTCCACGAGATCTTCTTCCACAGGCTCCTCCTATAGAGGCTCCAACATCAATCTTTGATGTTCAGGCTTTACAATTTGATGTTTCATAGATTAGGCAGTAGGTCAGTCAGTTGGGCAGCATGATGTATACTTTCATGGCTGCGATGAGTCAGCACGGGCTACAAGAGAGCTCGAGTCTGGGTCCTGATCCTGGCCCTACTCCTGATGGTGTCGGTGGTTCTGGCAGTTGATCACATATGATTGATCCATTCTTTGATGTCTAATATCATGATTTATTTTGATATCAAGACATTGGAATCATATGCTTTTATCGGATGATATTTATTAGCAATCCCACTGGACCCTAACCTGGTCCAGCTCTTGGCCTTGAAGTGCTAGTGTCTAGCGAGCCAAAATGCGGATGGGATCCAAATCCAACTGGTTGTCTGAATCCACCTGCAAGGCATCCCAATCTATGATGTGAATCTCATCAAAAATATACTTTCTCAACACTGACACATGAAAAACATCGTGGATGCATGACAGGCTCGGTGGCAAAGCAAGACAATAGGCGATAGGACCTATTTGCTCAAGTATCTCAAAAGGGCCAACAAATATGGGTGCAAGCTTAGAGCCCTTTCCAAATTGGATTCAACTCTTATGAGGTTGCACCCTCAGAAAGACCCTATCTCCAACCTGATAACTACGATCTACCCTCTTGGCATCTGCATACTTCTTCTACCTATCTTGTACCTCCTTCAGACATAATGCCCCAAATCCACTGGGCATTACACAACATTTTCAAACTCTTAATCATATCCAAATGTCGAGTTTAATACAGTAAAATAGAAAATCTTTAAATGACAATTGAACATTAAAACTTTTATTACATTACAGAATTTAAGTAGAATGAGAAGTAAATTTATCATCATATGCATTTGTGGGAAATTTAATTTATGAAACAGAATTATAGAATATGTAGGATTTTTTGGAACAAATATCAACTAAACATTTTCAAAACCATATCCATTTAAGAAGCAATAATTTTACTAAGAAATAACTTTGAAATACAACTAGTAATAGAACCTTCTTTCAAGAGGAAAACATATAAACCTTAGTTCCAGCCTTTGATTATTACAAATACAATATTTTGGAGAACATTATGAGTAGAGAAAGATTACTTAAACTCAATACACTAGTAATAATTTCTTTAAAATTCTTTCTTTCAACTTAATCTTGAAACTTCAACTTGAATTTCATCTTTCACTAAGCAACAAAACCTGCAACATAAAACATCATCCACATGACCATGGAGGCTCACCTCCCAGCCTAGGCCATTTCATGGTCACCCCCGAGCTAGGGGAAACAAGAATGTAAAGGTGACAATCATGCAACTCACAAAAACATACCAACAACACATTGAGACAAGTACATGCTAATTTGAGACTCTTTTTTTCCCAAGTTAACACAAAGAATCAAATTTGATCCATAGATGGGTGATGGTGGAAACTTCTCATATGGAGACACCTTACTCATACATAATAAAACAAGAATTTCAATACTTTCTTACATGCCTTCACAAGGCTACTTCCAACCAATAACTCAACATCAAGATAATTATCTCATCCCTTATGGCCCCCAAAAACAAAACATGAGTAAGCCCTCAAGGATGCCCATACATCCTAGCTCTCAACATATGGACTTCCCAACTAAGCCCATCACCCCAAGACCATCCTCCAATCCTCCCAAGAATGAGGAGTATCTTGCACACCCATAAACATATGGAAAAAACAAGATGGTAAAACAAGAACAAGCCATAAAATCACATTGATACTACACAATACAAGATTCATATATAAGATGCAACAAATTACAAGATTCACACAAGTTTCATCATCTCAAAGCAACTACATAAACATATTCATGATGGAATTCCACCAACCTTTCTCCTAAGCAATGGCAAATTGGAAGTTTGTAGAAGAGCTTTCCCTTTCTTCCTAGCTTGCTTCCTTTCTTCTCAAAACACTTAGCAAATCTCCCTAGTCCTTTCTTCTCCCTCACTCCACAAAACTAGCATAGCCCAAAAGAAAAATTGTCCCTAATTCCTATACCTCTATTCCTAAAAGACTTCCCCATTCCTCTCTCCTTCCCTCATTCCTAAGAAAGTTGGCTTCTAGATTCTAGCTCCCATGACACTTGCCCTTGCCATGGTCAAGGAATGCAAAACAAAACATGAAAAGGTGTGATAACCTAGAAACATTCCCCAATTTCGTGTTTACCAAAAATGGTCCATTTAGAGAGGCAAAATAGTGGTCTAAGGAAGTGGAAATGGTAAAAATAGGCCCCCTAACCCATGTATATGACTTGGGGCACTAAAACCCAACCTTAACTACCCCCTAGGACTCCACATAACCCCTCAAAAACCTTAGTTAAGCTTCCATCCAAAAATGGCATAATGATGACTTATACCTTGGTTCTCTAAACCACTATCAAGCCTAGGGATTCCCAAAATAGCCCAAGGGGGAAAAAGGTGGGGTCCACATTCCACTAAGGCATGCCATGTCACAAAAGTGTCAAGTGACAACTCACTGAATTACACATCACATTACATACTTGGCATGCCTAGTGGACATTTAACATTAACATTATCACAAAATGAAATTACATCTAATATTACATTCACAAACAATAACAACCACATACACACATGCATCACATTTACGAATAAAATCACGTTACAATGAGGTCATTCTCTTCTTAGAGTCGACCTTGGTTTTAAACTGATTGCACTTAGATCCATCCTTGTTTCCTCGAATTTACAACCATGGCCATTTTCCTGCACACTCGATTTCGATGTTAGTACCTCATAAAATCTTTGCATTAATAAACATTTTGAAAATGAAATAATAACATCTAAACTTGATAAATATAAATAACTGCATTTCATGAATCATAACATAATCCATTTTATACCCTAAGTTCATCATTGAATCATTACACTATCTACATCTACTTTACTGTAAGATAACATAACAAATGCAGAATACATAATTCATATATCATAAGGTAAGCATGAAACCAATACGAGCATATAAAGAGTACGAATAACATCATTATCATCTAAATCTATAACAATCATCTCATAAGGTCTAATGATAGCAAGTCATAAACCAAAATAGGTCAAATGTCTCTAATTAATGTATCATCCAGATAAATCAAATGTCAAAACCACTGTCGAGCTAAGATGGGTCGGGGTAGGACCTAACATCCTCCCCCCCTAGGCATTAACTTCCTCCTGGAGTTCATCGAAAGAGATGGGGATACTAAGCTCTCAAACATGTCATAATATATACTAAAAGAGTTTGAAGATGATAAAAGGTCTATACTCCTTTATATATATATATATATATATATATATATATATATATATATATATATATATATATATATATATATATATATATATATATATATATATATATATATATATATATGATTTATTAAAATTTAATAAAATAGAACTCTAATGTTTATATGAGTAATTCATTAATTTCCAAGAGTACTAAAGATTTCAACATAATTTAGGTTAGGCTGTAATGCTATTTTTACGATGACCAGTATACTGGCTACATATATTGGCCTCATAAAAATAACATTATCAAGTTTTAAATTAATGAACTAGTTTTTTAACTAAATGTTTAAATTACACTTTATTTCATATTAATCTCAATTTGATTAATCTGCAAGACTAGTAATGCCTCGAAATACTAGGGTCAGAGAACTATTAGGGGTAGAAGGACGTTAATAAATGTCTGATTTAAAGACAGCCGACATTAGGCGACAAAAATCCCCTAACTAGGTTTGGCGTGAAAGGTTCATTAGGTCCCAACTTAATCTTAATTAAAAAAAAATTAGTAAAGAGGAAAATGCAATAAGCATAAAGGTGTCATTAATGATCTTAATATTATTTTCCCTAAAAATTTTAACTTATAAAATAAGGTACTAAGGTCATTAACTATTAAATAACAAACTCTGAGTAAAAGCTTCACAATTAAAAATAAATCCAATCATGTGACATAACAAAAATCCTTAATTCACATTAAATTTAGAATTATTAAATGGTGATTTTTAATTAATTAGTGAGATTCTTTTCTTGATTTTTTTCTATTAAATGCAATTTTTAAAATTATTTAAAGTTGTAAATGTTGGAATATTTATTTTATGAACCTTTATATTATTTTATTATTATTTTGAGAATTGAGATTTATGAAGTAATTAATTTAATATTATTGGGATTTGTCCAATGTCTTATTAAAGTTTTGAGAAATTAAATGGTTATTATTATTATATTATTGACTTTTTTATCTTCTTTCAATAATTGGATTAATGGGAATTAGTTCATTCATTAAAAATCCCTAGTAGGGACTTAGGAGAATTAATTGCCCTAATATTTTATAATAATAACTTCTGAATAGAAATTTTAGTATTTATTAATATAAAACCCTAGTGAGAACATTAATAATATTTAATGAATTTTAAATAAAATTATATTTTAAATCAAGGGGTACATTCAATATATATTTTAAATCTAACATTTATTAACATCCTTCTACCCCTAATAGTTCTCTAACCCTAGTACTTCAGGGCATTACAATAGTCTGGCAAATTAATCGAATTGAGATTAATATGAAAAAAAGTGTAATTTAAGTTTTTAGTTAAAAGCTAGTTAATTTAAAACTTGATAATGTTATTTTTATGGGGCCAATATATGTGGCCAGTATACTGGTCAACGTAAAAATAGCATTATAGCTTAACCTAAATTATGTTGGAATCTTTAGTACTTCTGGAAATTAATGAATTACTCACATAAACATTAGAGTTCTGTTTAATTAAATTTTAATAAATTTATTACTTATATATAGATAAAGAACTATAGGCTTCTCTCTCTTCTTCGACTTAATGAACGTATATTATGTCATGCTAGTAGGGCTCATTTTTTTGTTCGTTCTAAGATGTCCATCCTTTCAGGAAAAATCTTAGTAGAGCGAAGACAGTAGTAGGATGCCTCTAGTCATGCATAGTGCTCGCTGACATAGGCAGAGACCCAGAGGTGGCTGTTTGGTAGTAGAGGGAGGTGAGCGGGATACTGAGGGAGTAGGTGACGTGCAAGGGCCCCCTCTTGTACCACCACCTAATCCCAACCAGGACATCCTTAATGCATTAAAGAATTTGGCCGATATAATTATGGATAGATTGCCTCTGGGAGGCCAGCAGGCCGAGGTCCAGAAATGGAGTAGAAGTCCTCCACCTAGACGAGTAGAGGAGCTGGTAGATCATAGGGATGAGTTTGTACACATGCCAGAACCACCACTAGTGATAGTGCCGAGAGTGCCCCATGATACAGGGGACCAAATCAAAAACCTCTTACGACTTGAACCACCACCCTTTTCAGGATCCACAGATGGAGAAGATGTTGAGGCTTGGCTTTTTAGCCTTGAGAGATGTTTTGGGTTGTGCCCTTACGAGAGAAACCTTAAGGCATGACTTGTAGTTCACATGCTGAGGGGGTCTGCCTCTACATGGTGGAGGCAGAAGGAATATAAGAGTCATCTTATCATAGATACCCTCACATAGGAGACCTTTGTGGAGAGATTCTGAGCCCGATATATGTCAGAGCATTTTAGACAGCATCACATCAATGAGTTTCATGACCTAGAACAGGGAGGACTATTAGTAGCATAGTATGAGTGCATGTTTCTCGAGCTCCTTCCTTATGTTGATTACATGAAGGATGAGAAACTCCAGGTCAACCACTTTATTAAGGGGTTGAACTATGCCATAGCTGACAGAGTGCAGATGGTACCATCAGGTGACTTTCATGATATAGTAGAGAGGGCCATGATAGCTGAGGAGATCCATAATAGATCTCATTATGCATGAGATAGGTCACAAAACCATAGTTTCATACCACAGTACTCTAGTTTCCAAAAATCCCACTGGAAGGAAAATCAGGAGAACTCCAGCACACCACAACAGTAGCAGCAGTCTAAGTAGATTCCCCGATGTGACCAAGGAGCTCAGACTTCGTCATCCAAAGATGGCTTCAATAGATCTGGTATGACAAGTGGGCAACAGCAGTCTAGAATTCAGGGGAGTCAATTCCAAGCTAGAGGACCATGTTATATGTAATGCCCCGCCAGGGAACCCAAGAGAACTTAACCTAAACAAGCATCTAAGTTTGCAGAATAAATTTTTTTTTAAAGTTAACATACAAGATGAACATCAATGCAGAAGCAATTACCATTTACTCACATTAAAACATTAACCAACACAAGTTACTACTCTCAAGGGTTCCTCGACGAAGATTACATTAACATTAATTAATTAAAATAGATTAGGTACAATTACAAAACTCTAGTAAACAAATGAAAGATAAAAGCAACATCACATAAAAGATAAATACATCTGGTACCATAAGGTATCCATAAACCTACATCCACTACACATGTCACAGGGTATGTAATGTACAATAACCGAAAAGAAGTACACATGATATCGATGAATAAATGATACAAAGATACGTGATCACAAGAAGAAGAGAAAGAACACAACTCCATCAATGAAGATCAAGAAGGAACAACTGCCATAGGGATCATCCAGCACTGGTACACGAATATCAGAATCTCAAATGGTAAAAGAATCACTACCACTTGACCTCGTGAACCTAAATGGTCCACTCCCACCATGCTAAGGAGATAACAATAGATCCCACTCGGATAACAAAAAAAATAGAACAAGCAAAGGAAAGGATTCCTAAAAGCTCTCTAACTCAAGGTGATAAGTAATAATGTCATGAAAGACTCACTATTCCAGAGGCAACCGATGCCTGTAGGATAACTAGACTATGCATAGGAAGGTGTCATCATGTATGTCTAACCCTTGATTTTTGTCCTGGTAATCTTGCTGGATCTCGGCACCCAAGTGACCTTACACGGTGTCAATGACCTCTCGTATTGACGAAGCCATCGACTATGCCAACTCATCCCTTAAAAGGGGGCTAGTCATCTTCTCCATTCCCACCTTAGTCTCTACTAGCACTAAGCCAGGGAAAGGAAACATATCTTATTAGGTTCATTTTAAAATCTCTCAATGTTATATTATGTTATCACTTGATTAAGATACTTAACAATAAGTGATCCAGGCAGCCACTTGTGGTCTCCGGCGCTTATTGCAAGCCACCTCCTACTACATATCTAGGTAAACTACCCTAGGCTCATAGATCTCACATAGATCATAAAAAGATAACAATGTCCCTCAAGACTATTCCACAAAATAATAGGAACACACTGGTTCTCACATAACCATGATATCACAAAACACTCTCAAAGTGTTCACAAAGAATATACACATGATCCCGTGGATCAGACATAAACAGTCAATACCATATTCTCTTTTATAGAATATGAAGCAAAACTCAATACTACATGAGCCCAAATGGTCAAGACAGGGATGATAATCAGAATACACACACACATCAAATATAAGAAGCAACATGAACATAGAAGATAATCTCCCAAGCCTCTGTCTTTCCTAAGTCATCTAGTTCCCATCAAACTAATAAACCCAACATCCAGGAAAGATAAAATCCATATTGCAGAAAATAGCCAATTTCAGTATAAAGAAAGGATGCATGCACAAATATAAACCAACTCATATGTCCGACATTAAATTAACATCCAATTGAACACACAAGTCGCATCTCAATTTACACTTCATACCTAAGTTAATTATAGGATTATATCTAAATCAGTTAATTTGCCTAAACCAAACCTATTGGTCATTTGAACTAAATTAACATATTAACTTATGTTTGCTAAAATGGTTAGCAACAAGCCTACTAGGCTCATAAAAAGATATAACAGAAAATTCTATTCTAGGCCTAATTACCCCCAAACAACATTTCTTAATTAATATAAAACATTAGTCATTAATAGGTACTATTAATAACATCCATCATATTAATTAAAACGAACTACTATAAAAAGAATTCCATTATTTTAAGATAATAATAATAATAATAAAATTACTGACAAAAATTATTATCATTATATAATACCCACTTAACAAGATTTGATAGTACATTAATAGTAATAAACAATAAAATACCATTAATAAAATTAACTTTATTAATAAATTATTATTAATATAAAATAATAATTATCTTTTAAAAAGAAACTATTAATAAAATTCTATTTTAAACGAGTTCTATTTTCAAATTAAATTAACAAAATTTAATATTAAATATTAAATAAAATTTGAATTGCATAACATAATGTGGGGCCCGCTCCCCACTTGCCTTACCTTTCTTAAGGAAGGAAGACCACGGTCTTTGTGCCGAGCCTGCCACACTGCAGGTGCGGTCTGCAATGCAGTACCGTGTTGCAGGTCGTACCTACAGCACGGTACTCGGTACTGTGGGGTTAGGGGGTGTGGTGGCCCCCACCCCATAACAATAGCTTTTAAAAAAAAAATTATTTATCAAATTTTTTTTAAAAGAATTTCTTAATTATCAAACCCTCTTCTATCATTTAATAAACATATATATATATTCAAAACTAACAACTTTGTTTTGACTTCTTCTTTTTTTTTCACAGGACAATATATTTCTGAAAATGGAAATGACAGAGCCAGAAGATAAATTACCAGAAAAGGAAAAATGTGTTATTTTTACACAACACAAGGAAAATTGTCTTTTTCCTAACTTGTAAATTTCTTCTATGGTTTCTTTTTCCCAATTTCCATTTACTATAGTAAATCTTTTCTACTTGAAAGCATTTTTTTTTACTGTGGTTTTTTAACAGAGATTATTTATTTTTCCCAGAATGATGTTTTTCAACTCAAATTGGGTTTTTGTCAACAACCCAATAATTTAATTTAACCACTCTATAGTATAAACTATATCTAGATTAATTTTTCATTTTCTAAGAGATCTAGGATGTATTTTCTCTCGAAATTTTGATAGCATATCCCTACTATGCCAAGTCTATATAAAATTATGAAATAGAAAATCTATGAGTTCTCTAAACCTCCAAATTGAAAGCATAAACAAAAATAGATCTATAACTATAAATCAAATCAAGCATAGTAAACTACTGAAAATTCAACAGATGAATTCACAGGAAGGTTTCTCAAACCCCTACCTCAATTCCAATGCTAGAAACTGAAATAGAATGCCTATAGAATGCTGAAACTCCCAGATTTGATAACAAAAGAGCTTAATCCTGTACATCTGAATCACAGTATATGCAAAGCCTAATTTCAAATGCAAGCAATCTTCACCCATAAACTCAATCACACACACAAAAGCTCAAGAACACAAAAATGACTAAAATTCTCCAAAAGCTCTCTCCACAAATCTCCAACAACCTGATTCCATCCAAATGAATGCTGATTCCCCCTATTAGGGATTCAACTCCACCTTTCATGCAAACCCTAGATGACTCACAATTCAACTCCTAATCAAACTCACCCTCTTTAGTTGAAAGAAATTACTAATTAATAATTAAAAATGTATTTAATTGTGCACAACTCAACTTAGACTTCTAAAGACAAGTTGTCACCTTTTTCAAATAAATCACATTTAAAATCAATAAAGCACATGTTATAATTAAAATCAATTATTAAATAATTTGATATTCCAAACATCATTAAATCATACAATTAAATAATTTAATAACTAATGAACAATATAAATCCTATTTCACATATTTAATTAATTAAAACCAAATATCCTAATATTTTATTTTTAATTAATTAATAATCATACAAAAATATAGGAAATAAATTTAGTATTACTTTTCCAAATATAATATTAATTTCCATAACTATAAAAAATATCAAACTCAAAAAGCAATAAATCAAGATCATCATATAGACGAACCAAGCTTAGGGAAGGGATCCACAAACTTTGTCAACCTGACAAATTCAGATAGGGTAGTCAAACCGATACTTGTCCAATCTTAGGACAATTGGGCTTAGGTTAGGGTTTTGGATCTGTATATTATCTCCCCTTTCTTACCATTTGAGATATTGTGATAGGGCACGCTTATCCTGACAATTCAGGGAAGTCGATGGTCGGTACCTGCAAACCTGCATACAAAACCCGCATGTAAAAACATATATAAATATATAACAGACAATGGCGGGGATCGGTCGATCGTGTGGATCTCGCAAGCAAGTAACTACGACTCTGTCCCTCAACCACATCAGGCATGTCAAACAAAAATATAAAACAAACACATCAACCATACACATGCAAGTATGGGGTTAGTAAAATCATATGCACCAATGATTTCCTAACATATAATCTATCATCGTAAAGTAATCATAACATTTATAAAATTGGAATAAGGGTGGGGTACTACATTATACATGTGATGCCATGGGGTACATTGCGAGAGATTGTCATTCGGGTCATCTAGTCAATAGTCAGATGTCGGCAGCCTCAGAGCTTCTTGGGAGGACACAACACAGATGAGAGATCAGTAAAGCATATGATGTTTATTTATGATCGATGCTTGTTATGTTTGATGGACTCTGTTGTTCATATTCTGATGGACTTTTGATGATACCATGGACTCTGATATTTGTTGATAGATTTACTTTATATGATGTCATTATGTGTTGGACTTCTTTTCTCAGGTGTTTTATATGATATGCAGATCTATATGATTCTATCTCTACATGCTTTGTTTTTACGCTTTTTCAAATGCAGTTTATGATATGAATGCACACATCTATTTATGTAGATATCTTATTTATGACATATAATAGATGGATGCATGTGATACATGGTTTAATATTAATGATGTATGATGATTCTATTTAATGGTTTAATGATTAATGATATGTGATGATGTTTGGTTTAATGATTAATGCTATGTGATGATGTTTATGGATGCAAATTAGATGACATTATGGATAAAGCAATGTAATGCGATGGATGTGAAATGAGATGTAAATGTAATGGATGCACTTATATAATGTATGGATTTTTATGATTTAATAACTAATGATAAATGTAATGATAGATGATATAAATGATACATGGATTAATGATCTAGATGTAAATGTAATGACCTAATACACTTATTTTTTAATATAATGAACCTTGTTGAATGCACCTATATGAAAAATGCAATGTACTAATAAGATGACATTAAATGAAATATTTAGAATGAACTTAATGCAATGCAATTAATAATATTCTAATGATGAATTTGAAAAGATGCAATTAATGAAAACTAAAAGATGAGAATGCAAACTAATGCAAATGTATTTTAAATGAACTAAGGGGAACGAATTAACATGATACTTAATGATATGAACTATAATAATGCAATGAGTACCACTAAATGATTTGATTGAAAAATTAATGCAACTAATGCCATTTAAAATGAGTTTAATGCTACTAAGGTTAATGACCTGGATGGATGCAAGATTGTAATGATATGAAACCTAGATGTGAAATGATCTAAATGAAACGGATCTAAAGCCATACACCTTGGATATTGATTTTTTATTTCCAACACACTCTAGCACATATAGTTTTTGTTGAACATTTAATTTTCTTGATTTTTTATTAACTCCACCCCCTTCTTTTTCCTCTTTTTTGAATCTGTTTTGAGTTTAGAAAAGCAAAAAACTTAAATACATTTAATCTAGGTGTTAGCCCATTTTCCTGTCATAGCTAAAATCCTAAGAAAATGGTCTTATCCTGCTAAAACCCTAAGAAAGTTTCCATGTCCTCCTGCAATCTTGTTTTGATCTGTGAAGAAAATTTATGATGTTTTATGACTTGCGCACTGAACCATGGATAGTATAGGGTGTCATCAAGTTTCAGTTCAGATCGCATGTACTCAATTGAAAAAACCAAAGAGATATTGCAATTTGAAGGTCTAAGGTTTATCCATGTCTAGGGTTTCATAAAATTTGTCTAAGTCAAAAACCCTAGCTTTGTTCTTTTTCCCTGTTACCTTTTCCAGCCACTTAAATCCCCATTCTACACATGCTTTATTTCCCAGCCCAGGCAGTTATGTTTCTACTCAGCGATCTGGTGACTGAGGTGTTCTCCTAATCTCCAAGTTCCCAAGTGGTTAGTCATTTCATTTGGTGATTCGGTGACTGTAGTGTTCGTGTATTCTCCAAGACCTGGTAGTTAGTGGTTTAACCTTTAGTGATTCAGCGGGAGGTTATTTTTTCCTTCAGTCGCTCATTCTCTAGATATCCGGTCAAGGCAGGAAGGTTTTGAGATTAAATGTGAACTGTGGATGATGAAATGAATCAACAGCATTCACATGTTCTTCGAATATAACTCAAGGTTAGAAAAGGATTCGGTGACTTGGAGATTTCTTTGTTCGCATGTTCTCTTGATGAAACCTCAGTTAAGTAATGTGTTCAGCAACTGCGAGATTTCTTTGTTCGCTGAATCGCTGGATAAGATAAGTTAAGACAAGAGGTTTATGGTTTTTGGTGAATTATTATGGACCGTTGGATGAAGACAAGATCGATGGCTGGCGCTTATTCTCTGAATCAAACCAAGGGTTACCCAAATATTCAGCGACTGTGAGATTGCCTTGGTTGCATAATCTTTGAATCTAATCATAGTTAGGGGCAAGTCAACATTTTCTCTTTGTCATTGAATCACTTGATTAAAGGTGAGTTAAGTTTAAGTCTTGGTGATTCAGCGATAGCCATTGATATGGGACATGATCGATGGCTAGTGTTTAATCTCATGATTCAACCCAGGGTTAGTGAAATATTCAGTGATTCATAGATAGTCTTCAGTCATGCATTCTCTAGATACAACATGGGTTAAGTTAAAAATCATACGATCTAGAGATTGCCTCAGTCACTTAATCGTTGGATAGAGGCTGGGTTAAGGATAAAGAGCATTCTGAGAATGATTATGAGTCGTTGATGATAAATAGATTGGGTGGTGGTCGTGTGATCTCATAATCAAACCATGAGTCAATAAAATATTAAGTGATCATGAAAATGCTTTGTTCGCATGATCCCCAAACCAAACCGTGGTTACGAAAAGTGTTCTGAGATTAGGAGAGCTCCTTCAGTCGCCAATTTTTTGAATGGCTTAGGGTTAAGGAAGCTTGCCAAGGTCAAAGTGGGTCCATTTCCAAGTGTAGTTGATGTATTCTAGTATGATTGGTTGCAGATAATGATGATGTGGCTAGATAATTTTAAAGGTTTAAGTGACTATTGTCATTTAATGAGAGCTACCCAATGTGCCAGGAAAGGAAGAGAGATCAACAGCCATGTTTTAAACTTATTTGATTGACCATTGCCACCAAAGAATTAAATCATTTAAGGGATTTCTGTGAGAAAGGACTAGTTATTAAATGTATGGGCGGTCGATCTACTCGATTTGATCTTGTACACTGTCACAGTATGCTCCCGAAGTGATGTTTGTCTACAGAGGATGTCCATGTCGTGGAAGATAGGTGAAGCAGTCACTAAATTTATTATGCAGATGAAGTATACTGGGAGCTAAAATGATGAAATTTCTAGTCTCTAGTATACCAATTGGGATTTTGGCCATAAATGAAAATTAATTTGTACTTGATTGCTCTGGATTGCTTGGCATGTCATTTCTACAGTAAATTTATTGATTATTTGGTTGGTATGGTTGTTGAAAACCCTAATCCTATCCTAGTCATATGTAGCTTGTTGCATCCTAATTTTTAGGGATCCCAAGATGACTAGTGACTACATATAGCAACTTGTATTTTTCAAAGGATGGTGAAATTGGTAATTGAATAGAGAGAGCTTGGATCTAGGGTTTGGTTCTAGCATTTTGTCAAATTCCAATGTATTGATATTGAAAATTTTAATGAGAAAACACTTGAATTCCATCTCAAATTTGTGAATGTCTTCTTGTTTTGATCTTGGATTCTTATATGTTAATGTTGCAAAGCAGGTTCATATATGGTTTACAAAGTAAATTGTGAAGTTTGTTCTTGAGTTCCTTCAAGGAAGGATTAAATTATTAAGGATAGATTCAGAGAATTCATAGTTCTTGTGAGAATCTGATGTTGAATGTGAGAATGAGAGGAATAATAGGCAAAGCACTTATTCTAGATTTGGGTGTGTTTGAGTTAAGTTTTCTATTGAGGTATATTGTAATTGATTCTTTGCCCTAGGATAAGACACTGGTCTATTCTCAGGAAGCAGTTCTTCGTCATCAACCAATCCATAAATGATAAAATCTTTAAATCAATGTGTCAAGGACATTAATGCTTAATTTTTTTTTATTCCTTTAAGAAGTGAATCCAAGGTACACCCGCTTGAGCATTAAGGCTGAAAGTGTAGGAGGACTAATATCCTAGTCCTTGTTAATTGGCCCTTTTTCTTGTCAGATTTGTAATGGGTTACAAGAGTCAGAGACATTTGTTTGTCAATCATATTGTAAATCTACAAGTAGAAAGAAAAGGAACCAACACTAGGATGGATGCAGCTAGCTATCACTATTCACAAATTTAGGAGCTTATATTCATCATTGAGCAGTTTGGAATCCTGAAATTAGTACAACCATCACTAGTTCAACTATGATGATATGATGAATACCTCTTTCCTTTCCATGTTGCCTTCCCATTATTGGTACAACTATCACTGATTGAAATCAATCATGAGAGTATGAATACCAATTTCATCAGATTCTATGTTGCAGGTGGATTTTGGTATTATGATATTTAACATCAAAATATCCAAGGTATCATGTTGCGTAAACAAACAAAGATCTTGGTTTTTCCATATGCACATGTCATCGATGATTCTTTGATGATCATGTCCTTAGACGAATGATACATACTTTAAAACCTTGACCTTAAGACACTCATTCAGAAATCAATAAACTATCATGCTTTCATCATAGCTTGTCTAGTTTAAAAACTTTCATCGATTTGCTAGAAAGACATGATTTCATCAATCAAGTCAATACTTAGAAAAATTTTGCATCATTTTTCAAATCCATATTTCAAGTATAGTTCCATCCATTTCATACTTTTAATCTCGATAAAGATAAGGTCTTCGTGAGCTCTTGGATTAAAATTTTGTATTTGTTCGATTGATGTTTGGATTAGGATGAATTAGGTAAGTGTTTCACTTGTGCTTTGATGAATTGATTTGGTGTCAAATTGATGCTTTCTTTGATGAATCCTTCCTTGACAAAATAAATTTGCCTCTAGCTTGATGTGATTATGTTTGTTGGACTTGGGACATTTTGCAGATTGGTGATGAAAGCTTTAGGTACTTGCAAATGCAACTGTGAGGTTTTATTATGCAATATATACAAATGCTAGTGAATACAATACTTACAAGGATGACGACTAGGCATGAGACTAACTTGGACTTCCAATGGTTCCTATTTACTAGGTTTTCATTGATTGAATGAACTTTCTCTTTTTTCAATTTTTCAAGCTTTTTCCTTTTTTTCCTACCAAGGTGCCTATTTGTTAGGTTTTCACCAAGGCACAATTTTCTCTTTTTATATATTTTTTTGTATTTTATCTTTTTCAATTTTTTTTTGTTTTCATATCATCAAGGCACCTATTTGCTAGGTTTTCACCAAGACAACATCTTTTTGAGGATCATTTCTGAATGTTTCTAGATTTCTTCATGCTCAATTTTCTGTTATTTTTTATCTTTTTTGGATTTCTAATTTATTTTCTCTTTTCTATTTTTCAATGTTTTTGAATTTTTTAAGATCTCTTTTAACTATGTACAATAAATAGGATGCTCTCTCATCTTATTTTCTGATACTCTTTTTCTTTATACCCTTTCAGTTGCTTCATGTGTAGAACCTTTTTAGGTGTATACTATTGATGGGTTCTTGCAACCCTTCTCCTTCACAATCAGCTAGTGTATAGATGATAGTTCCAAAAGAAGAGGTGATCACAAAGGGTCCTAACCAATTTTATTTCCATTTTCCTTTCTTCTCTCTTTCCGCTTGATTTTTAGGGTTTTCTCACAACACTAGGTCACCTATTTGGAATGTCCTTGGTTTGATGTGCTTGTTGTAATTCCTTGACATTCGATTCTGATACACTTTCAAATGGTCAAATTCATGTTGTTTTCTTTCATCTTCTAGCTCCATTTCTTGTAACCTAGAAACCCTATAGTCTTCTTCACTTAGTAACCCATGCAATGAGACTCTTAAAGATGGGATTTCTACCTCCAAAGGTAAAACTGCTTCTGCTCTATAAACCAAAGAAAATGGTGTAGCTCCTATTAGTGTTCTAATGCTTTTCCTATAAGCCCATAGAGTAGGGTTTATTTGAATGTGGCAATCTCTACCTAAATTATCCACGGTCCTCTTTCAATATTTTTAAAATGTTCTTATTTGTATCTTATGCTTTCCCATTACCTTGTGGGTAATATATTGAAGATGAGTGATATACCACATGAAATTTTGTACATAGTTCTTTCAAATCTTTATTTTTTAAATGTTCTCCATCATCCATTATGATGGCATGAGGAACACCATATCTTAAAATTGTGTGATTTAGTATGAACATGGATATTTGTTTGCCTATAGTAGTGGATAAGGGTACAGCTTCCACCCATTTGGTAAAATATTCTATTGTCGTAATGATGAATTATGACCATTTGAAGATGGTGGATAAATCATACCTATCAAATCCAAACCCCATTGATAAAAGGGCCAATTTGTAGTCATAGGATGTAGTTCTTGTGCTGGCACATGTATTAAGCTCCCATGGTATTGACATTTTTGACAAGTTTTTGCAAAGTGGCAAGCATCTTTCTCCATAGAAGGCCAATAATATCATATCCTAAGGAGTTTCTTAGCTAAAGTTAACCCATTTGAATGTGACCCACAAATTCCTTCATGGATTTCTTGTAAGGCTATGGTTGATTCCTCTTTCTCTAGACACCTTAAAATCATTCCATCTAGACTCTTGCAATACAATGTGTTAAATACCAGGTTATAGCAAGAGGCTTGTCATATAAAAATTTTCTTTTGATTCATGGTTTGGTCCATGGGTAAGATTTGGTCTTTTAAGTATGTTTAAATGGATCCATACTAGGGTGAGTCATGTCCCATTAGTAATAAAATGGTGTGACGATGGGAAGGGTCAAATGCGGGTTTTCCAACTTCTTCTACAAGGAATTCATAGCTGGTGCTTTGATCTAGTATTTGGAGAAGTGATGCCAATGTAGCCATTGCATATGTTGCTTTATTCTTATCCCTTGGAACTTTCTCAAATGTGATTAAAGTGGATTATTTCTTGAGATTCTCAACCATGTTCTTGTAGGGTATCAACTTATCATCTTTAGTTTGATACTCATCATTGATTTGATTAATAATTAGTTGGGTATCTCCATAGATTTGCAGCTCTGTTACCTTCCATTCTAATGCCAATTTTATGCTGATGACCAATGCTTCATACTCAGCTATATTATTTGTGCATGGAAATAGTATCTTGTATGATTTTGGAATTGTGGACCCTTGAGGAGTGATCAATAGTATTCCTGGTCCTGAGCCATGTTGTGTATAAGAATCATCAAAGTATAATTTCCATGTCTTTGCTTCAACATTAATTATCTCAGAATCTAGAAATTCTAATTGACTTGGATGTTCATCTTGTAAAGGTGACTCTGCTAGTTGATCAACTATTACTTGACCTTTGATAGCTTTTTGATCCATATAATTTATGTCAAACTCACCTAGAACCATGACCCATTTGGCCAATCTTCCATTCAAGGCTATTTTGCTAAGAAGGTATTTCAAAGGATCAATTTTAACTATGAGTCAGATTTTGTGAGATAGCATATAATGGCATAGTTTTTGGGAAGAAAAATTACCAAACATGCTCTTTAAATAAAGATGTAGTTCAACTCATACTTCACCAATGTTCTGCTTATGTAGTATATGGTCTTTTTCTTTCCAACTTCATCCTCTTGAGCCAAGAGTGCCCCTAATGCATGTTATGTCACTGAGATGAATAAAATTAAGGGATTTTCTCTTATTGGTGGCATCAAAGTAGGTGGATTCATTAGGTATTTTTTTCAATAATGTGAATGCTTCTTCACATTTCTCATCCCATTTGAATGTTGTGTCCTTGTGAATGAGTTGAGTAAAATTGTGGCGCTTTTCTACTAATTGGGAGATGAACCTTCTGATAGATTGAATCTTGCCTTGAAGTGATCTCATTTGACTTATGTTTCAAGGTTCCCCCATTTCCATGATTTCCTTTACTTTGGTCAGGTCTACCTCTATTCCTTTGGATGAAACTATGTATCCTAATAGCTTTCCTAATTGTACCCCAAATGTACATTTCTCTAGATTTAACCTTACTTTGAATTGTTCCAATCTTGCAAATATCCTTTCTAGGATGGGTAGATGTTCCTCCCTTGAGTGGGATTTAGCAAGTATGTCATCTACATAGTTCTCTAGGAACTTGTGCATCTTGTCATGAAATATGGTCATCATGGCTCTTTGATATGTCGCTCCAGCATTCTTGAGACCAAAGGGCATAACATTCCAGTAGAATGTCCCCCACATGCATGTAAATTCTATTTTGTCTTGATCCTCAGGTGCTACCTTAATTTGATTATTGCCACTAAACCCATCCATAAGTGAGAAAATTGAATGTCCTATTGTTAGATCTATGATGGTGTTTATGCTTGGTAGAGGAAAATCATTTTTTGGACATGCAAGATCAAGATCTCTAAAGTCCATGCAAATTCTGATAGATTTGTCTGCTTTGGAAACAAGCACAATATTTGAAATCCATTCGACATAATCAATGGCTCTTATGAACCCCACTTTTAGTAATTTTTCTAACTCCACTTTCACAAGCAACGCTATGTGTGGATGCATCTCACTTAGTTTATGTTTGACTATCCTTGCTCCCTCTTTGATATTCAAATGATGCATCATTAGATTTGGATCTAGTCTGGCATATCATTGTATGACCATGCAAAATTGATTTGTCTTTCTTTTAAAAATTGTATAAATTCCTTTCTTTCTTCACTAGATAGGGATGTCGCTAAATGGATGATCCTTGGTTCTGATTCTAACCCAATGTTCACTTTCTCCATTGGTTCAATCAGGATGGATGATCTTTCCTGATAGTGTTCGGGAAAAGTATCTAACCCTTCTTCCTTAGGTGCCTCTGTTGGGTTTTCACCTTTAGAAACACTCTTTATTTCTTTTTCTTTTTGATCTAGTGTTGCCACAATGTGGTTTTCAACATTAGAGTCTTTCCCTTTTTTATTTTTTTTGTTTTTTTCACTTTTTCTGAACTAAAAGGTTGGATACTTCCCTTTGTCACTTCTTCCTGATATTCCATGTTAGAATAAGGTTCAACCACTTTAAGGTATTGGGACACCAAGTTATCATTCAAGAATGTGGGGAGGGTGGTAGGTTTGATGGAATCCCATTCAATGAGTTCTGGATAGATAAGGGACAAGGGATAAATGTTTCGGTTTGGCTTGATAGGGTTTAAGGACATGACATCATTAGAAGGTTTGAACATTATATCACTCAAATCTATGATATGTGCCTCTTCTAAGTGTTCGAGTGAACTAGGGTCAAAATCTTCCTCACTCGAATCCTCTTGGGTTTCTAATGGGTAAAAATCTCTTGGATTAAATCTAGTGTTAGATTCCCCTATAGTAGGTCTCCATGATGGAATATAAGGCTCTCCTACCCATTGATTTCCTTCGATTTCTTTACTTGGCACATTATCTATGACCTATTGGTTAGAACTTGAAGCTTGATTCTGATTTGATCCTGAGGCTTGTTCTTTTTCTTTGCTAGGAGTATAAGTATGGATGACATCGACCTCTTTGTCTTGGCATGACTCACTTGACAATGAATCCCATTCCCAATTGTTTGAATCTTCATCACTTTGGGAACCCAGTTGCAAGATTTGGCCATAAACCAAGGGATGTTTCTTTTGAGTGTAGTCTTTTGACAAGGTAGTCTTTTGACCACCTTTTTTATGAGTCTCATTTTTCCACTACCCCTATGAATTTGGGAATCTGACATCCGTGTTTAAGAGGCATCTTCGTGGGCCTAATTATAGACTTCTTCCATTTTTGGTGAGGTTAAGGGTCATGAATGTAGATTCCTATGGTTTACTTTTATACCTCTCACTTAGGTGATTGGAGCTTAGCTCTTAATTCTTTATCTCTTGTATGAGATTGTTGTAGCTCTCAGATACAATTGTAAGCTTCTTCTTTGCAGTGAATTTAGAATAGGTTCTTCGTGCCTCTTTGGTTTTCTGAGTTTTCTTGAGGTATGCTAAGATCATTGTGATAATTTTATCCTTAATCTGCATGTTATTTCAATCAAATATTCAGAAGATTGTTTTGCATCTTTGGGTTTTAGTTTGTGTACGGCATTAGGTTTTGGGTTGTGGAAATTTTTCCCTTCTCATATCCTAAGTACCTTATTAATTCTGATAAGTTCAATATAAAAGATTCAAGCTATGAGTTGGGGTTTTTTTTCAGGTGTCTTGTAAGATGATTTTAATTGTATATCTCCTATCATTTCGGTGGATCACCTAGCTTAGGTTTAGTTTTAGTTCTTTAATTTATAAGCACTCTCTCCCTTTTCCTCCAAAAGTCAATTTAAGTTTCAAGGTGATTCAAGGGGAAGTCAGCCCCTAATCCAAAGGTCTACTTTCTAATAGGTTACCCACAACCTGAAAGTAGTCCCATGTTTCACAAGATTGCTAGGTTCACACTTAGCTTATTCAGGTGTAATCCTTAGTGACAATAGTTTTTGGCATGCCCAGTGGGACAGTGATGTTTCCCATCATTCACTAAGATTTTGGTCTGATCTTTAGTGCATTCATCCTTTAGAGTTAGTTTGTTCCAAACACCATGGTGACTCTGAGAAAAATCTACCAATTTAAGCAGTCCAAGTGTTGGTAAGTTTCATAAAATCCCCTTTTTACTAGCTCATTTGATGAGTAAGCATGTCAATTCATAATGCATATTCGCCCTATCACCCCCCATATCATGAGAAAGCTACCCATGTGTCGTCATTCATGCCATATCAAGCTAGCCAAGAAGAAGCATATCACCAAAATGGCCCACCAAAAGCAAATTTCTAGCATGCACTACCACACCCTCCCACCCAGCATCAAGCATCCTGGCAGCATTCCTATGAACCACCCTATGAGGGACACCATTACAATCCTCAGAATCAGTCCTACCCCATTTCAGATAAAAACTCCAATGATTGGTTGGAAAACTTTTGGGAAGAAATGAGCTCTTTCATGAAAGACTATGCAGAGATGAGGGCTCAAAAAGAAGAGATCTCAAGGCAGTATATGGAGATGGTGGCTCAGAAAGAAGGGATCTCAAGGTAGCTAGAGAACAAGATAGAAATTTATGAGCAGACCCTTGAAGAAAAGAACCAATTTATCTTGACACAAGAAAAGGTTTATGAGAAGAAACTTGAAGATCATTAAGAATTAATAAGGGTCATTTATCTGACAACTACAAAAAATGAGGAGGATCTCCAAAAAGATTTGGCAAAAAATGATGAATTTCATGATCATGAGCAAGAAACACTTGCTAAACAAATTGCAAAAAAGGATTAGTTGATTAAGGATTTTTTGACATAGGCACCAAGGTAAGGGGATGCAAGATTGAAGGGAAAGGACCTGGAGGCTTTACAGACTAGACAGGGGAATCACAAGGTACATATCCCAAGTTTCTTTCCTGGTAAGTCCCCTAGCACTTCTATTGAAATTCCAAGCTTCAGGATTTCTTCTTCAATTCAAAATCTTAGTCAACAAGGGCCTAACCTCCATATATTTTTAGAGCCTATTCATAACCCAATCTTAGATTTCTGGCCACTCCATTCTATTCCTATAAAAGAGACACCTAAAAGGTTTGACTTCCTAGGTGACAATGAGCCCCACCTGCAGTAGATAAAGCCTTATGAGCCAATCCCTTAAGAAACCCTTACACCTCATAGAATTTTAGGCCACCAAAAAGAAGATGATTTTTTAGGTGTACTTTTTCATGATGATCATGAGGAACAAGTAGATTTTCTACATGTTGATAGATTAGAGCAGCAAGACAAGGATCGGGGGGCAAGTGAAGAAGGTGAGATCCTAACTGATTTATTTGAGGGAATGCCTTCTTATATTGAGAAAGAAGAGGTAATACAAGATTTACTAGTTGAGCTCACTAATTATGATAAAAAAATGATATAATTATTGCTAGCTTAGAACAACAAGATGATTTTGATTCGATAATTGATGCTTTTTTCTCAAATCTTGTTGATGTTCCTCATCCTCTTGAAATAGATAATGGCATGTGTGTTCTTGAGGAAGATTTTGTTTTTCAGGGGGTTAATGTTGTCCTAGTTATAGAATCTAGTCCTATCTGCAATAAAGTGGTGGATGAATATCAAGAATCATGTTTCCTAGACCATGAGGAGGGGCCAAGAAGTGTTAAGGACCTAAGATAGTTTGATAGCTTGGATGAGCTATTGGATGTTCCAACTAAAGAAGATGATGATCCTCTAACTGTAGAAGAAGAATTGGTATGGCAGACCATAATGGAGGGGCAAAATTTTGATCAACATGTTGAGGTTATTAATGAGATACATACTGAGCAACAGAGGCCTGGTTTCATACTCTCAAGGGGGTGTCCTATCAGATATCTAGCTTAGGTGGGGTCAAGTGGGACATCCATATTCAAGGATTCAATGGAGAGTGATGTCAGAGGTCCACTCATTAGTGACCAGGAGCTTATTCAGTCTTATCAGCCTCCCTAGGAGGATAGCACCTATGATCTAATCAAGGTTAGTAATCTGGACTACCAATTTCGAAAGTTGATATGCTAGGTAGTTTAGTATGTTTTCATATTCCATATTCTCCTTTTTGGCATCAAATGTGCAAAGTATAACACTCTGAAGAGAATGGGAAGTTATTTCAACAGTCCATTCAATGGATTTGTTTGACCAGTTTGCTGATAATGGTTAAAGTAGGGTAGGATAGGATTTTTCAGTTTTGTGTTCCCTAAGTGTTTTAGCACAAGTTTTCTTTCAGCTTTCAGTTTTTAGTTTGGTTTTGGGTAGCAATAAGCCAGAGTAGTCTATCTTAGGAAGTTAATTTTAGTTTTTTTGGAGAGAAGGAGGTTGTTTTGGTTAGGAGCCAAGTTCATTTTTGAGACTAGGGACTCTATGCCTAATGGATTCAAAGGCAACTAGTCAAGGATGCTTAGCAGGCAAGCACTAAATTGAGGTTGCCAGAATGTTATCATATTTTTACTCATCTTTTGGAGACCTAATTACTGAATGAGACTACTATACCCTAATTTGGATTATTAGGTGATCTTTCTTAATTTGTGTTCATTTCATAGTAAGATACATAAAAAGGAAAAGAAATGTTTACATCTAAAGTATTACATGTATATGTGTGAATATCTTAAAAGTGTTGTACAAAAGAAAGAATTGAGAAGATCATTCATCTGAGCTCACATAGGCCATGAGCATAGCCATTCTCATAATTTCATAAATGAGTATAGACATACATGAAATGATGAACATAAATACAAGGGTACTAGACATTGCCTAATAATGAAGTATTGATCCAAGGTGTTCCCAATGTGCTCATGTCATCCAGAACCTACAAAGAAGAGAAGAAGGGATGGGGATTAGATCCAATAGATCTAAGTAATGTATGGTACCATAATATTTGCAAGCACACATATATGCACTAAGTCATACACCTCTGAGAAGGGCTATGCTACAGGGCATGTACACTCAGGAAAAGATGCTACAGGAATAAAAGAGATACCATGTTTCCACTAACTTGTTTGTTCCATGTGTAGATATAGAAGAAGCTGATTTATTGTTGCTTACCTTATTCAGATAATCAAAGCACTAAGAGGATGGTCTTTCCAAAAGACCATTCTCAGAGTGTAATGATTTTTTGTACAACAACAATAGTAAGGTGTTGGGATCCAGATGAATGATGTTGACCTATGATGCAGGCTATGTCAGGAAAATATCAAATTTCCTTGGTAGAGACCGCATCACAGGCCAAGAGCACCCATGATTGCCATAGGGAAGCAACTAGATGAAGCAATATCAAGGGAATATTCAGAGATCACAAAAGAAAATCAAATGAAGCATGGTCAAGAACTGGCAGATTCATAGGGGCATACATCATCAACATTTCAAAAAAGGATGGCATACCATCATGTGGAATAGTCAATCAATGGTGCATGTTTCAAAGAAATGAGCACAGAATAGTAGGTCATCAAATGGATCTCAAGCATGGAATAATGAAATAGTCATGGGATGTCAAGAGTCTCAAACATTAATACCAATCATTTGGGCATGGGTCCAGTAAAAGGTGGCATCTTATATGAGCATGAATCAATCAATGGTGCATATATATGAAACTTGATCAGTATCATCAAATGAGCACTAAGCTACCACGAGCCTCTCCAAGGAACAGTGTATATCAAATAAATTTTCCAATCCAAATAAACAACATAAAAGATGTTTTAGCATAACTCACGGGCCCAAGAAACATGAATGACAGTAAAAAATTTTGATGCCCTAGCTCGATCATGAGCCTTGTTACCATTCAAAGTGCTAAGCCCAAAACAACATGGTGCCAAAACAATAATGAATCATTCACAGTGCATCGATGCTTCAGCATAACTCACGGGTAGCACCAGAAATGAGTAGTAAATTTACATCATGTATGCCCTAAAAAATCTCATGTGTTGTTTCATAGTGAGCCTTTCAATAATAGTGAGTAAATTATTCAAAGCATTGATGCCCTAAGTTCACGGGTTGTGATGAACATGCAGCAATTAAAACATTAAAGAGGATACCCTAGTTTGAGCATGGGCTATAGTAGAGGATTAAACTATTGACAATTTGGCTGATTTATATATCAGGTTGTTGTCATTTTTGAAACATATAATCTATATGAAGACCGCATATGATGGCAAGCAGTTATGACAGAGCGCAGAGTAAAATTGTCTAAGTGTAAGCAGCATTTTCTCAGTATAACCAGAGATTGTTTTGGTTGGTGATGTCGATATAAGTAAGTCCAGTGCTTGCACACTTGAACATGGATACTATGATGTATATTGATGACTCACCTAAGAGCGCAAGTATTTATGGCATGTACGAAAGAAGTTATTGCAGTATTACAAGAGACAGAGTTGAAGCCGACAGGATAGAGAATGAAGACAGAATCAGTATGAAAGTTAAGGGATTATTTTGTTTATCAAAATAATAACTTAATCATTTAAGGGATGACATCCTAGATGTTAATCCTTGGGGAGCACAAGTTAATATGTATTTTGTAAAGTGCTTTATGTTTTGTAAAGCCAACTTTTAAAGTTATTACTCTTAATAACTTGTATAAATGTAAGACATATGTAATGCAAAGAGAGAAGTGTGACATATGTATGAAAAATATATTGATGTGAAGTTGTAAATTGTGAAAGTCAAGCAAGCAAACTTTGTATATGCAAGCGAAGAATAGGAAAGCTATTCGGCAGCAGTAAAAGGTTATATACCTTGCCCCTTTTTTGCAATCTAAAATCATTGTACATTATATGTTTGGGCAGTGGGCTCATCTTGTAATCATTTCTATTTATACTACCAACTCTTAGCAGGGTTGAGGCTTCTAACAAGGCCTAGAGTCCCTTAATTAGGACTGAGACACTATATGTATGTAATAGACTCTTAACAGGGTCAACATCCTTTACCGGATACTTTTGATTAGTGGATCATTGTGGGTATCATCCCCATCAGGGTTTTCCCTTGGCTAGGGTTTCCTCAAGAAAAAAACATGGTGTTATGAGTTCATTTTCTTTATTGCTATGCATGATATTTAGTTTACTCTATTTTGCATGTATCAAGTTAATCTATTATATCCATAATTGGGCAAAAGTAAAAGTTTGTAGAATACTGATTCACCCCCCTCCCCTCTCAGTATTCCCTATTTCTAACAATTTCTATCAGAGCTTAGTTACTCAGAAAAGAATCATTCAGAGAAAGCCTAGCAGCTTGAGTAAGATCTCTATGGATATGGATCGGCTACAGAAGAATCTCTTGAACAGATTGATATACTTACTGAAGAAAGAGATACTCTAAAAGGAAAATATGATGATGCAAAGAACCTCATTGAGAAGCTAAAAAAGAAGCTTGAAGAATTGAAATCAGAGAAGAAATCTACAATTCAAATTGAAGATTGTGACAAAAACTTGGAAAAACAAAATTAGATCCTTAAACATGAATTAAAATAGTAAATCTAAAGTTGAGTTTGAAAGATGGAAACAGTAGGAATGAAGCAAATCTAAAATCTGAGAATGAAGATCTGAAGTCTAAACTTTGTAAAGTGACATCTGAACTTGGGAAAACAAAATTGTAGTATATTGAACTTGAAAAGTACAATACAATTGTGAAAGGTGAACTGACTCAGTCTAAGCAACATCTTGAGAGACTATATTCCACCAGTGAGAAGATTGATGAACAAATGTCCTATCAAAAACCATTCTATGATAAAACTAGTCTTGGATTAAACTCATCTAAGGTAAGTGAAGAAAGCAATTAGGAACCAAATCTGAAAGTTTCTGAAAATGTAGATGAAAAGAAATCTAATGAAGCTAACAAATCTGAGGATATACCTAAAGGAGAAGAATCACCTAAAGGTATGTAGAGAGAATTTAAAGGTAGATGTTTTGCATGTAATACTTTTGGTCATATGAAGAAAGATTGCACAAGTAAGCAATTCAAACCTCTTAATGGTTATTGTTATAATTTTCATAGTTTTGGACATAGAGCTATTGAATGTAAAAATCCTAGATCTAATGATAATAATAGTAGTAGAATGTTTAGATATACTAACCATGCAGATAAGAGACCTACTGAAGATGTGAATAGAAGAAATGGAGTAGTATGTTATAGATGCAATAAGATTGGACACATTGTTAGGAATTGCAGATCACAAATCAACCAAACTGGACCAAGATATGGAAACAATGGAATAGTTTTCCAGATATGCAACAAATTTGGTCATACAACAAGGTTTTGCAAAATAAATAACATGAGAAACCTCAATCCTAGAAGTTATACAAGGAGAAATGAGAATGCAAGCAACAGTCAAAGAGGATGTTGTAGTAATTCAGATGAAGTGAAATTTGTTAAAGCCACAGATCAAGGAGACGCATTCAACACAAAAGGTAATCAGAAAGGTGAAGTATCTAATGGTAAGAGTGAATCTCTTCCTAACCCATCTCAAAGTACTTAATTCATAAAGAATGCATTAGAATAGGAACTTAGGATCTACTTAGTGTAGAAGTTAGTGTAGGATGAATTGAGTCTTGCGCAGTTAATGTAAGGTAGTATGTGATGTAACAATGCTATGGCTAAGAGCGCATGAGCTAATATGAACATATGCGAGTTCACAAGAAGTTTGAAGTTTTGCAGGAAAGTAGGAACAACTTTTTGAAAAGAAGCGGTAAAAGAATTGAATGCAATGTCAGAATCTTGAAGTTAAAAGCCTATGATCGGTATTAGTGTAGACACCTAAAATTGTCCTTTCACACTAATATTAATTTTTATTAATATTTACCCTTAACATCATGGTTAATTTTATTAATTGACTATAATCGTTATATTCTTCTATTTATTTAATTAAATTTATTTTAATTAAATAAATTCATTTTCCTTTGTATTTAAATTTTATTTAAATACTATAATATATTAAATTCAATTTAATATTTTATCCCTCCATTTCCCTTTATAAAATAAATTTTATTTATTTTATTCCTCTACTAACCTAAATTTCTTCTAAACCATGACTAAATTAAATTTATTTTAATTTAATCTCTTTTCCCTTTTTCCTATGCTTACATTTTGCTAATATTCCTCTAATCTTAATTAAAAGGTGGATTACCTATAAACATGTGCACAATCACCTTTTCCAAGGTGGCCACCTCTCTATCTTTTTTCTCCACCAATCATTTTCAAATCTCTTTTTCCCTCTCAAATGAAGTTTGACTTTTTGCCACTTCATCTTTTTGTCTCTTAATCCTATCCACTTATTTCATTTTGCCTCTTCATCTTTTCCAAACCCTACCTAACCTTTAATCCTAGCCACTTATTCTTTTGCCTCTTAATCTCCACCGTCTATTTCTTTTCATTTTCTATAAAAGAAGGTCTCTCTCTCATTTGTAGGCTACTAAGAATTTTTCAAGCATAATCATTCTAAGCATGCTAAGCATTCTAAGCATTCTAGCAATCTAGTATTGTAGCATTTCAATTTCTTAGCATAGTTTATTGGCATTTTCATTCTTACTTTAGATTTTCATTCTTGCATCATAGATTAATTTTGATTTCATAGCATAGTTTTAATTTTGCATTCTCATGCATAGTTAGTTTTCATTTCATTCCTTATTCAAAAATTCAAAATATATTACATCATTTTGCTTGTGCACTATCTTCTAAATGTAGACACCTAAAATTGTCCTATCACACTAATATTAATTTTTATTAATATTTACCCTTAACATTATGGTTAATTTTATTAATTGACTATAATCGTTATATTCTTCTATTTATTTAATTAAATTTATTTTAATTAAATAAATTTATTTTCCTTTTGTATTTGAATTTTATTTAAATACTATAATATATTAAATTCAATTTAATATTTTATCCCTCCATTTCCCTTTATAAAATAAATTTTATTTATTTTATTCTTCCACTAACCTAAATTTCTTCTAAACCATGACTAAATTAAATTTATTTTAATTTAATCCCTTTTCCTTTTTTCCTATGCTTACCTTTTTCTAATATTCCTCTAATCTTGATTTAAAAGGTGGATTACCTCTAAACATGTGCACAACCACCTTTTTCAAGATGGCCACCTCTCCATCTTTTTTCTCCACTAATCATTTTTAAATTTTTTTTTCCCTCTAAAAGTGAAGTTTGACTTTTACTACTTTACCCTTTGCCTCTTAATCCTATCCACTCATTTCTTTTGCCTCTTAATCCTATCCACTCATTTATTTTTGCCTTTTCATCTTTTCCAAACCCTACCTAACCTTTAATCCTAGCCACTCATTCTTTTGCTTCTTAATCTCCACCGTCCAATTCATTTCATTTTTTATAAAAGGAGGCCTCACTCCTCATTTTAGGCTAATTGAAATTCTTCAAAATTTCTAATTCTTTTAAGTTCTTTTTCTTCTAATCTCTTAGCTCTTGCATCTTCTAGAATTCTTAGTCATTCTAGTTCTTTTCTTTATTGTAATCTAATATTGTTATTAGATCTTAATCTTGTTGCATTCATCTTAGATCTTAGTCTTATTTTCTTTATCATAGTCTTGAATCAATCTTAATATTTATCATTTGTGAAGCTTGGAACAAGTTCCTCATACTTGTTCTCAACTCCTTCACCATCATCTAGCTTGCATCCCATATTTTTGCATTAGATTTTATTTCATTTATGTTGGGAGAGCATACCCACATAATCTCAAAGAGAAAATCAAACAAGGCTTTGGGTGCCATTGTTTTAGCTCATCGAAGGTTGTAATGAAAGTTACCTATTTTGTTCTATTTGAGATTACTAACATCTAATGTGTTTGTTTGATGTTTTGGTGTTTTGTATTTGCAAAAAATAGGTCTACATTTTCATTGCATACATTTTGGCACGCCCGGTGGGAGCCACTTCCCTATTGGATCTACACTTTTCAAGATTTTTGAGTTGAAGACAAATCCTAGGGTTTTATTTTTTAAAGATTTGATCATATCTTTCAAACAGCTTGGAATTTTTGGATTTGCAAGTGGGGGATGGTCCAAGTATGTCTCAATCCGAATCTTAGATTTTTTTGATTAGTTTTTTGTGAGTTATCATTTTTTTATGATTTTCAATAAAAATTCATTTTTGGTTGCAAATATCTGTATTTTTTAGAAATTTTTACATTTTCAAAAAGGCCTGAGAATTTTACACAAGGTACATTCTTTGTGTTTTTTATTTTGATGCACGAATAGGGCTCAAAAAGTCAATCTTTGAAATCTGGTTTGTTTTGATAAATTAGGTCCCTAGGGCACAAATTACGAAATTTTTCCAAAATTTTTATATTTTTGGAAACCTCTTTATTTTTTAGCAAGGATCTTTATTTTACATTTTAATTTTTGTGGCCGAAATCATAGAGAAAAAATCAGATCTTGTTGACTAGGTCAATGCAAAAAAAAAAAATTTGTGATAAGTTTGCATTTTATTTGCACATTGATCAATGCATGATTGGATTTTATTGAAAATCTCTGATATTTTATTTCTTCTAACAATGTTTTTGCAAAATGTTTGACCAAGATTAAGACATTTTGAGACTACTAATCAATTTGTTTTGTAGGACGTTGTTTGAAGATCTTGAAAAGATTTGAGACTACTAATTCATTGGTTTTGTAGGTTGCCTTAGAGGTTCAAGAAAACATTGTGTCTACTTTAAGTTAACTTTTATAGGCACCTAGTTTAATTAAGAAGGTTAATTTCTTATGATTTTATTGGGTAGTAGAAGAGTATGCTCTTTCCTCTTTAAGGGGAAACCAGAAATCCAGACCTGCTTAATTTGGTTATTAGAAAGGAATCTTGGGTAAATGAACATGTGCTTGATGTGTTTGGGAGAAACTATGGAGTAGGAGAGTATGCTCTTTTCCTTATGGAAAACCATAAATCTTGACCTCCATTAGCTATCCATCTTACTTTTCTTGCATTTACCTTTAGAGGACCTGCCAAGAGAGCAATCTTTTGGGAACGACCCAAGTGGGGAACAAGCGAACCTGGCTACTCCACCCCACTATAATCAAAATCTTCCTTCAATCCAAAGAGAGGGGAGACTTGGCTATTTTCTATTCCTAAGGCTTCTTCATGTGTAGGGCCTAGTTGCCTCAATCTTTCTAAGCAAGACTACATTTGATTGAGCGCTTGTAGGGCCATCAACAATCTCAATCTTATTTACTACAAGGGGAATATGTTCATCTAGTATAGGGCTAAGAGGTCTGAATCTTGCTTGTGAGACTATACTTTTTGGATGCTTGTAGGGCTATAGGCCTCAATTTTGCTTGTGGAACTACAAGGGATAGTCATGAACGAAGGACCTTACTAGACACCTAAGAACCTAGAGGCCAAACATTTTAGCCGTGTGACTTCCTTTGTCCAAGGATTGATCCAAGTGGACTTACCCAGATCACCCTAAGATACTCACCATATGTGCTCCCTTGGATGCTAAAGTTTGAATATGGCAATGTGGAAAGACATGCGCTGTGAGCATTGATCTCTTCCAATTGATCCATAACTTGCATAGTCCTAGAAAAATCCATTCAACCACTTAATTGTGGGGCTAAGAGCATCAGGTTGTGGGCAAAGGTTGGAACACCTCCCTTTTGACCTTAGGTAGAATGTGTTTAAAGTGTCTTCGAATTGTACTATACCCACGAAAATATTTTGGACATACACATTGCGCTATTATTTTATATCATTTAGACTTGTCACAGTTGCTTGTATCCCTCAAGGTTTCTTTGTCCCTTGTGGGATTGTTTTCAGACTTTTGTTTGTTCCCTTGCTTGATTATGAAAATCAATTCTTGCCTTTGAACAAGTTGGTTAATCAAGTCATCACTTTTATAGACTATGTCCCATATCTCCAAGCACAAGAAAGCCAAGATCCCACTACCTTTGGCCTATAGAGAAAGGAAAGAAACCAATCAAAAGGCTAGGAAGTATTGTAAGAATTTGAAAATAGCAAATATTGAACCAAGGATCTAGAGGTTGAAGAAAAGCACAAGAGAGAAAATATGAATGCAATGATGGATTGAATAGATCAAATGAATTCACCTAGGGCACAAATTAAGAAATTTTTCTAAAATTTTTACATTTTTGGAAAGCTCTTTATTTTTTAGCTAGGGTCTCTATTTTACATTTTAATTTTTGTGGCCGAAATCATAGAGAAAAAATCAGATTTTGTTGACTAGGTCAAATGCAAAAAAAAAAAAAAAAATTGTGATAAGTTTGCATTTTATTTGCACATTAATCATTGCATGATTGGATTTTATTGAAAATATCTAATATTTTATTTCTTCTAACAATGTTTTTGCAGAATGTTTGACCAAGATTAAGACATTTTGAGACTACTAATCAATTTGTTTTGTAGGACGTTGTTTGAAGATCTTGAAAAGATTTGAGACTACTAATTCATTGGTTTTGTAGGTTGCCTTGGAGTTTCAAGCAAACATTGTGTCTACTTTAAGTTAACTTTTATAGGCACCTAGTTTAATTAAGAAGGTTAATTTCTTATGATTTTATTGGGTAGTAGGAGAGTATGCTCTTTCCTCTTTAAGGGGAAACTAGAAATTCAGACCTGCTTAATTTAGTCATTAGAAAGGAATCTTGGGTAAATGAACATGTGCTTGATGTGTTTGGGAGAAACTATGGAGTAGGAGAGTATGCTCTTTTCCTTATGGAAAACCATAAATCTTGACCTCCATTAGCTATCCATCTTACTTTTTTTGCATTTACCTTTAGAGAGCCTGCCAAGAGAGCAATCTTTTGGGAATGACCCAAGTGGGGAATAAGCGAACCTAGCTACTCCACCCCACTATAATCAAAAGCTTCCTTCAATCAAAAGAGAGGGGAGACTTGGCTATTTTCTATTCCTAATGCTTCTTCATGTGTAGGGCCTAGTTGCCTCAATCTTGCTAAGCAAGACTACATTTGATTGAGCGCTTGTAGGGCCATCAACGGTCTCAATCTTGTTTACTACAAGGGGAATACGTTCATCTAGTATAGGGCTGAGAGGTATAAATCTTGCTTGTGATACTATACTTTTTGGATGCTTGTAGCGCTATAGGCCTCAATTCTGCTTGCGAAACTACAAGGGATAGTTATGAACAGAGGACCTTACTAGACACGTAAGGACCTAGAGGCCAAACATTTTAGTCATGTGACTTCCTTTGTGCAAGGATTGATCCAAGTGGACTTACTCGAATCATCCCAAGATACTCACCATATGTGCTCCCTTGGATGCTAAAGCTTGAATATGGCAATGTGGAAAGACATGCGCTGCGAGCATTGATCTCTTCCAATTGATCCATAACTTGCATAGTCCTAGGAAAGGCCATTCAACCACTTAATTGTGGGGCTAAGAGCATCAAGTTGTGGGCAAAGGTTGGAACACCTCCCTTTTGACCTTAGGTAGAATGTGTTTGAAGTGTCTTTGATTATACTATACCCGCAAAAATATTTTGGACATACACATTGCGCTATTATTTTATATCATTTAGACTTGTCATAGTTGCTTGTATCCCTCCATGTTGCTTTTTCCCTTGTGGGATTGTTTTTAGACTTTTGTTTGTTCCCTTGCTTGAGTATGAAAATTAGTTCTTGCCTTTGAACAAGTTGGTTAACCAAGTCATCACTTTTATAGACTATGTCCCATATCTCCAAGCACAAGAAAGAAAAGATCCCACTACCTTTGGCCTATAGAGAAAGGAAAGAAACCAATCAAAAGGCTAGGAAGTATTTTAAGAATTTGCAAATAGAAAATATTGAACCAAGGATCTAGAGGTTGAAGAAAAGCACAAGAGAGAAAATATGAATGCAATGATGGATTGAATAGATCCAATGAATTCACCTTGAATGATTGATTAATGAATGAATGAAATGATTACATAATAGGCCTCCTTATATAGGAAAGGTAATAAGAGAGAATGATAAGGAGTTAATAAGCTATCACCTATGCTAGGTGTAATCACATGTCCACCAAATGTGGATCATCCTCCATTATGCAATAAAGTATGTGTAATGGGATTAGGATGATAATGTGATAAGAGCACTAAAGGTGGATCTCACACACAACAAAGTATGTGAAGACAACTATCACACCAAAAGTGGAATTTCTCCTACACCATGTGCTTAATAGATGTGCACACTCCTAGGTGTCTCAATCACAAACTACTATGCAATGCATTAATCTAAGTAAGATTAAGTAAAGTGTAATTAGGAATATTTAATTACACCACAAGTATCAACACATTGTAAAATCTATTCAACAAGAGCTCCAAGATCAAGAGAAGGTTGACAAGATTGTCTTCAATAACAAGCTCTCTAATTACTTGTGTAAGCCTAGCATAAACTGAGACTTTGTCAACTTTGAGACCTATGATTAAACCTTCCTCTTTCATACATCCTTCATCATCTTAATCTTTCATAATCCATCCCCACTCTTACTAGAGCATGACATCATTTCCTTGGACCTAAATCAATCCTTTGTCTTCATTATCCTTTGATCCATCTTCATCATTAAACCTAGGTGGAAAGATTTATCAAAGTGTTTTAGAGATCCTAATCTTTAATCAAAATCAAACTTTGTCACTTGAGAACATCAGTCTATCTTAAGTGGCATAATCTAATCAATCCTATCCTCTTATTTTCTTGTGATCATTAGTCTATCTACAAGTACAAGGAAGGTTTTATCATTTCTTTTCATAGGATCTCTTTTTCACTAAGGTTGTCCTAAACCTTTAAACCCAATTAAACCATTTGAGGCCCAACCCTCTCCAATCAATCATCAATCCTTCATCAAATACAATCACTCAAAACTTTGAGGCCCTGCCCTCTTGATCAAAACAAGGTCTGGACCATTCTCCCAAACTCATCTCTCTTCATCCTTTTCTTTCTAATTGTATGGTTGTAACCTGCTCACAAGCTAAGATGACAAGTCGCCATTTTCCAGATAATGAGAATCCCTTTTCCTCTGTACCTCTTGGAGGTTTTGGGATGCCAGATATGACTAATCAAGTAGAGATTGAAAATGAATATGTTGAACAAGCTGAGCAATCTGAAATACTACCAAATCCACAAGTTGATGACTTTCTCAAAGATCCACACAATGTGGAGATGATTGAGAAAGTGATTCGAGCCAAGAAAATAGAAATATTTATGAACCTTGTCCATGATGGGGTCACAGTTCCTAAGACTTTTGATGAATCACTATTGTATAACAATATTACTAAAGAAGGTGTCTCCACAGCAACTACTGTAGTAGTTCATACTACGCCATCTCAAGACAAAGACAAGGTCATTTCTAGTGGACCTTCTACATCAATACCTATATCAACAACACAATCAACATTTCAATTAACACCTGAACAAATCCAACAAATTATTAGTGCTATACCTAATACCACTTCACACACTAGCACTCATAGAATGACAAATTCATCTACTCCTTTTGACGCTAGTGTCTTTAATGTGGGTCAAACATCATTTCCATGAACATCAATTCCCCAACCTTCAGTTAACTATGTTTCATCATTCTTGGGTGTTCCTTCTGGGGTCCTAAAAATGTCTACCCTAGTACCATCACAAGCTTATCATAATGTACCTCCTCCCACACTTGGACTTACATCAGCTAGGTTTTCAACATCACAATTTGGAGGAGAACAAATTTTTCATTCACATCTTACAAATCACAATGCTCCTGACCTGGCAAATCAAATCAATGAACTTAAAAGCCTTATTGACAACATGCAAAGAGGAGGTAAAAAGGAATTTTCATTTGAGGAAATATGCCCTTATCCATTTGATAAATCAATTAATATGATGCCTTTCCTTGCAAACTTTGAGATTCCTAAACTCGATAAATATAAGAGAAAGACATATCCTATCAAACATCTCAAAGAATTCTATGTTGCTTGTCAGGAGGTCTCCCATAATGAATATTATCTTAAGAGACTGTTTACAAGGAGTCTTGGAGACCCAGCACTCAAATGGTTTATGAATCTACCTCTTGGATCTATATCATCTTTCCCTAATCTTGCAGAGAAATTTATTGCACAATACTCATATAATATCGAACATCAAGCATCCTTAAGTGACTTATGCAACACTAAGCAAAAGAATGGGGAAACTTTTGCTAGCTTCCTACAAAGGTGGAGACACCTAGCTAATAGAATGCCTTGGAAAATGCTAGATAATCATCTTATTGACATCTTTACTAGAAATTCGGTACCTGAAATGTCCTTCCAAATGAAAATGGCTACTCCTGATACTTTTGAAATGCTTGTTAGGAAGGGGAAAATAATTGAAGATGGTCTCTTTCAAAAGGGATCCATTAAACACTACACTCCCTCTCCTAACAATGACAAACCAAAATTTTGGACTAAGAATAAAGGGGTAGTCAATGATGGAGTGACTGATGCTAAACATGTTTAGAATGTTCAAGCATCTAACCAAGGTAATTTTAATCAAGGCAATGGAAACAATCAAAATCATAATCAAAAAAATCAAAACACCTTTCAATAACAATATCACAATCAGGGCTATCTATTCCCTCCCAATAATAATAGCAACAATAATAATTCTGCTTCACATCCCCGAAGACATTTCACTTCTCTTGCAGAACCCCTGGATGTTATTTTTCAAAAGTTTGTTGATCAAAATATGATGATATATCTTAATACCCGACCATATGATGAAAATCAACCCAAACCTTCTTGGTATAAGGATAATGAATATTGTGATTATCACCACATCAAAGGTCATGATATCAAGAAATGTATGAAATTCAAACACTATATCCAAGACCTTATTGATGATGGTAAAATTGAGGTTGAAGGTCATACACCTTCATCATCCAATGCAAAACTTAAGATCTACAATCAACCATTCCCTAATCATAATCAGAACAATGCCTTATCTTCCAAAAATGTGCCTTATGACTACACCACCAATAATATTCAAGGCTCTAAAATCCAGGACAATGATTGTTGTGGCTTTGACTCTCTTTGTGGTCACATAGAACAATCTAACAACCATGTGTGCACTCTCAAGCTTAAAGCTGCTGATTGCAATGCTACCACTAGAAGAGGAAGAATTACTGTTCAGGCAGTTGATCCACCCGCTACACCATCCACATCTACTAGGCCTTCTTCACATTATGACATCTTGACACAACTAGGGAAGACTCCCACATAGATATCCATACTTGAGCTACTAAATACATCACCTATACATAAAGAAGTCCTTGAAAAATCCCTTACTGAATCACGAGTCCCTAAAAACATCAATGCCTCCCAATTCCAAGCTATGATTGGGAATCTAGCTACACAATCACATCTTGTTTTTACAGACAAAGACTTTCATGGTTCTGACCCTTATCATAATAAGCCTCTTCACATTGAAGTCATCATTCACTCCACCAAAATAAAAAGAATCTTGATAGATAATGGATCTGGGTTGAATCTTTGCACTATCAGAATGATAAGAAACATAGGACTTTCAGAAGATCCCATTGATATAACAAAATGCATTACTATAAAGGCTTATGATGATAGAGAAAGGGAATCCAAAGGATTGATCACGCTTCCTTTACAGGTGGGCCCTAATATAATTCAGACTTCTTGTCATGTTCTTGATCTAGATCTCCCTTATAATATACTTTTGGGTAGACCTTGGATACATGCTATTTTAGGTGTACCACCTACATACCATCAATGTTTGAAATTTCCACATCATGGACATGAAATTACTATCCCTGAAGATCAAGAACCATTTTAGTACTACAAGAATTTGGAAGCAAAGCAATCTTATTATTGTCCTCTAAATGAATTAAAGGCTTCCACTAAACCTCCTCCTAAAAAATCTCCCATTGAAGAAACAAATAAGGTATCTCATAAAGGAAAAGGAAAAGTCACCGAGGAAAAGATTTATGAATCAGAAAAGAAAGTAAAATTTATAGATTAAGGAATGGGAGAGTATACATTTGAGAGTTCCTTATGCATTGGACAACTTCCATTGTCCCCGAGGTCCTTTGGTAAACCTAAACAACTTTTTCCTAAAGGCAATAAGGAAACTATGACATGCAAAAAGACTACTTTTGAACACTGGGGATCCCTTGCAGATGAACACATGGAGAATGATGTATTATCTTGGCTTTTCAATGATGATGAAGAGAAACCAGTGGAAATTCCTAAGGACAAATACCCAAAGGTCAGTCCTATTATTGAAAGCATGGGATATCATGGAACTGGACTAGGGGAAAATGAAAATGGGAGAAAGACAATTATTAAAGTAGCTGGCTATCCTCAAGGCCGAGGATTGGGCTCCCTAGAAACCAAGTTGTCTTTGGTTGAGGACTTTTGTTTAGCTAAAACTAACTCAGACAATGATGAAGAGTTCTATGAAGTCCCTTTCCAATATATCAAAGATGATCTCATCGAATCTAACTATGTCCTAACCATCACTTCCATAGACCTTTCATCCCCCACCCTTCCCCTCAAACACCCTGAACTTATCGATTGGGACCAACAAGATTCACCACCAGATTTAGACATATGCAATTCAGATGAGGCAGTACTCACACTATTCAGACTTAATAATCTCCAAGATCATGAGCACAACATAGTCTACAATGAGAAAGCCTACTTCGGTAGCCAAGTCAATTCTCTTAATCACAAAAGTGAAAATAAAAATAAAAATAAAAAAGATAATAAAACACCCTCTGGTGAAAACCTCCCTGAGGCATCTTTAGGTGAAGAAAAAGAGAAAATAAAGGATGCATCCTCTAGTGAAAACCTTTCTGAGGTGCTAGAGGAGGGAGAAGTTGACTTGCCATTCATGTCATAAAAATCCTCTATCCTAATTGAAGATACAATAAAAGTCAATCTTGGCACTACAGATAATCCTAAGATCACATACATAGCAGCATCACTCAATGAGAAAGAAAGGAAAGATATGACTAAGTTTCTTCACAAAATACAAATAAATTTTTCATGGTCCTATAAAGATATGCCAGGTTTGGATCCTGATCTTGTCGTTCATCATCTTGCAGCAGATCCTACAATAAAGCCTGTCAAGCAAAAGTTAAGAAAGATGCATCCTCAAGTTGCCTTGCTTGTTAAAATAGAATTACAGAAAATGCTAGATGCTGAATTTATATGACCTATAGATTATCCAGAATGGGTCTCTAACATTGTACCAATAGGTAAGCCTTCTGGGGGCATAAGAATTTGTACTGACTTTAGAGATCTTAACTTGGCTTGTCCTAAAGATGATTTTCCACTACCTAATATTGATATTATAGTGGATTTAACTATCGGACATGAGATGTTATCTCTTATGGCTGGTTTCTCTGGATATAATCAAATCAAGATAGCAACTGAGGTTCAACACAAGACATCTTTTACTACACCCTGGGGTACATTTTGCTATCAAGTAATGCCTTTCGGTCTTAAGAATGCTGGAGCTACCTATCAGAGAGCTATGACAATGATCTTTCGTGATCTTCTTCATGTCATTATGGAAGATTATGTAGATGATTTTCTTGGGAAATCCAAAACATGAGAATCACATATAGCCATCCTTTCTACAATCTTTGAAAGATTGGGAAAGTACAAGGTATGATTAAATCCTAAAAAATGTGTCTTTGGTGTTCAGTCAAGTAAATTATTAGGGTACATTGTGTCTCGACGAGGGATTGAGGTAGATCCCAAGAAGGTGAAATCCATCTTAGATATGCCACCCCCATAGACATTGAAGCAACTTCATAGTTTGCAAGGCTGACTTCAATCTATTCATAGATTCATCTCTCAGTTGGCAGATAAGGTTTATCCTTTTTCACATCTCCTGCGTAAAAATAATAAGTTCTTATGGGATTGTCTCTATCAAAAGGCATTTGAGCAGTTGAAACAATATCTAGCTAACCCACCAGTGCTGGTCCCACTTGTTCCAGGTTGACCTCTAATTCTTTACATATCTACTACATCAGTTGCACTTGGTGCCCTTCTTGCACAACTAGATGATAATGGAAAAGAGCGTGCTATTTATTACCTTAGCAGAACACTTGTTGGTTATGAATTGAACTATACTACTATTGCGCGAGCATGTTTGGCTATGGTATTTTGCACACAAAAACTACATCATTACATGCTTAATAATAAGACACAACTTATTCCTAAATTTGATCCTCTTAAGTATCTCTTGTCAAAAGCTGCTCTCACTGGATGCACAGCAAAATGGGTTATGATATTGAGTGATTTTGACATTGTTTATGTAGATCAAAAAGCTATCAAAGGCCAAGTAATTGCAGATCAGTTAGTAGAAGCTCCTATTCAAGGTGATCATCCTATTGTTACAGATTTCCTAGATGAATCAATCATGACTATCACCTCAAGCATACAATGGAAACTTTATTTTGATGGATCTTATACAAAAAAAGGCTCGGGAGCAGGATTCTTGTTTGTGACACCACAAGGAGATCTCATTCCTAAGTCTTATAAGCTTACATTTCCTTGCACAAATAACATTGCAGAATATGAAGCTCTGGTAGCCGGACTTCATCAAGCTATTCGCTAGAAGATCTCTAACTTGCTTGTATTCGGTGATTCTCAATTGGTTGTCAAACAAGTTAATGATGAGTTTCAAACAAAGGATGACAAGTTCCTTCCTTATCGCTGCATGGTTGAGGATCTAAAGGCACACTTCATAGAAATAACTTTTCAACATATCCCAAGATCTAATAACAAAGCAGCTAATGCAATGGCTACCATTGCCTCTTTGATAGATATGCCAAAAAATAGTCAAAGGTTTGAGTTTCTTGTTGAGAATCTTATGGTCCCTACCTATAACTAACTGGAGTCTAAGATGGTATGTGAAATTATTGGTCCTAATTCCCCTTGGTACCAAGACATTTATTCCTACCTTCATGATGAGATCATCCCACTTACCCTTTCCACTAATCAACACAAAACCTTTATCTGCTGAACTTCCCGTTACACTATCCTGGGTGACACCCTTTTCCAGAAACACTTCGATGAAACTCTTCTTATATGTCTAAATTTAGAGGAAGCACAAATAGCCTTAGAAGAAGTGCATTAAGGAATCTGTGGGGCTCATTCTAGTGGACTCACTTTAGCTAAAAAGTTGTTGTGTATTGGATATTATTGGCCAACTATGGAACAAGATGCATACCACTTTGTGAAAAAATGTGTTCCTTGTCAATAGCATGGTGATTTGATACACTCTCCCGCTCAAGAGCTCCATCCCACCATCACACCCTGGCCCTTTTCACAATGGGGTTTTGACCTTGTAGGACAAATATACCCTAATTCTTCCAATGGCCACAAATATATCCTTGCTGCTACTAAATATTTCACTAAATGGGTTGAAGCCATACCCCTCACATATACTACAGGCAAGCAAATTTCCAAGTTTATCTTGAACTACATCATCTGCCGCTATGGCATCCTCCAAGATATCCATAGTGATAATGGAACCCCTTTCAAAAATTAGGATGTCACTGAGCTTTGCAAAAAATTTGGCATAACCCAGCATTGTTCCAACAAGTATTTCCCACAAGGTAATAGTCAAGCAAAGGCTACTAACAAAACTATCTTAAACATCCTCAAAAAGATAGTCGATGATGCTGGCCATGATTGGCACCTTCAGCTAAATCCCGCTCTTTGGGCCTACCATACCTCCATACATACCCCCACTAGCTCCACCCCATTTTCCCTTGTTTTTAGTTCTGAGGCTATACTTCCCATATAAATTGAGCTCCCCTCCCTTAGAATCTCCCTAAAGAATCTTATAACTAATGAGGAGTATCGAGTTGCTCACTTACAAGAATTGCAACTCCTGGATGAATAATGCCTTAATGCCCCGAACCACCTTCGCGTGTATCAAAATCACCTTCGCTTGCAATTTAATAAGAAGATCAAGCCCCAAGAATTTGAAGTTGGTGATCTAGTCCTACAACATAACATGAGAAATCTCTAGAACCGTGAGAAGAAAGGAAAATTTGAGCCAAATTGGTTAGGGCCTTTTGTGGTTACAACAAAATTTGGCTCGAGAGCATATTAGATAGCTACACCAGAGGGAGATCCGCTCCCTGATCCTGTGAATATTATGCATCTAAAGAGGTTCTATACATAAGAATCAGCAGTACCTGTGTCTAGCAATCTATGATCCTAAAAAAATCCAAAAAATTATAAAAAGTCCTAAAAAATCCAAAAAATTATAAAAAATCCTAAAAAAATCCAAAAAATTATAAAAAGTCCTGAAAAAATCCTAAAAATTATAAAAAGTCCTAAAAAAATCCTAAAAATTATAAAAAGTCCTAAAAAAAATCCTAAAATTATAAAATGTCCTAAAAAAATCATCATCATGGTGAAAACCTGGCAAATAGGCACCTTGATGACAAAAAAAAAAAAAAAGGAAAAAAATGCAATAAAAATTCACCCAATGGCGAAAACCTGGAAACATGCACCTTGGATAAGTACCATGGTGAAAACTACTTGTCGGTGCCATGTGTAGTTCACCTAGATCCATCGTCTATCAGGATACTTTCTCCTATCCATCATTTCATTCCCCTCCTATGTCTGTGCGGGAGGCTAACCAAGTTCACCTTCCATCTCACTCACTTTGCACACACTCACCTATGTAGTTGACCCAATTCTCTTGAGCTCCATTGTGATTGATGACTTTTTCAATTTCACTGACCACATGCACCCTATCACAAACATATGGAAACTAATTACCCTTGTTTTCATTTGATCTATTGGTTTTCCCTTGACACTTATAAACAACCTTGAATCAATCATCATTGGTCCTTCAAGATACATCTTTACTAAGAAGACTCATCCAATCTTAAATCTAAGTATCAACTTTTTTCTGGGCAAGAACTATGGACTGAATGACCGCTTGGTCATGAGGCCTTCCTTTTTGTTTTATCTTTTTGTGTTCAATCACACCTACTCTAGATGACCTAGATCTTCATATCTTGGTTTGTTTAGATAGGTTTTGGGGTTGATTCACAACTTTTTTGTGGTATGATGTGTCTTTTTGTGTGAGTATCTGGTCTATGCATCTGAATCATGTTATCCTTGTTTATCTAGCATGTGGTACATGATTCCTATGCAATATCAAAATAGGATATGCTCTCCCATGTTGACACAATGATAGTCTGAATTTAGGTTCATTTTTGCATTAGAGGCCTTCTTTTATTCACTTCCTCTATCCTCACCCTTCTTTTTCGAGAAAATTGTCAAAGTTAATTTTTTGCTCAATTTTCTCGAGGGGGCACCATCCTCATCCTCTTCCTGTCATCGCTTAGGCATGACTCTTGGGGCATCTTATTTTCTTATTCTTTGACACGATGCCGATTTCAACACCGCATCAAAGAGTGGCAAAATGTAGACACCTAAAATTGTCCTTTCACACTAATATTAATTTTTATTAATAATTACCCTTAACATTATGGTTAATTTTATTAATTGACTATAATCGTTATATTCTTCTATTTATTTAATTAAATTTATTTTAATTAAATAAATTCATTTTCCTTTTGTATTTGAATTTTATTTAAATACTATAATATATTAAATTCAATTTAATATTTTATCCCTCCATTTCCCTTTATAAAATAAATTTTATTTATTTTATTCCTCCACTAGCTTAAATTTCTTCTAAACCATGACTAAAATAAATTTATTTTAATTTAATCCCTTTTCCCTTTTTCCTATGCTTACCTTTTTCTAATATTCCTCTAATCTTGATTTAAAAGGTTGATTACCTCTAAACATGTGCACAATCACCTTTTTCAAGGTGGCCACCTCTCCATCTTTTTTCTCCACCAATCATTTTTAAATTTCCTTTTCCCTCTAAAAGTGAAGTTTGACTTTTGCCACTTCACCTTTTGCCTCTTAATCCTATCCACTCATTTCTTTTGCCTCTTAATCCTATCCACTCTTTTTTTTTTGCCTCTTCATCTTTTCCAAACCCTACCTAATCTTTAATCCTAGCCACTCATTCTTTTGCTTCTTAATCTCCACTGTCCAATTCTTTTCATTTTCTATAAGAGGAGACCTCGCTCCTCATTTTAGGCTAATTGGAATTCTTCAAAAGTTCTAATTCTTCTAAGTTCTTTTTCTTCTAATCTTTTAGCTCTTGCATCTTCTAGAATTCTTAGTCATTCTAGTTCTTTTCTTTATTGTAATCTAATATTGTTATTAGATCTTAATCTTGTTACATTCATCTTAGATCTTAGTCTTATTTTCTTTATCATAGTCTTGAATCAATCTTAATATTTATCATTTGTGAAGCTTGGGACAAGTTCCTCATACTTGTTCTCAACTCCTTCACCATCATCTAGGTTGCATCCCATAGTTTTGCATTAGATTGCATTTCATTTGTGTTGGGAGAGCATACCCACATAATCTCAAAGAGAAAATCAAACAAGGCTTTGGGTGCCATTGTTTTAGCTCATCGAAGGTTGTAATGACAGTTACCTATTTTGTTGCATTTGAGATTACTAACATCTAATGTGTTTGTTTGATGTTTTGGTGTTTTGTATTTGCAGCAAATAGGTCTAGATTTTCATTGCATATAATTAGTTAATCATTCAAGTGACTACAAGTGTTAAGGAGATCAAATCAGTGGTGATTGAAGGTAGTTTGAAAGATTTGGTGAAAGAATTTCGTTTCGGATCTACGCAAAGCCCTAAATCATGAAATTGAGGTATTTTACTAAGAAAATCTTTCAGATAGTTAAAGCATTTGTAGAAGATATGGATGTTTCATTGATTCACAACTTAAGAGACAAAGTTAGACCTAAAATCAAAAGGGAAGCAGTGGAACCCTTAGAAGAAGAGCCTAGTCACACTTTATCAACCGTTCCAGACAGAGTTTTACATTTAGAAGATGTAAAGAGTTATTTGAAATGAAAGTTTGAAACCATCAGTGACAGTAGTGTGATTAAGGAATATGAGAAGATATATAATCAGGATATGTCATTGAAAGTAGGGTTTGAACATCTGAAAGAAAATGAAATTGTGAAATACTCTTTGAACTATGAATTTGAAGATGACGAATGCACAAAGATAATTTTAAGTAGAATTCATAATGGGAAGTTTTGGTTGGATGATAGAGTAATTGACATCATAGAAGACCTAATTCATGAGGTAACTGGTTTGTCAAAATCTGGAGTTATACTATTTAATGAGAAGAATGTTAAAAAGATAGTACTAGATAACACTAAATCATCTTAAAACAACAAAGGAATTGTAATCAGCAAGATAATTCAAGATGATGTTAGATATGTGTGTAAGATCTTAACATCTAAATTTTGTGCTAATTCTAGAGAAGATGACATGGTAGCTAGTATGATTCATGCAACTTATTTGATGTGTGTAGAGAAAGTTCAAGTAGATCTGTGTGAAATCTTGAGAATTTAGCTATTTGAGAACCTTGAAAAGATAGAGAAAACCAAGAACTCACAATTTAGATTCTCAACACTTATCAAATATATGTTTTTTCATTTGTTGAGAAGATTTCCATACACTATTGGAGATTATTGGAATGACAACAGGACTATTATGGAAAGAATTAACAAGGTGTATCTGAGACACCCTATTGACAAGGTTAATGAGAGCACAACCTTGGTAATCAAAACATTTCAGAATCAGATGAGGGAAAGATCAAGGATACCATAGGCTATAGTAAATAAGTACAAAGATGAAATATGTTTCATGTTTGATACTGACTTTACTTTTGTTGAAGCAGTTGAACCTAGAGTAGAATTCATAGATCCTCTTGGATATGAAGTATCTGAAAATGAGTTAGAAGAATATGTGAATAGAATGTTGAAGAGTAAATTGGATATAAACAGTTCTAGATTTGGAACTTATGAGGAGAACTTTAACTCTATAAAATCTCTTAAAGAAGAAAATTGATCAAAGAAAAGAGTGGAAAGAACTATTAATAAAATCTTGAAGGATACAGGAATGTCTGAACAAGAATTTCTAGTGGCAAAATAGAACGCAGCAGCATTAAGAGACATTGGACAGAAGGAAGTTTTGTCTATTCCACTTGTAGCATTAGTTGCAATTCAAACTGGAGATGCACAAGTTACAGAAAAGGAAATAAAAGTTGAAGTGGTGCAAGAAACAAGGAAATTTGCAAGAACCTCCACCACTCCACCAGGTAAAAGGGTAAAGGAAATGACAAGTGGGCCTGGTAAAAGATAGAAAACAATATTTACCCCTATTCAAAGGAAAGTATTAGAAATAAAAGATGATGAAGAAATTGGAAGCAATAAGAGAAAATGGAAACCAAAGATAGAAAAAGTGAATGCTTCAATCATTAATGATGGATATTTTTCAAAGATGAACAAATACTATGAATTATATGATTATTTAGAAAGATTGAACTTAGAGAATGCAGTTGTCAGACAAATGTTACTGGCTAATAAGAAATTTGATAGCATTCAAGGGAAGATACCAGATGATCTATTTGAGAAATTATTAAACAGAAAGAAGAGAGCAGCTGAAGAGGACAATAAGATAAGAGAAAATTTGTGAGAAAGCTCTGTGATATTCAAGATAAAGATCATTTCAAGGAGATAATGAAAGATCTTAATACTCACTTAAGAACAAAAAGAAGAAGAATTCTGATAATGGGAGGAAATTATGAAGAAATAAACAAGGAAACTGAACAAGCAGTTGTAAAGGTAATGACTACAAGTGTTAAGCACACAAGTACAGCAAATCAACCTTTGGAAGCTGAGCGCTAGAGAAGTCCCTCCCTACCACCATCAACTAACATTGAAGATGAAATAATGAATGTAGAAGGAACAAATATTATACTGGATAGTAATGATATTCCTTTTAGCAACCTTGAAGACATTGTTGACAATTTGGTTATGGAAGAACAGGAAACATCAATTACAGAGGAAGAAAGGAAGGAAACAAGGAAAGAAGAGAAAAAACAAGCAGAGATTCAAGTAAACACAGCAATAACAATTCAAGAAGGAGCACAAAGTCAAGCAGAAATCAGTACCACTCCTAAGATTGCAATAGAAAAACCATAGATGGAATCTATTTTTGCAAATCTTGGAAAGGAAGTTGATGGTGATGATCAGATAGAATTGATCTCATCCTTAAACAAAATCATTGGTAAAAACAAGAAAGTGAAAATCCTTGAAGGAGCATTGCTTGAAGTGACAGAAAAGTTGTAAAGTATTGTAACCAGTCAGATATCAGAGGTAGGTCCACAGGTAAAAGCTAAAGAATTTGTGAAGGCATTTGATAATGAATTCACCAACTTATTAGACATAGCTACAGTAAAGGCTCAGGCAGCCTATGAGGCCAAAATATTTCATGATATATGTCAAAATATTAGGAATGATATTAATAGTCTGGATGTATGTATCAAGGAACTTAGAAGGAATCTGGACAGAGGTAAAGCTTTGTACATTCAGTGTACTTAAACAAAGAATCATGTATCAGATTTTTTTGAAAAGATAAAAGCAAAAGAGGCAGAAATTTAGACAGAGGTAAATCTTTTATCCAGCTCGAATGTGAAGATCTCTAATCGTGAGAAGAAAATAACCAAGTTATATGATGAAATAATAATTCTTAGCAAAGAGAAAGAAAAGAAACTAAGAAGATTCACTCTACTAAGAGAGCACATTTCAATAAAGATAAGTATCATTGAAAGTCAATTGGAAGAATGTCTTTCATCAAAGACATCTTATGAGAAATTCAACTATGAAAACCTTCATGCATGTGAGATTGCATCGTATGGTTTATGTGCACTTCTTAGTGTTTCAGACACTATTAAGAAGGCATGGGAGAAGGAGATAGAAAGCCTAAAAGTAAATTTTGCAAATTGTGTTGCAAGCCTACCGGCTTTGCAATTTTGAATCTGAGGTAAACTTTTTTGAGTACACATTTTTGACACCCTTTTTTTGTCATTGTTGTCAAAGGGGGAGTGATAGAAGAAAATTGAATATGATATATAGATATATTATATGGATTATATTCCTAGGGGGAGTATAGAAGATATTTTGGAGTTATAAGGATATTGAAGAATATTTTTTATATGGCCACAATTTTGAAGTTTTGTGTAACTTAGCCAATTTTCTTATATGTTGCCACCAATGACAAAGGGGGAGATTGTTGAAAATTTGGCTGAGGTTGTTATCATTTTGGAAACATATAATCTATATGAAGACCTCATATGATAGCAACCAATTATGATAGAGTGCAGAGTAAAATTATCTAAGTGTAAGCAACATTTTCTTAGTATAACCAGAGATAGTTTTGGTTGGTGATGTTGATATAAGTAAGTTCAATGCTTGTGCACTTGAACATGGATACTATGATGTATATTGAAGACTCTCCTGAGAGCGCAAGTCTATATGGCATGTACAGAAGAAGTTATTGTAGTATTACCAGAGACAGAGTTGAAGCCGACAGGACAGAGAATGAAGACATAATCAATATGAAAGGTAAGGGATTATTTTGTTTATCAAAATAATAACTTAATCATTTAAGGGATGACATCCTTGATGTTAACCCTTGGGGAGTGCAAGTTAATATGTATTTTGTAAAGTTCTTTATGTTTTGTAAAGCCAACTGTAAAAGTTATTATTCTTAATAACTTGTATAAATGTAAGACATATGTAATGTGAAGAGAGAAGCGTGACATATGTATGAAAAAGATATTGATGCAAAGTTGTAAATTGTGAAAGTCAAGTGAGAAGGCTTTGTATATGCAAGTGAAGAATAGGAAAGTTGTTCAGTAGTAGTAAAAGGTTATATACCTTGCCCCTTTTCTGTAATCTAAAATCATTGTACATTACATGTTTGAGTAATGGGCTCATCTTGTAATCATTTCTATTTGTACTACCAAGTCTTAGCAGGGTTGAGGCCTCTAACAAGGCTTAGAGTCCCTTAATCAAGACTGAGACACTATATGTATGTAATAGACTCTTAACAGGGTCAACATCCTTTACCAGATACTTTTGATTAGTGGATCTTTGTGGGTATCATCCCCACAGGGGTTTTCCCTTGGCTAGGGTTTCCTCGAGAACAAAACATGGTGTTATGAGCTCATTTGTTTTATTGCTATGCATTCTATCTAGTTTACTCTATTTTGCAAGTATCAAGTTAATCTGTTATATCCATAATTGGGCAAAAGTAAAAGTTTGTAGAATACTGATTCACCCCCCCTCTTAGTATTCCCTATTTCTAACATAAACCAGTAAAGTACCAAATATAAACATCATGTGCCCTCGAAAATGCAAAGGATAGTAGCAAGTAGCAACAGAAATGTGCCAGCAAGCAAAGTAATGTATTGATGCCCTAGCAATGGGTCATCAAGTTCATCAAGAAATGAATTGAATACTGTTATGCAATGCATGAGGTTCACGGGCTATATCACAAACAAGCCTCCCCAAACCAATAGGTAACTGAGAGAAATGCATCAATGTCATATTTCAAGCTCACGACCCCAATGCATTCATGGTTTCTGTGGTGGTAGACATCAATAGCCATAGCTCATAGGTCAATAACAGAACACATATCACAGTGCCCTTATCAAATATAAAGAATCAACAGAAAGCAATGAATCAAGTAATATGAAGATGCCCTGTTTCAAGTTCTCAGGCTCTCATAAATTCATATAGTGAAACAATGCAATGAAAAATAAAGTAATATAGTTTATGGGGTGGCATTATTGCAAAACGTGAATACAACATAATGATGAAGCACAACAATAACACTTAGAGCTCATGCCCTAGATTACCCACAGGCCCCAAGTAAACATAATAGTGAATGAAAAATACAATGGTGCCCTAGATCAAACAAAAGTGAATACATGTGCACAATGCCCTTGAAAATATAGAGGGAATGGAAACATATGCCAGAAATAACCAAAGTAAATGTACCCTCAAATGCTTTCAGTGCCCTTGATTTTTAGAGGAAGGAATAACATAAAATGAAATGTTGAAAGATAACGCCTACCTCAACAATATGATGCCATGAAAACCATAGATAGATGTTCCCAAAGTAGAGCTCGAGGATCAGATGCAAAGGCCAGTTCGATCTGGCAAGTTTCCCAATAATCGACAGTGGAGTCTCAGTGTTTTGACATCCCCTTCCTTGCACATTGATCAGTTTTGAAAAAATTCCAATCGATAGGATTTCCCTTTTCCTTTTAAGGATTAGGTTGTAAATTCTATTTAAAAAGTTAATTATTTTCCTAGAGGTCTATGCTTTGGTTTATTAGGTGGATTTCTTTGAAAGATGTGAATATTTTGGATATGTTTAAATTGGGTCGAAGGACTATTCATAAATATAAGTAATTAAACTTTGAAAATCCACATAGGAGGGTAGTAAAATTGTAAATAAATTCATTGCCTATTTTTCATTGTAAATTTTGACAATGGTATTTCTATAAACCATTGTCAGAATGTTACTTTTAGAGCATGACTTGGAGGGGACAGGGTATTCTTTTGAACACCTTTTTTAGGAGTCTCATTTTTCCACTACCCCTATAAACTCTAGAATCTAACATCCATGTTTAAGAGGCGTCATTGTGGGCCTAATTGCAAACTTCTTCCATTTTTGGTGAGGTTGAGGGTCATGAATGCAGATTCCTAGGTTTTATTTTTATACCTCTCACTTAGGTGATTGGAGGTTAGCTCTTCATTATTTCTCTCTTGTATGAGAGTGTTGTAGCTTTCAGATATAATTGTAATCTTCTTCTTTGTAGTGAATTCAGAACAGGTCCTTCTTGCCTCTCTGGTTTTCTGAGTTTTCTTGAGGTATGCTAAGATCATTTTGATAATTTTATCCTTAATCTTCATGTTATTTCAATCAAATATTCTGAAGATTATTTTGCATCTTTGGGTTTTATTTTGTGTAAAGCATTGGGTTTTGGGTTGTGGAAAGTTTTCCCTTCTCATATCCTAAGTACCTTATTAATTCTGAGAAGTTCAATACAAAAGAGTCAAGTTGTGAGTTGGGGTTTTATTTTCAATTGTCTTGTAAGCTGATTTCAATTGTGAATCTCCTATCAATTTGGTGGATCACCTAGCTTAGGTTTAGTTTTAGTTCTTTAATTTCTAATCACTCTCTCCCTTTTCCTCCAAAAGTTAGTTTAAGTTTCAAGGTGATTCAAGGGGAAGTCGGCCCCTAATCTGGAGGTCTACTTTCTGATAGGTTACCCACAGCCTGAAATTAGTCCCATGTTTCACAAGATTGCTAGGCTCATGATTAGCTTATCCAGGTGCAATCCTTAGTGACAACATCTTCCTCATAAAATCCTAAGGCTTTAACCAAGTTTAAGGTATAAATATTCAAGCCTTCTCCCCCATCAATGAGGACTCTCTTCACTCTATGCTTGTGGATCAAAACCTCTATATGCAAAGGCAGATTTTGCGGGTGGTTCAAGGACATATCATCTTGTTCTGAGAAGGATAGACAATGGGCTGCAACAAGATGACCTACCATGTTTTGGAATTTATCCACATCTAAATTCAATGGCACATTAGTCTCCACAAGGGATTTTTCTAAAATCTCCTTATGAGTTGGTGAAAGCTTGAGCAATTCTAGGATAGAAATTTGAGCAGGGGTTCTTTGCAATTGGTCCACCAAATTATACTATTTTGAAGATGAAGATGATGTTTGATTAGGTAAGATAATTCTTGGGGCACCTCCTCATAAAGTGATCTTTGATGCTTGCCCCCTAGTTACAACATTAGATTTTGCTTCCCTTGGCTTTTCTTTTACCACAATCACATTTATTGTATTTTCATCACCACTTAAGGTATTAATAGTGTTATCATAAGTTTGGGAAAAATTAACTTTTTCATTACCCCTTTTATTGTTGTGGTTGGTATTTGATGATTCTCCCTTTTCATGTTTTAGGAAAGGGTTCTTTAAAGCCATATGGTCCTCATTATTTTGAGGCCCTTCCACTTTTATGGTTCCATCATCGATTAGATCTTGGACAAGGTGTTTTAATTTCATACATTCATTCCTTTTATGTCCTTTGTTATGATGGTATTCACAATGGTGGGAATCATTCCACCATGTTGTCTTGACTTGCAATTCGTATGGCCTTGATTCGGGTAGAATAATTATTTTGTTGGCCACTAAAGTCCTTAATGCATTTTCCAAAGGTTCACCTAGAAATGTGAATTTTCTCTTATGATATGTGGAAAAGAATGGTTTAGGCTTATTAACATTGGAGTTATTGAAGGGATAATTGGTATTATTATTTTTATTGTTGTTGTTGTGGTTAGTGTTGTTATTATAAGGAGCCTTGGTCATTTGATTGATATTATACGTTGGGTTTGACCCACTCGATAAATTAAAGGGAGTAGCCTTCAAGTTGTGCGCTTCCACAACTCCATCATTCACAATATTTTTATTGGTGTTTTTCAACCATAGTCTTGGTTTATCATTGTGATTGTTGGCTCCTTTATTATTTTTATAATTAGATAAGTTATTATTGTTATTGGTGTTGGTATAGGGTTTATTATCTTTGAATAACTTGATTTCCCCTCTTTTAACCAACACTTCTTCAATTTTGATCTCATTTTCGATGATCTTTTCAAATGTAGGGGGACATTGAAGTTGGAGCCTATAGTTCATCTCCATATTTAGATTGTTCATAAATATTTCCATCTTTTCTTTTTCGGGTATGCTTCGTGGATATTGTGCAAAAACTGTTCTCCACCTTTGGAGAAACCCTAGAAAAGACTCACCATCTCGTTGTTTAGTATTGCATAGATTAAGCATGGTGATTTCATGCTCGATGTTATAGGAATAATGAGTCATGAATTTTGAAGCTAATTCCTCAAATGTTTTTATCCCTTGTGGAAGTTTTGAGAACCATTCCATGGCTTGGCATCCTAAACTTCTCGGAAAAGGCCTCATTAAATAGGTTGTGTCATGCATGAATTTGATACTTAGAAAACAAAATTATCTAAGATGGTCTTGTGGGTCTGCTCTACCCATGCATTTGTCATATTTGGAGAAGACCACATTTAGCAAAAAATGTGCCATAACCAAGCTCTTATCAAAGGGAAATTGGCACAAAGCCTTGATGGAAAATGGCTTAGGTTCAGCCGCTTTCTTCATTGTATCAATTTGTGCTTGAAACATTTTCAAGTGTTTATTCATAGCACCTATATGATTATCCTCTTCCTCATCTTTCTTAAGCACAGCAACATCATAGTCATGCGGAAGTTTCACCCCTGCTTGGGCTAAATTTAGGAAATATCTTTCCCTATTTCTCTCTATAAGTTTGTCCATAACTTCAAGGAACTCAAGATCTTGAGCCATCCTATTGGCTTTGTCTTCAATTGTTTCTTTAGGCTCTTGATTTTATTGGTTAATTTTTTCATGATTTTTTGTTCCTTTCTCTTCATGGTATCCCCTATGAAGGTAATCACGATTTTCTACATCTCTATCCATTTGGTCAACTCTCTTTTCAAAAAGGTTTGGGAGACTATCACCTAGGTTGTGATTTATGAAAGAAGTTTGAGATTCAAATTTGGGGACCTCTCTTTCTATGCAAGAGTCATCTTCTTGTAAAGATAGTTTAAGTCTATGAGATTGTGTAGAAACCGGCATCAAGAAAGGTTTGATTTGAAACTATCTTCCCCAAACTTGGTGATTGTTCTTTTTATGAAGATATTAAAAGTATAAGATGATTTTGCAAATTGGATGTTTCTCACTTGTTCTATGTATCTTCAAACAAATCAACCACAAATACAATTGTTCTTTTTAAACCCTCTACACAAAAAGTGTTTGAATATGTAAGAATGTTATCACGGGTTTTTCACGGAAAGTAACTTCAAGCAATCTACCTAGTTAACAAATTAGTTCGTAAACATGGCTTTACAAGGTAGGATTTCTAAGTTAACAAGGTATTTAATCAAGATTCCATTCAAAATGGACATTAATTTTCATCCCCCAAAAATTAGGAGGCTTCCCACTACTGATATATCGGAGTTTTGTGCAACCCCGAAGAACTACACGAGGAAGTTCAAAGCTTAATATCCTTTTGTCACACACTTCATTAAGGATGCATGCATTTCTTTTTATAGTGGGTTGGATTATTTTGGCAAAGGAAATTGTATCCCACTTTGGGTTGTCCCTCTCATCAGCCTTGTTAAGGCAAATCTCAGGAGGTGAGCCCACTAAAGATCTAGCATGTTCATTTGTAAAGTGATAAATGTAATTAAGAAATAGGTTTTAGGAGTTTGACTCACCAAAAGGTGAAGAGTATATCCCTATCTATTCTTTCCTCCCAAGCACAATTAACAATGTTCAATTATCCAAACCCACTAACTAATGGAAAATGAGTATTTCTACTCTCCTCCACAAACAAGGGGTTATTGATTAAATGCTTGATTTATCCTTTATGATGGTTTAATTACTAGATTTTAGCAAAAACCACAAGGCCACAATTTAAGTAAAAATTGACCAAGTTTAGGCTTACCTGATTTGAAGCTAGCAAAGGCTAGGGGCATTTTTAATAGATTTATCCATGATTTTGACTCACCTAGTGGCGACCATTCCTTCTTCTTTGCCTCCTCTTTGAAAATTTAGTCAACAAAAATAAGAAAAATGAAGAAAACAAAAAGAAATTGAAATCTAAGCCTTATTTTTCAAAATTGACAAAAATTGATTAAGGCATGTAAATCCAATTTAAAGATACAAATTTCTATTTGTAAGCTTCTACAACTTTCAAATATCATTCGTATACCTCACCTTCTTGCTGCGAATTCTCCAAAATGAGTTTGATATTTGCTATGTTCTCACTTTTGATTCATTTGGCCAAAGCTTTTTCCTCACTGTTATATTTGGTCTCTGAATTTTTATTTCTTTTATGACCTTTCATCCTGAAACCACAAAAAATTCATTTTCTGAGAGTTAGATTCTGCAAAATTTCAATTTAATCAAAAGTGCAGCAAAACTAATTGAAAGCGTTGTTAAAAATATTGAAAGCACTGCAGAATAAATTGAAAGCGCAAAAATAGAATTTAAAAGTGATGTTTTAATGAGAAAATGCACTTAAAGAAAACATTAAATGCGCAACAGGATAAATTGAAGGCGCTCTGTAGTCAGAGTACATGGGCCAAAAGACAATTAGACAGGATATCAGAAAGATCAAATGCTCTATTTGGTTGTGCAAAGGTGCACAACATTGTCATAGTTCAGTGTTGCTTCAGACCTCAAATGTGCTTTAGAAAGTCTTGTACGCACTGCAAAAAGTCTTAAAAGCATTGTAGGACATGTAAAATAGAGAAAAACACAAGAATATGCAAGAAAAATGATTTATCCAAATTTTGAAAATAATTAGGCCTAAGGCCCCACGATGGGCGCCATTTTGTGTACTAGGATAAGTACCTTCATAGGGTTAGTATTGTCAATAAATGAATAAAATAACTAAATTACCACAAATATCCAGCTAATTAATCAAATGAAGACAAAAAGCACTCTATGGACCTCTATTTAGATTTTCTAATGCAAATCTCTCAGCAAGCTTCCATTAGTGACAGCTCTAAAATGAGAATGAAATGACAAGAAAACAAAGAATTCAATTCCAAAATGAATTAAGCCTTAATTAACACTATATTTTCCTTTCTAACTCAAAATTGCAAGAGGTTTGATGCTATTCTCAGGTTTGTAGATGATTTGGTCTTCAATTATGCCTTGCTTTTATAGATTTTAGAAAGGGTAGGGGGTGGAATTGATTCGATCATAGGTTGAGTTGGGGTTAAGTCCATGGTTCCACCTTTGGAGATAATTTAAATGGATTGTCCTCAAAGCTTGGGACAAAGAGACAAAATGGGTGGACAAGATGCTCTCACCTTATGTGTGATTGAGATTTGATGTGAGCTTGATCCTTAAATCCTATTGGTTGAGGCATTTTCCTCCCATATGGTGGTTGAGGGAAAATAGGGATTTAATAATTGAATTTATTTAATTTTTTAGCCATGTGTACCCCTTGAATGGGTTGAATTGATTTAAAATGAACTATGCAATTAATTAGATTAATTGCATAATTAATTGATTTATCATGATTTATTTGATTTAAACTGATTTATTAACTTTTGATTTTCAATTATAATTGGATTTTGGCTTTATTGCAATTTTGCTTTGATTTTGGCTTCATTTCAAATTTATTGCTTTGATTTTCTTTAGTTTCTCACTCAAATTGATCTTGTCCATTTTCAGGTGATTACAACAAGTAAACCCTAATACTAATAGAAAGGAAAATGTTATTTCTGCTTGGCCTATACTTCATTGGATACAATAGCCAAAATACACATGGCGAGTGGCAATAAAAACAAACAAATAAATAATAGCTGCAGAACCCAAATTTACAAGTAACTGGAAAAGGTGATGTTTCTTGTAAAAAGGGTTAAAAATCGCCAAATGGTGAAATATGGTAAAAGTCTGTCAGAGAGTAAATGAACATGTATCTAGATAATCCATCCATTAGTCATAATATTTGATATCTAGATGTTAAATTTGTGACCATATCTATATTCAGTAGAGGGAAGTCATCTTTGGGACATGCCTTATTCAAATCCCTGAAATTGGTGCAAATCATTCTGATACCTCCATTAGGCTTAGATACTGACACTAGGTTGGAGATCCACTATAAATGATCAATAGTTTTTGTGAATTCCACTTCTAGTAGCTTTTAGAGTTTAGCTTTAACCAATAGTGCTATCTTTAAAAGCATCTTTCAAAGATTTTGCTTGACAGGTTTTACTCCTAGCTTTAGTGGTTGATGGTGTAAGATTAAATCTTGATCCAACCAAGGCATGTCTGAGTATTCCTAAATGAAGTTGATTTGTCAGTCTACAAAGAACTAAATTAATTGTTCCCTCTCTTCAATTGTTAATGATTTTTCTAGATAGATGAGTCTCTTGGTTTCTTCAATCCCTAGATTGATTGATTTTGTCTTTTCTGCTAATAGTGGTGATTTTTACTCATTGATTGGGAGGATATCAAGTCCTCTATCCTCAAGTTCCTTAGAGATGTTTTCACCTTTTGACACATCCTTTCTTTTTACAATTTTATGGTTAGAATTCACCTTTCAATTTTCACCTAAAAACCTTATATTTTCATTATTTTCAATTTTGTAACTAAAGGAATAAAATGACTCACCAAAATATGCAACTCAATCTAGGTCAATGGTGAATCTGACCTTGTGATCTCCCCTAGGTATTCCTTTTTAAAGTCCTAAGAACTCAAAGATAGCTTTGTCATTCTCAAATATGTCTATATTCACTTGATCTTGTTGGTATATTCAGTTGATGTTGTTGGTCTCAATCAATTAGCTCAAGGTGGACTAGGGTAATTTTATCTTTGCTTTGGAATGAGGACATGAGAAATTCTATCAGGGTATTGATATAGGACTCTATTTTGGATTCATGTGTTTCTAAGCATGAGGTATATGAGGGATTAGATTGATTCCAAAAGTCTCAAATCCAAGCTTATTGATTTGTTGATCTATTATGTATAGATAATTGGGCAATGACGGTATTCAGGTGAAGGGTACTAGTAGTCTTAGGACTATCCCACTCATAATCATTTGAGTTTGTTTCATATTTTTACTCCTCCAATGTCTCAATATTATCAAAAGAACATGTCTCATCATCATTAGGCAATGACATATTTGAGGTACCTTCCTTTGGTGGTTCATACCCTAAGCCTTGAAACATGGGATTTGATTTGGGTAGTATTGGTTCCAAAATTCCTTGATTTTTCTTGTCGAGGCCAGTTCATCTATTGTATCCTTATTTTTTAATAATGGTATACCCCCTTCCCTATTCATGGATATGAATCATGACTTTAGGGGGTTCCTCATCTCTATACAACCAATAGGATGCTAGGAATAGTCCCAAGAGATAATTGAGAGGGGGGGTGAATCAGTTATCTACAAGATTCAATTCTTTATCCAATTAAGTATAGAAGAACATTAATCATAAACACAATATGAGAACACTTAACACAAAACCACAATTTTGGTTATGGGGAAACCCAAATAGGTAAAAACCCTGGTGGGAATTAGCACCCACTATAAACTACACTAGAGTATTATGATCCATGTTAGAAGATCTAACAACCCTGTTAGGAGTTGATTTTTACAATGCATTAAGTACAGTGACCTAGTCAAAGGTTGGATCTTGTTAGGAGTCTTTTACAATTAACCCTGTTAGGGGTGAGGACACACTGTCTGGGAGCACACTGCTCAAAGGGGTAAAGGCAGCAACCTTCTTCTTAACAGATACACACTATATCTGGATCTTGGTGAACTATGAGTTAGACCTACTATCTTGATCACTTCCAATGAATAGCATACACTCTCTTCTTTGTCACATAGACCTTCTACTGATGGCTCAATACTTCACACCTTCTGCTCTCCTCGTATCTTTCAATTGTCTATCATACTTAGCGATCACAACTAACTGACTATAAGTATCTTTCTCCAAATGATATAATCAAGTTAGCCTATTAGAATTTCCTTGAAATCATATTAGAGAAACAATATAACTCTCTAACAACATCTCCAATGGCTATACTAAGCATGCAACACAAATTAGGACTGCACAAATCCATATGAGTAGATGCATCGCTTCACACTGTCGGCTCTACTAAATCAATTGATACTTTCTTCTCATGCTGAGATATGTTATGCGCTCTTAACCAAACATTCTTAACTCTTCTCCAAAAATGAATCCAAATGCGCATACCGAAATGATAGGTGCAACTACTGCAACAATATAAACAATGTTGGCTCCATCAAAAAAACTCACGAAACTATAACTGGCAACTGGAAACATCATAACTCAACCTATACTGCACAACTGACTCTGTGTCCATGCACATAGCATCATGAACATGTCTACAACATAAATATAAACATGAAAGCTCCATCACAACCGTACTAAAAATTACATACAGAACTCTTCCTGGGACCTGTTAGGAACACTACTGATACAAACATTGTATTACTGTCTTCACTCAGAATCAACCTCTGCATCTATGATATCATGCCGATAACATATCTAGGAACTATATGCTCAAAGATCTTTCCATCAAGATTCTATGCATGTTTCTTACCATATGTTGTCATCAATGACAAACATACACTCAACACTGGCTTGCTGGAAAATCTCCAACAATCTCCCCCTTTGGCATTGATGGCAACATATGGAATGAAAAAAACCACCAATCCAAACGTATAATTATTTTATAACATTCTCCATTTCCTCAACAAAACTCCCCCAAGGATGAATCCTCCATCTACTACTAAAATATTTTGAATATCAACTATTGTATCTTCTTACTATAAACTCCCCCTTGCTTCATACTCCTCAACTGTCTATACTCTCTCTCTCTTTTTTCATGACTATATATTACTCCCCCTTTGACATCAATGGAAAAGGGCACCAAAGAAAATAAGCACTTGTACTACTCCTGAAGTAGTGTAGTCAACCATTCATCAGTCACTGAGGACCGATGCACTCCTACAAACTCTAATCAGATTCAAGGAAGGTAATTACTCCCAACTTCTCCCTGAGATACTCAAATGTATCCTTCAGTAAAGGCTTTGTGAAAATGTTTTCTAGTTGTTCTTTTGTACTCACATAGTCCAACTTTACTTCTTTCTATGTCACTTTCTCTCTTAGGAAGTGATATTTTATCTCAATGTGTTTTGTCTTTGCATGGATCACAAGGTTCTTTGACATATTGATAGTGCTAGTGTTATCACAATGAATAATAATATGATAATCAATCTGAATACCAAAATCCTTTATCATCTACTTGATCCACACAATCATAGAACAATTTAATGATGTTGTTACATACTCTACTTATGTTGTTGATTGAGAAATAAAATTATTCTTCTTGCTTGTCCAAGTAACAAGCCTATCTCCAATAAATACTGCTCCTCCTGAGGTACTCTTTCTATCATCAATGCATCTTGCCCAATCTGCATCTGTATATACATGAAGGTTTACATTCTCTGAATTAGAATACCATAAACCATAGTCTATAGTTCCTTCCAAATATTTGAATATCCTCTTTAATTCCATAAGATGACTTTGTTTAGGTTCTATTGCAAATCTTCCAACAATACCAACTGCATTGGAACTATCTAGTCTAGATTGAGTAAGATAGATTAGTTTACCAATCATAGGCTTATACAAGGTCATATCTATTGTTTTTGAATCATCTTATTTTGAAATCTTGCATCCTATTATCATAGGGGTACTTGTTGGCTTTCTATCATCCATCTTGAACTTCTTTAATATCTCTTTTACATACTTAGTCTGATTAATGAATATACCTTTGTCTGTTTGTTGCACATTCAGTCCCAAAAAGTACTTGATAGGTCCAATCATGCTCATTTCAAATTTTCTCTACATCTCTTTAGCAAATTCAGCACTAAGCTTGTCATTGCCACCAAAGATAATCTCATCAACAAATATAGCAACCAACAATAATCCATCAGGTGTTTCTCTTATGAATAAATTACAATCTTCTATTCCTTTCTTAAATCCAATCTTTGTCAAGTATCCATCAATTCTTTCATACCATGCTCTAGGGGCTTGCTTAAGTCCATAGAGGGCTTTCTTTAGTATGCATACCATATCAAGTATGTCTGATAAAGTAAATCCTTTAGGCTACTCTATGTATACTTCTTCCTTCAAATCTCCATTCAGGAATGTTGACTTGACATCCATCTGATATACTTTAAAGTTCTTGAATGTAGCATAGGCTAGAAATAACTTTATGGATTCCAATCTTCTTATAGGGGAAAATGTATCAGAATAATCTATTCCTTCTCTTTGTGCATATCCTTTTCATACTAGTCTTGCTTTTCTTCTTAGTACTGTACCATCTTCATTCATCTTGTTTCTGAATATCCACTTGGTTCCAATCACATTCTAATCACTAGGCCTAGGGACCAATTCCCATGTGTCATTCTTAATTATTTGATCTAGCTCTTCTTTCATTGCTTCATGCCAATTTGAATCATTACATGCATCTTCAACACTTAAAGGTTCAATTTGTGAAAGTAAACATACCACTTCATCAACTATGGAACTCTTTGCTCTTGATCTTTTTATGACTTTGTTGTTCTAATCTCAATGATATCTTGCTTTGAATGGTATCTAGATGTGAATTTAGGAACATTATGTGTGACTCTCTCATCTGACTTATGTGATTCTTCTTCACTAGTTTTAGGTTCATTGAATAATACATCAATGCTGTCAAACATTTCATCAACTATTTCTCTATTCATAGGACTAGGTTCTTCTTCAATCATAGGTGCATAATCATGATATCTTTCTTGAATCATAAACTTCTCATTAATATTTACATGTACACTTTCAATAATCTTCTTCAATCTTAAGTTAAAACATCTATAAGCTTTGCTTTTAGTAGAGTAACCAAGAAAAATACCTTCATCACTTCTTGCATCAAACTTTCCAATGGCTTCATCTCTCTTAATGTAGCACTTGCTTCCAAAGATTTAGAATTATTTCATTGTACGTACATTCCCAAACCATAGCTCATAAGGTTTCTTGTCTTCACTTGGCCTCAATTGAATTCTATTGATAGTATAGACTGCAGTATTGACCGCATCTCTCCAATAGGTGTGTGCAACCTTTCCCTCAATCATGATGGTGTGTGATGTGTCCAATATGATCCTATTCCTTCTTTCTACAATTCCATTCTGATGAGGGGTTCTAGGTGTGCTTAGCTGTCTCTTTATCCCATGTTCTTTGCAGAACTCATAAAATCTATTAGAGGTGAATTCTCCTCCTCTATCTAATTTCAAACATTTTATCTTCAATCCAGACTCATTTTCAACCTTAGCTTTGAATATTTTGAACTTCTCAAATGCTTCTGATTTGTCTTTTAAGAATGTAACCCACATAATTCTAGAATAATCATCAACAAAAAAAATAAAGTACCTTTCACCATAGTATGATCTTGTTTGAGTTGGTCCATATAGGTCTATGTGTACTAGATCTAGTTTTTTCTCTATCAAATTATGCTTACTTTTGAATGAATTCCTCACATGCTTTCCCATCACACATTCCCTGCATATTGTATCAACTAGTTTTGCAATGCTAGGAAGGTCTCTTACTACCTTTACATTTCTTATCTTTACTATGTTGACAAAATTGATATGACATAGTCTTTTGTGCCATAACCAGCTGTCATCTACTTTAGCAACAAAACAACTTGCTTCTGAATTAATCTGAAAAACATTACCTTTTGTTTTTGAGCCTGATGCAATCATTTCTCCTTCCTTGTTATTAATAATGCACTTGTTGTCTTTGAATTCCAACTGATATCCTTTATCAAGAAACTGTCCAACACTTAGTAGGTTATGCTACAAACCATCAACATAAAGAACATCATCAGTGTTGTACTTTCCATCCAAGGTGATAGCTCCTCTACCTATGATAGGTTTAGGAGTGTTGTCTCCAAATCTAACCATGCTTCCTTTGTACTTATCTAGATGTACAAATCTATCTTTGTCTCCTGTCATGTGATGTGAACAACCATTGTCAATGATCCAATCTGTTCTAATGTCTCCTTGTGAAATCAATGCTAACTCTTGTGCTTTCTTTTCATCTTCAAGGTCCATTTCATCAAAAAATTTCTCAATATCTTCAAGAGTAATGAATCCAATTTCATCTTCTATTGAATCTTCATCTAATACTCCATCTCCATCATAGTAACATTCTTTTGTATACTTAGGCTTGTAATTAGTTTTGAACTTCTGGACTCTTGTAGGACACTTAGATGCAAAGTGACCAACCTTGTCACATGAAAAGAATTTGAATGGTAACTGATCTTCATATTTCCCTTTTCCTTTCCTTTCTTTCTTATTAATCATAGCAATGAAATCATATAGTGCTTTCTCTTCATCATCGTCATCATCAAAATTACCAGAAGTGTTCAAGGATTTCTTACCATGGACTGAAGCTTTGAAGGTTGTCTCACTTTTAGGCTATGTTTTCAAACTTGAGATCTCGAATGCTGAAATCTTGCTGATTAAGGTCTCTCTTTTGAAGTCTTTGAAAATTGCATAGTCTCATCTAGGATGTTTCTCTTGTTCTCATATTCTGGTGTCAGAGTAGTCATCAACTTATCCAGTATGTCTTCTTCAGAAATTTCTCCACCATTGTTTCTGATTCCTACAACTACTTCATTAATCCTTTAATTATAGGATTTGATGTTCTCTTCAGGTAGCATCTCCAATGTATTGTAATTTTTCTTCCATGTCTTTCTGCACACATTCTTAGCTTGGACATCTCCTTCAAACATGTCTTCTAGATACTTCCATATCTTGTAGGCTTTATCAACCTTCTTGATCTCTAAAAACTCACTATCAAACAAGGCGCTGATAAGGGCTTCTTTGGCAATAGAATTTTGAGTGAACATCTCCTTTTTCTTAAGAGTTGCATCTTCCTTTGCAAGCTCTAATAAAGAGGGAATCTGAACTTCTTTAGTAGCTACTTCAAAAATATCAAAAGCAATGCACTACAAATGTGTCATAATTTTGTTCTTCCAGTCTAGATAGTTCTCTCCATCAAACTTTGAATTTTCTTTTCTAAAGAATGCCATCTGATCAACCTCAAGCTGTTAAACTTTCTCTCTGCGGCACTTGGCTCTGATACCACTTGTTAGGAATAGTCCTAAGAGATAATTGAGAGCGGGGGTGAATCAGTTATCTACAAGATTCAATTCTTTATCCAATTAAGTATAGAAGAACATTAAGCATAAATATAATATGAGAACACTTAACACAACACCACAATTTTGGTTATGGGGAAACCCAAATAGGTAAAAACCCCGATGGGTATTAGCACCCACTATAAACTGCACTAGAGTATTATGTTCCATGTTAGATGATATAAAAACCATGTTAGGAGTTGATTTTTACAATGCATTAAGTATAGTGACCTTGTCAAAGGTCAGACCCTATTAGGAGTCTTTTACAATTAACCTTGTTAGAGGTGAGGACACACTGTCTGGGAGCACACTGCTCAAAGGGGTGAAGGTAGCAACCTTCTACTTAATAGATACACACTATATCTGGATCTTGGTGAATTGTGAATTAGACCTTTTGTCTAGATCAATTCCAATGAATAGCATACACTCTCTTCTTTGTCACATAGACCTTCTATTGATGGCTCAATACTTCACACCTTCTACTCTCCTCTTATCTTTCAACTATCTTCCATACTTAGCGATCACAACTGACCAACTATAACTATCTTTCTCCAAATGATATAATCAAGTCAACCTGTTATAAATTCCTTGAAATCATATTAGAGAAACAGTATAACTCTCCAATGGCTATACTAAGCACACAGCACAAATTAGGACCACGCAACTCCATATGAGTAGATGCGTCACTTCACACTATCGGCTCCACTAAATCAACTAACACTTTCTTCTCATGTTGAGATATGTTATGCACTCTTAACCAAACATTCTTAATTCTTCTCCAAACATGAATCCAAACACACATACCAAAATGATAGGTGCAACTACTGCAACAATATAAAAAATGTCAGCTCCATTAGATAGACTTAGGAAATTGTAACTAGCAACTGGAAACATCATAACTTGACATTAACTACACAACTGACTCTGCTTCCATGCACATAGCATCATAAACATGTCTACAACATAAATATAAATGCACAAGGCTCCATCACAATCATCCTACAAATCACATACAGAACTCTTCTCGGGACCTGTTAGGAACACTACTGATACAAACACTGTATTACTGTCTTCACTTAAAATCAACCTCTATGTCTATGATATCATGTTGATAACATATCTAGGAACCATATGCTCAAATCTCTCTCCATCAGGCTTCCACACATGTTGCTTACCATATGTTGTCATCAATGACAAACATACAGTCAGCATTCACTTGCTGGCAAATCTCCAACATAGGATAGGTACTCATCAATAGACTCTTCATTCAAATCACCCCATCTTGTAAATACAGTTAGCAATTCATAAAAAATGGTAAGATTATGTTTCCCTTTTGAGTGGTCATCTCGGCTTACCATAAGTTCAAGGTGAGATGGGAATCTTTCCCACACAAAATGAATTGACATATGTGTACTCCCCAAACCCTTTATCTTGGACTTTGATTTTTATCTCATAAGTTGCCTTGGTAGAAAATTTTGAGAGAGTAGAAGATTCTATGTATTTAGATGAGGATAGTGTAGATGATTCTTGGTTATTAGGTGTCTGGGTTGAGTTAGATCATTTGAGGTTGGTACAATACAAGAAAGGATCTCTATCACCTAGAACGGTGATCTATACTCCATTGTAAGGAAACTTCAGATATTGGTGGTATGTCAATGGTATTATTGCATGGTATAAACCCATGGTCTCCCTAGTGGTGTGTTAAATCCAAGTTCTAGATCCAATAATTAAAAATTGGTATTTGGTGTGGTAGGTCCTAGTATAATTGGAAAGGTTATGATGCCCTAGGAAGGATGTTCATCATCATTAGATGCCTTGATAATAATATCCTTGAACACATCTACACAACTCTCAGAGTAGCCTAAGGCTTGAATTAATTTTAGAGTACAAATATTTAGACCAACTCCACCATCTATCAATACTCTTCTAATTTTGTGAAGGTGGACAAAGAATTCTAGATGGAGGGGATCGTTGTGACATGGTTTATGTGTAGGAAAATAACTTTAAGTGAAGGAAACATGGTGAGGTGTGACTAAGTATCTGACCATGGATTTAAACTCATCTACATTAATGTTTTGTGAAATTGATGATTTGTGTAGGGCCTTGTCTAGAACTTTTTAATGGTTTGGTGATATATGCAACAACTTGAATATGGAAATTTGGATAGGGGTCTTCTTGAGGTGATCTAAAAAGATATATTGACCTTTGGAAAATGTAAAGGACTTGGAGGGTATTGAGGGTTTGGACAGGGCCCCTTGTACTATAATCTTGGTTCTGCGAGTGGTGACAACACAATCAAAATTTGAGCCTCTAATAGTGATAGTATTTATGGTCATATTAGGATCAGGTTTGGCATAGGTAAAATTAACTTTATTTTTTTATCCAGATGAGGAAGTTTTTCCTTTGTCATGATCCATTAATGATTTCTTGAATATCATGTCATCTTTATTAGTTGTTCCTAAGTTATTGTAGTGTATGAAAAGAGCACCAAAATGTAATGTATGGAAAGAGAGATGGAGATGAATATCATTTAGTTTGATAGGTTTGTGTATGTAGGAGTTGGGGAAACTAAGATTCTCTTCTTAATTCCAAATTCCCAAAGGAGAGATCCAAATTGATTAACCACAAAGAAAGGGTTAATGCCTAAATGAATTAATCGATTAGTAATAGGAAGAAAGAGGAAAACCTTAAATTCCCTTTTGGAAAAGAGTATTGAAATCTTAATTGAAATTAATTGAAGACAAATACTAACCTCAAAATATAGCAGATCTAGAAATCACTATTTTCTGATGTTTGTACTGAGTTTTGGTAAAATTTGCAACCAAATTTGGAACGGAAACACGGAGACAAAGAAAACCCAAAAATATTTTTCTTTTCTGAGAAAGGTCAACCTTGACCTAGATAAAGGTTGACCTTGACCCCTTTATGTCGACCTTGACCTACATAGGTCTGATGGAAATTCTGTTCGTGGATCCTAAAATTTTTCCAAACAGGGTACTCAATCTGATCTGTAATTCGTTGTCTCGCACCTGCACCTGCAAGAAAAAAGGTTTTTTTAATTGGATGAGGGTTTTTCCTTGGTCAAACCCCATTTTTGGAATTAACCTTGAAATTGAATTGAAATGGCAATAATAAACAAAGTTAATGGAACAATTCACCTTGCTTATGTTGAAACCCTTGTCGAGGATTCGAATCCTTGGATCCACAAGTATGGATGCTCCAAATGAATGTAGAATTGAATGTGGGATGTCTCATATCAATTTCATTAGATCTTCAACACCAATCTTGAATGGATCTTGGAATATGAATAAGCTTGAATGGATATAGATGGAGAATCTTCAACAAGAGGGCTCCATAGAGATTGAATCCTTCAATGGCTACCAATGGATCTCCTTGATGAATTGGATCTTGAATGTTTGAATGCTTGAAGTTGGATGAATCCTTGAATTTTTTCCTTCTCCTTCTTTCTTTCTTGATAATTTCTTGATCACTTGATTTTGCTTGTGATTGATGATGCTTGATAATAATGGATAATAATGGATGAGCAAATGAGAGGAGAAAGCTTCCTTTTATACAAGTCTAGGGCAAAAATTTCTAGAGAGTCCTACATAGGAGAATTAAATTCCCATTTAAGCTTTTACCCTTGGAAGTGGACCTAAATTAAATATAATTTAAGATTTTACCATTTTGAATCCCGAAACAGCCGACCCGAAAGCGGGAAATAAAACTTTCTGAAACCCGACATCCGGAAACCTCTGGAATTTGAAATCTAGACCCTAGGTTAAGGTCAAGGTTGACCTTGACCTAGAAGGTTGACCTTGACCCTGAGGTCAAGAACCTCAAATTCTCAGGACCAGGTCCCAGAAATAGGCTGAAAGTAGGTGGAAAATGGGGCAGAACAGGGGAAAAAGCCAGATCCAAGTCAAAGACCCATTCATGGAGTTTGACATGACCCCAAAACACTTACTCAAAGGCCTAAACTAGTCCTAAATAGAAGTGCTTCCATTTTTTGATGATACATTTAGCCCCCACTTTAGCAAGAGTATGGATTCAATGCAAACTCTTGGTAAAGGAGATCATAAAGAAAAAGACAATCTTATTGAAATCAAAGGGGCAAGGAATCCTCAAGCCCCCAGGGACTCAAGTCTTCATCAACTCCAAGATTACAATAAAAGAGACATCTCTAAAAAAGAGAGAAGAGGGTGTGATTACCTCACCCAATGATAATGTATGTCCCATTGTCAATCACACAAGGAAACAATGCAACTGGAAAGATAGAGTTGAACCACCTAGTGAATGTGGCTACTCACTAGTCAACTCATCAAGGATTCACCCTCAGGAACATTCTATTCCAAGAGAGAAAAGCCTAAAATAAAAGAGATCTAGTCTTAAGGACACCTCCGACCTTACGGGATAAAAACTTCTAAAATTGAAACTAGAGGGATCAAGAGATCCTATAAGGTAAAAACCCATGCTTTAAGGATTAGTCACTAATACATAAAGGGAGAAAAGGTTTTGAAAAATATATTGAAAGTGCGTGTGTACAAAGAGTGAGCAGAGTGTATGCCCCCATGTTAAAGTCATTGCTAACACTTTAATAGGAAAAATGGCTTTAATGGAAACATAAACAACTCCACTGATTACGTTTCCACTATGAGATGCCCCCAAGCGAAGACAAATCAAGGGAAATACCACATAAACATATAGAGAACATAGAAGGGATCTACCTACCATGGGGTCGGTATGATCATAAGATAATATTTATATATGGTATTATTGCAAATGAATTGACATTATTCCCCAAAGAAAGTAGAACTACAATCACAATGGAGGAAAGAAAATACAAGAGTTATGAAGAAGAGTCTTTTCGGACCACAACATGGAGACCAAAAAGAATCAGTGCTGTCAAGTCACAAATCCAAGTGAACTACACAAGGAAAACATTTAAGAATAATAAAACAAGTACAACATAACATGAAAACAATATATAGAAGAATAGAGATACATATAGAGGAATAGTACAATAGGTTTGATTCCTTTATCAGCTTGCATCAACAAAGTAACAAGGGTCATATAAAAGAATCTAACAAATGTTTAGCAAACACATCATGTGAGAAGCACAATACAATAGGCAAACACACAAAAATCTATCATGAAGGACAAGCCAATTGAGCACACCACCTACTATCCCCATCTCATTATATATCATTTAGGGAAGGTGGGAAACTCTCAAGAGGGACTATATCCAACACAGTAAGAATAATAGCCAGTTCCAAACAAGGATCCTCTTGAGAATCATTATGTTCAATACTAGGTGTAATTATCAATTTTGTTGAAAGCATGTTAGGTAAATTAGTATCAATGTCAATAGTCTCATATTCATCATTAATATCATTAGTATCATCAAGAGTATCTTCTTCATCAATATTAATCAAAATAGAATCTAAGATACGAATAGAATCATCATAATCATTCATCTTAAGAAAATTATTAACATTAACTTCTTCTAACACATCAGGCATAGGCTGGTCAAAAGAAGGTAAATAACTTTGAAGAATAGAGGCACGGGCCTTAGCTTGAGCCTGACGCTTCTTATGATGTTCATTGGTAGATCGGTTACATTTTGTCTTGTTTGAAATATGTTGAGAGCTAGGAGGAACAACCACTGATTCCTTTGCAGTTTCTATAGTAGGAGTCTCAATAGACTGAAAAGAAACACTAGGATTTTTATTAATAGAACTAGAAGCCATAGATAAAGGAGGTATGGAAGGCATAGGAAAAATACCATGGTTAAGATCTATCTAAGACATACTTAACCCAAGAATCCTTTGATGTTTATAGGCTTGATATGATTGAAAAAGATTATCAGGTTGAGCGGGACATGAATTAGGTAATGAAAGCCAAAAGAAGTCAAGGGTAGCACAATCCCTAGGCCTAGAAGTTTGATATAAACTATGATTAATCATCTTCACTTCTTCATCATGAATGAATTTAAGACACTTATGGATAGGAGAAGCAATGGCATGCATTACAGTCAACCAAGGCAAACCAAGCTTCACTTCAAATTGATCAGAAGTAGGAACAACAACGAAGGTAGTGTCCACCACTTTACCATAAATTTCAATAGGCAAGTTAATAGAACCAAATTATGCATAGAGAAAACCATTAAAATTTTGGATCCACACATCAGATGTATCATAACAATCACATTGTAAGTTCTTCATAAAAAGGTTTTCTTTAGTAATGAAACTGACTAAGGATGTAGGATCAACAAGACAACCACGCGTAGGTATCTTGGAAATCCTAGCATAAATGTAGAGGGGACCATCAGGAGCTTTAATAGTCTCAGAATCATCAAAGGTGATCAAGAGTTCCCTAGGTCTTTTATTCTTAGGTTGTTTTCAAGGTTAAGGTTGAGGTTTCAGTTTAGGCTTAGGTTGAGGTGGAACTTGAAGTTGAGGTTGAGAGTGAGGCTGGGGTGGAGATACAGGTTGAGACAAAACAACATGCTCCACATGGTTAACAATATGATTAAGATCATCCATCTTTGAATCATAAACAATATCCACATAAGATGGCTAAGCAATGGTATTAGTATCATATGTAGGCAAAGGATTCATATAGATTTGGAGGTTTTGATTAGGAGGAGAGACAGATTTATTCCCACTACCATCAAAATTAGCAATAGATAAAGCATTATAATCAATTAAGTCTTGAACCTTATGTTTTAAAGAATAACACTTCTCATTATCATGTCCATTCTAACAATGGTATTGACAAAAGGCTTTGGAATCAAAGGATTCAGATGCCATCGTAGTAGGTAAAAGAGGTCAAATAGGAGGTAAAGTAATCATATTAGCAATCAACAATTTATTCATGATAGAATGTAAAGATTCAGAAAGAGGAGTAAATGTACGATTCAAATGAAAAGAAGTGGATGTAGAAGTGGCATTATTGGATGCAACAACAACTTGATCAGCAACTGCATTTGCTTTTTTATTTATCTCTACATAGTTGTTAGGTTTTTGAAACTTGTTGGGATTAGGAGTAGCATCACTCTTATCAACCATAACAGGAGCCATTGGAGTGTTGCTCTCAAATTGACTCACTTGTAATTGATAATGATGAAGTGATGCACAAAGTTTTTGAAAAGAGGTAAATTCAGTAAGCAGAATCTTTTCTCTAATATCCTTTTGTAAATTTGAAATAAACATACGCTAAATATCAATATCAGGAATAGGATAAGAAATTTGAGCATACAAATTCTTAAATCTACAAATAAATTCAATCAATTTTTCTTTAGTATTTTGTTTACAATGCATCAAATCAGTTAAGGACACTTGTGGACCAATGTTATTTTGAAACTGTTGGATAAAGGCATTAGCAAGTTTTGGAAAAGAATCAATAGAATAAGGAGGCAAGGAACAATACCATTGCAAGGCCTTATCATGAAAAGTTCTAGCAAACAACTTGGATAAAATCCTATGGTCATGAGCATAGTCACTACAAAGGATTTGAAATGTTTTAACATGAGTGATAGGGTCTCCCTTACCATTGTAATTCTCAAGATGAGGCATATCGGCTTGTTGAGGAACAGGAGCACAAATAATGTCTAGGGATAAAGGCCTTCTCATTTCACATGTAGGAATACTAAATTTTGATTGAGTTAAGGACGCAAGTTGTTGTTGTAAAGATGACACATTTTGAGCCAAACTAATGATTGTGGAATCATTAGAAGAAATAGGAGGCATAGAAACATCAGAAACACTAGGAAAAGTGTAGGAAGTGGTGGGAATGGAAGACACAACTAGGGGAACACTTGGAACTATAGTTGGAAGAGGGTTGGAATAGGTAAAAGGAACACTATGGTAAGAAGGTTGTGAGGTAGGTAGAGACACTGGTGGAACATCCATAGGAAGAGAGGGAACCGATCTAGTCACTAAAGGATGATTATAGGTAGGAATGCTAGGTAAAGGAACAGAAGAAGGTTTCGTACTAGTGACAGGAGGAGTGAATTCTAATTCTTGAGCTTCTTGAGCTAAAGGTTTAACATTTAAATGCATAAGATGAGTGATACCATGCAAGAGATTAACACCTTTATTACTATCATGAAGGATTTTCTTAAGATCCTCTATAGCTTGAATAGAATTTTTTATTATGGTTTTCTTGAATAAGCCAATTTCCCATTTTATCAAGTTCAGTTGAAATTTTTGGACTTGATCAGGAGGAACTCTTAAAGCATCATCCTCATCATGAGATGAGGGAGAAGAGTTATGCTCCATAGTAATATTGGAATCATGAGTAATAAAATTGTCATCTGGGATCCTAAGGAAAGGAGAGGAAGACTTTCGATCAAAGCACCCATAAGTCTATGACTTCTTCTAACCAAAATATTATAAGTAGGACGAGAGGTAGTCAAGCTCATATACCAATGCAATACAAATGAACTAAACTAGGAAAACAAAAAGCATGAACAAATAAATGTTTTTTTTTACTTTTTCTTTATATGAAATGTAAATGCAAGCACATGCAAGATCTAACACCATAAAAGAAAGAGTTTTATATCGCGGGCTCACCAAAATGTAATGTATGAAAAGAGCACCAAAATGTAAGGTATGTAAAGAGAGATGGAGATGAATATTATTTGGTTTAATAGGTTTGTGTATGTAGGAGTTGGGGAAAGTAATATTCTCTTCTTAATCCCAAATTCCCAAAGGAGAGATCCAAATTGATTAACCACAAAGAAAGGGTTAATGCCTAAATGAATCAATCGATTAGTAATAGGTAGAAAGATGAAAACCTTATATTCCCTTTTGGAAAAGAGTATTAAAATCTTAATTGAAATTAATTGAAGACAAATACTAACCTCAAAATATAGCAGATCTGGAAATCACTATTTTCTGATGTATGTACTAAGTTTTGGTAAAATCTACAACCGGATCTGGAATGGAAACACGGAGACAGAGAAAATCTAGAAATATTTTTCTTTTCTAAGAAAGGTCAACCTTGACCTAGATAAAGGTTGACCTTGACCCCTTTATGTCGACCTTGACCTACACAGCTCTGATAGAAATTCTATTTGTGGATCCCGGAAGTTTTTCGAAAAGGGTACTCAGATTTGATCTGTAATTTGTTGTCCTGCACCTACAAGAAAAAGGGTTTTGTTGTTTGGATGAAGGGTTTACCTTGGTCAAACCCTAGTTTTTGAATTAACCTTGAAATTGAATTGAAATTGCAGTAATAAACAAAGTAAATGGAACAATTCACCTTGCTTATGTTGAAACCCTTGTGGAGGATCCAAAAGTATGGATGCTCCAAATGAATGTAGAATTTAATGTAGGATGTCTCAAATAAATTTCATTAGATCTTCAACACCAATCTTCAATGGATCTTGGAATAGGAAGAAGCTTGAATGGATATGGATGGAGAAATCTTCAACAAGAGGCCTCCATAGAGACTGAATCCTTCAATGGCTACCAATGGATCTCCTTGATGAATTGGATCTTAAATGCTTAAATGCTTGAAGGTGGATGAATGATTGAATGCTTTCCTTCTCCTTCTTTCTTGCTTTATAATTGCTTGATCACTTGATTTCACTTGTGATTGTTGATGTTTGATAATAATGGATAATAATGGATGAGCAAATGAGAGGAGAAAACTTCCTTTTATACAAGTCTAGGGCATAAAATTCTAGAGAGGCCTACATAGGAGAATTAAATTCCCATTTAAGCCTTTACCCTTGGAAGTGGACCTAAATTAAATATAATTTAAGAGTTTACCATTTCGAAGCCCAAAACAACTGACCCAGAAGTGAGAAATAAAACTTTCTGAAACCCGACATCTGAAAACCTCTGGAATTTGAAATCTGGATCCTAGGTAAGGGTTGAGGTTGACCCTAACCCTGACCTTGAGTTCAAGAACCTCAAATTCTCAGGACCAAGTGCCAGAAACAGGCTAAAAATAGGTGGAAATGGGGTAGAACAAGGTAAAAAGCAAGATCCAAGTCAAAGACCCATTCAAGGCATTCGACATGACCCCAAACCACTTACTCAGAGGGCTAAACCTGTCCTAAATGGAAGTGCTTCCATTTTCCAATGATGCATTTATTAACAACTTTGATCTCAGCATAGTTGATCATGTCTTAGATAATTTTCTTTAGTTGGAAACAATTAACCATTTTATATCCTTTAGTATAATGATAATCACAAAAATCATTATCATCCCACCATGTAGGTTTAAAGGGCCCTAGCTCATAATGTTGAATTTCTGGTAGGTTTATTAAGTTTGACTAGATGAGTTTTCTCAAAATTATCTCAAGAGGTTCTGCAAGAGGAGTATGATTTCTTCTTGGATTTTTTTGTTTTACATAACTTTGTTGGTTATTAGTATTTTTTGATGATGGGTTCTCTCTTGGAGTGATTATTTTTTTGGTATTCAAGACATTAGATGTTGTTTGGACATACAACACAAGTTGTGCGACCATGACATCGACCATGCCATCATTTGTGACATTTTTATTTTTAGACCAATATTTGGATTTGTCAAATGATGGAGTTGTTATGGTTTATTTCTTAATGACACCTTTCAATGTAAAGGATCTCTCATATTTTAGTCCATGTTCAACAAGTTCCTCAAATGTCTCAATGCATTGTAAATTGAAGGAACACATAATTTCTAGTTGGTAACTCTCAATACACATCTATATCTTTTCTTTGGTTGTTCTATGGAAGGGTTCCTTAGAGCCTGTGTTCCTCCAATGTTATATAAAAGAGGAAAATCTTTCACTATTCCTTTTCTTGGTGTTACAAAGATCCATTAGTGTGACTTCAATGATGATGTTGTGTGTGTAGTGTGAGATGAACATTTTAGCAAGCTATTTCCAATATATTATACCTAGAGGGAGTTGAGAGAACTACTCCATGGTAGGCCTACTAAGACTTTGTGGAAATAGTCTCATTATGTGTCATCATGGGCTATCTCTATACATGCCTTGAAAAATTATTTGATGTAGTCACAAGGGTCTCCCTTTTCCTTGTACTTAACAAATTTAGGTGTTTCAAAGTTTGTTGGAAAAGGGGGCATGTATAGTGCATTATCAAAGGGATAACCTAACAAAGATCTTGCAACATGTATGCTCTTTTAGGTGCACTAGTCTGAAGGTTTTTTACTTGTTATTGGAGGGCCTAGACTTGTTGTGCTAGTACTTTAGTAGGTGTTAGTGGGTTTTACATCATATTTGGATCAATAGAGGGATTCCCCTATGATATGATGACATCTAATTGAATACATATCCAAGGTTTGCACTGGACATAGGCACATAGGCTAGTGTCGCAACATGGGGTAGAAAAAATTAGTTGAAAGGATTATGCCTAGTTACTATGTGTTTTCCTATGAGACTAGATAGTATCCCTTGATTTATAGGATTTTTATTGACCAAAGGTTGTTGTGGGGGTGCCCCTTGGAGAGGTAAATGTGAACCTTGATTAGGGAGTACACCTTTTTGAATGCCATTAGGATTTTGTGTTGGGCCTTCAAAAATTGTGGTGTGTGTTGCCATGGGATTTGTCGTATTTGTTTGACTAGGTGGTAAGACTATGCTAGATGAGCTTGCCGCAACAATTTAAGAGTTGACCATTGGATTGGTCTGTGATATGGTGAAAGGTGTACTGGCATTTTTTGTAGCACTAATTGTTAGGAGATTGTTGGCATAGAGGGGATTGTTGTATTATACTCAAAATATAGTGGAGGATGTCATGAACATGATGGTTTTATGAGATGTGTTGGTGGAAGGTATGGTTGAGGAAATTTGTGAGGATCGTGTTTGGAAAATTACTACTGGATGATTTGGTTTTGGGGTGTATTTTCCATAATGGTAGATGTATCAAAACTAATAGGAAGTTTAGCTCCATTTTGAGAAAGTGCAAGAAAATATCTGTTGGGGTCTAAATTTAGTAGTACATCCATAATAGCCATAATCCTAGGGTCTTGAATGGAATGATTAGTTTCCTCTTGGGTGCATTTTTCTCTAATGTCTTCAACTGAAAATTCATCTCATGTTGGAGGCATAGGAGGCAATATTGGTAACATGGTTTTCTCCCCATAGTTGTGTCATAATATCCTTGGCATGTTAAGATCCATGTCACTAATTAGGTTAAACATTGAGTTGTTGTTCTATTCATTTTTCCTTTGATTTTATATGACCTTGTGTTTGGCGTGTACAAAATGATGCTAAGGGAATGCAATCTAAAAATGAGCTTTTATGCAAGATGATAATGATAACTAGGTTATGACTGTAATTTTTTGTGTTTTTTGGATTTTGTGAATAAAAATGTAATAAGGGAAATGAAAACTATATGAGACTGATTTTTTGGATTTTTTAAAATTTTGGAATGCAAATGAAATAAGGAAAATGACGACTATATGAGACTAACCTTTTGGATTTTTATTTTTTTGAAACTTTAGGAATGAAAATGCATATTATGGGATCTAGCTATGAAACTAAAATGATTTTTAAGGTGTAAACAAGGTAACCCTAAGAGAAATATTTTAGAAACTTTGGATGCAATATTTTTAGGAAAAACCTAAGAGAGTAGGAATTATCTTGACCTCAAATTTGGAACTAAATTAGAAAATTGATGGGATGTCTATGAAAAGACAATAAGACAAGAAAATAATTGATTTTGAGGATTTCAATATTTTTCTTTAGATCTCTATAGGAATAACCAAGAAGATGCACTTTTTAATTTCAAAAGGTGACACTAAAAGTGTAATGCTTAACCTTAGGAAATGCAACTATTTTTTTGTGTTTTTTTTGTTTTTAGAAACTAAAATGAAGGTCCTATATATAAGGGTAATGCAACATGAAAATAAAATATACAATGTTTTGAATTCCTAAATGCAAGGATATGACTAAGCATGCAAGGTAAAACTAGCTAAATGTAAGGATGCAAACTTAGATGCCAACCATGGAAGTAGGAAAATATGGATAGAAACTAATGACATATTTTAAAACCCTAATGTTAGTCTAATATAGTTTTGCAATTTTATCATGCAATTGCATCATATGGCTACAAAGGTTGTGTAGAATGAATTTGGTGACTGCATATTAGGAATATAGTAATTACATAGCAAGATAGTTACAAATGTGAGTTATGATCAATAGTTGTGTATAATTAATATGATAGTTGCATAGCATGCATAGATAGATTGTGTCAAATTATTTTTAGATATGTTTAATAGTTTTTTTAATTGTGTTGAATACTCTATGTAATGTGAATTTTATGTTTTTTTATCAATGTTTTGCTCGATAATAGACACACACACATATAGTATTGCTGATTTTTTATAAAAAAAGAGAAAAAATAAATAAATATTCACAACTTATAGAAAGAGAAAGGAATATCATTATCAAATCCCCTTGCAATGAAATATCAAATGCAATTCAGATTGTTACAAGCTCGAGACCATTGGCTCCCCTCCACGACACACATTTCTCAAGACTACCAAGGTTGGAATTTCTCAAGAACCAAGGCTCAAGATAAAAAATATTTGTCTCAAAAATGGGATACATGAGGGGTGTCTTTGGGAATCGTGACTCACATACCCTTCATTGATAAGTAGAAGGATCTAGGCCTCTAGTGTTTAGTTAGATCTATGGTGCCTGTCCAATTAGCTAATATGAGTGATACACTAAAGTCTCTAGTGGGACACGTAATCTCTTTAGGCACTTTGGCCTAGTCTAAACTACCACCCACACACCTGACAAAGCTTAGTCAAGTATAAGACATTCATGATTTTACTCTATGCCTTATTTATATACCTAATAGAGGGATTTATTGGTTTGAGGTCATCCTCTAAGGTGATTGCTTTTCTGGGTAGGCATCTCTATTTTTAAAAAAGGGTAACTAACTTAAACATAATGTGCAAGCGCACAAAATATGCAAGATAATTTGGGGTTAATCACTTAATCCAAATCCAAATGTTTTCTAATCAAAGAAACAGAGATAAATGCACAAGGGTTCTTTTTAGAAATCCAAAACTAAATGTAAATTACTTGTTGATTTTAAGAAAGGATTTTTTTAGAGCACCAAAACCAAATATGAATTGTTTATTTATTTCAAGAAAGGTTCTTTTTTAGAGAACCAAAAGAAAATGTGTATTGTTTTTTGTGTTTTAATCATAAAGGTGTTGCTTCCTCGCCTCAAGCTAAAAACCAGACATTAGCATCCAAAAAACCCTAGATCTTGAAATTAGAGAGCATCATCATGTAAAGAACTCAAATTAATAGCCAAGTTGTACTTATTGCAATAATCAAGTACCCTTCAATAAAAACCATTGAATACCTATTGGAATTCGATGTCTTCTTGGTGTCGTTGTGCTTCAATTTCTTTTGGAAGGCCGGATTAGATCTATTTTTTGTATTTTTTCTTTTGTACTCGAATGTATATCTCAATTTTGTCTTTTTGTGTTTTTTTTGTTTGGGTATCTATGATAGGTAGTTGTGTTGAATTAGTAATAGATGTGGCTTTGAAATATACATCTTCATCATATGAATATAACATATGATGCATTTCAATAACACTTGCAATGAATCCCTCTGTCACTTGTGTCAAATTAACCTACACGGATAAAAATAAAATAAAGTCATAATTATAAAGATCAAGGCATCAAAGAAAAAAAAAATTGTGTATGAATGACATAAAATTGCATTTGATAATTATCAATAACAACAAATAACCCTGCAAATAGTAATGGGGGTAACTCAAAAATAATGCAAAATGGTAAAATGGATGCAGTTAGAAAAAGATAGATGTGATGCATAAAATAGGAAGATGTGACGAATGAAATAGAAAGATGTGTCATTTAGTTTGTATGAGTGTGTCATTTTATTCTCATTCATGTCATTTAAATAGTAAGATTGTGTCGTACTAAATATAGTTTTGTCATATCAACTTGTAATTACACATAAATGAAAAATTAGAATAATAGAAGCCTTTGGTGCTTCACGTCGGATTCACCATTTTGTATTAGGGGAAAATTAGTCTGAGAAATTGCAAAAACAAAGAAAGATCCAACAAAAAAGATCTAATCATTGCAATTAGTATATGTAATGCCCCACCAGGGAACCCAGGAGAATTTAACCTAAAACATGTTGCTATGTTTACAAAATAATATTTTTCTTAAGATTTTACAAAATAATGATGATAACAATGTGAAAGAAATATAGCATACGATACAAACAAGTACATAAGTATAACTCATTGACAGATTACAAGTCTCAAGGGTTCCATGATGTATAATTACGTATACATTAATTAATTATTTTAGATTAAGTATAATTACAATATCTCATATACAAATAAATAACAAGTACAACCTCATATAAATGAAATATAGATACAACTGATACCATAAGGTATGCAGAATAAATCAACATCCACTGCACAAGTCATAGGGTATGTAACAATAATTGAGTACAAAGTATAGCACAATATCCCAAAAGAATCACATCTGAAGAACCGATACAAGGTAAAAATATAAACATCATAAGATAGATATGAACAAGTCTCCAATGAAGAATAAGAAGGTAACAGCAACAAGGATCATCCAGCACTGGTACAGTAATGTTAGAATCTCAAATGGTAAAAGAATCATTACCACTTGACCGCGTGGAACCAAAGGTCCACTCCCATCGTGCTGAGGAGATAACAAAAAACCCTACTTAGATAAAAAAACTCAACACATCAAAATAACTAAGCAATGGATCTTGAAGACCTTCTATCTCAAAAGGTACCACCAACTAATGATAAAGAAAAATATAATAAATATCAAAATCTCAACACGTGCCAAAACACCAAATACCAAAATACCAAAAATATACCACCAAATAATACTGAAATAACAAAGACACACCACCAAAAAAAAATGCAAAAACTATGGAGGAGACTTAGGCTACATATTATGGAAGTGTCATCACATGGCCAACTACTTGCGTTACCCTAGACTGGTCTCTCTATACCCCATACCCTCAAGAGTTTATCAGGTTGAGTTACCCTAGACTGGTTACTCTAGACCTCAGACCCTCAACATGACCCATGCGAAACCAAAATACCCTCTCATGAAGATGAGGAATTCTAATAATACCTACTCTCTAGGTATCATCTCATTCCCATCCTTAGCCTATAGAATCACTCAAGGCACAGATGAGACATCTATAATTAATCTTGTATTTAATGTTATTCCCAAGTTTTATTATTAGGTTATCACTTATTAACAAACTTAGGATAGGTTACCCTGGTACTGGCCTCTTTGGGCCCCATACCCCTATTGTAAGCTACTCCCCTAAAATGCACCAATTTAACCTCCCCTAGGCTCATATATCACAAATAGATCTCACAAATCATATAAAACACGATAATCAATTTCAGTTTCATTAAATATAACTGGAACTCACACTGGTCCTCAAACCATAATCCCACAATTACAATTTGGTCCTCAAATCATAACATGATATAACACACCCTCTCAAAGAGTTCACAAAATAATGAGCTTAAGAAATCAAGTTGGGTAAAAATAATTGTGACCAAGTCAACATTACAAAAATATTGAAAATGCACATGTCACATAGAAGACAAACCCCCCAAGCCTTTGTATACCACTCTTAAAGGCAACATAATTTCCCCAAATAAAAAACATCAAACAAGGTAATAGAATATACTAAGTAGTCAAACCATAACACAAGTCTCAATTGTTTAAGCATAATCAATTTTATTTATTGAAGTCTAGTTTAACTTATTAAAAGAAAACATTCATATAAAATCTCAGGTATATATACTTTTTAAATAAGTATTTAAATAAAATCTCCATGCATATCAAGACACCATGTATTTAATAATAAAATAATATTATTAATTTCCTAAATATAAATATAAATGAAAACATTAATATTAAAAATTTCATGTAAAAAAAATTAATTAATATTTATTAATTAATTTTTTTGAAAAAACAAATATATATATATATATATATATATATATATATATATATATATATATATATATATATATATATATATATATATATATATATATATTCTTTACTACATTCTTTTAATTCTATACAAATATTATGGTCACATGCAAATATCATATATCTATTTTAATTTTATTTAATACCTAGGGTTTCAACAACAAATACAAACAAACCCTAACTGAATTAATTTCAAGTTTTCCCCTATTGTTTTTCAAACAAATTTTAAGTTTTTCACACAAGAAATTCAATAACCAATTCAAACTAAAAACAATGAAAAATCAAATCATAATCCTCAATCAAAATAAAACCATAATTTTCAACAATCAATTCCAATCATAAAGTAGACAATCTTTTCAAAAGAATGATAAACATAGGCTTTCAAACCCTACCTGAAATCCCCCAACCAAATACAGCAAATAAGGCCAAATCAAAGACTCCTAAAAATTGAAGCTTTAAAATAATTCTTTAATTTCCAAGCACCATGATTCTCCAAAACCTAATAGACATAATGAAACAATAACCCAAAACCCCCTAATATAGAAAACCTAGCAAGCTAGGTTTTCAAAACATGCAACTCCAAAAATAAGATAATAATTACTTAACTCAAAATCACCAAAATAAGAACTTAACTACAACCTTGTTTTTATCAAACCCTCTTTGCATTATTAATTCTAATTTTAATAATAAAATATGCACTTTTCCAATTTTCAACTCCTTACTCAACTTCCTAACACTATTTTTATCAATTTCCTTTTTGCATATTTGATTAATTATAATAATAATTATATGCACTTTCCACTTAATAAGCCTTACCTCAAACTTCAACTTAAATTTCTAATTCAATTTTATTAAACCGAATGTGTAACTTAAATTGCATATTAATGTTTAATTAATCAATTAATATTGTAGCTCATCAATAATTATATAATTGATAATTAAATATTAAATTAATTAATTATACCTATAATTTCAATTTTAGATTTAATAATTAATTAAATCTTTCTATTCTAAATTAGACTTTTAATTAAGTCATTTTAATTAAACAAAGGTATTTAATTAACTCTCAATAATTAAATATCTTTATATTCAATATTCTCATATTCATAAGATATAATTATTCCAATCTCATAGTTAATCTTAATTTAATTATTTTAACCAAATAAACCACACAACAAACTCACATGACTTACAACACACGAAAATCAACTAACTCAAATAACAAACAAACTCAAGGGAAGGGCTCACAAATATACATCACCTTGACGAATTTGGATAGGTAGAAAAATAGATACTTGTCCATTATTCCAAGACAATCAATGGATTGGGTTGGGATTGGACCTATATGTTATCTCCCCTCTCTTACCATTGAGATATTGTGATAGGGCATGCTCATCCTGACAATTCAGGGAAGTCAATGCTTGGTACCTAAAATCTTGCATAAAAGATGAGAATGTACAAACATGTATAAATATATAACAGGCAATGGTGGGGATCAACCGATTGTGTGGATCTCCCAAGTAAGTAACTATGACTCCATCCCTCAACCATATCAAGTACATAAAAAAAATATATAAAACATACACGCAAACCATACACATGCAAGTATGGGGTCAGTAAAACCAAAAACATAAATATACATAACATCAAATCTATCTGAGGATTTATACACATATGAAAAGTGGCCTAAAAGAGTCTGGCTAATTAAACTGAAAAGTAAACTATGGGAGGGGTATTATAGTATCACTATATATCAAGAGAGAAAGACATAATGAAATGCATAAGAAATGAAATAAATCAATTGAAAACAACAATGCAATTCAAACCAAACCAAATCTCTCCCTTGGTATTTTCTTTCTCAATGTAATACGTGAGCTCTCCATTTGTGATCAATTGGACAACATGACAATTCAAATAATGTGGTTATCAATTATGAGAATTAGCTCTCCTTATATAGAAATTATAGACTTCAATCAGGATTCTATGATTGAGGAGATGACTTAATTTGATTGAATATTAAACTAGGATTGATTGATTGATTAGATTACTCAATTGATTGATCAAATAAGTGTTACTAATTGGAAATGAAGTGGGTGCATGACTAATAGATCAACTTGTTAACTCATTTGATTGTGAGTGAAGTGAATAGATTGATTAGTCGGAAAGGGTGATTAGATAGTTGACATAATAGATTAGATAGTTAGATTGAAAGTCAATGTTAGTCAGAAAAGGTGGAACTAGAAGAATAATTAGAATTTAATAAATTGAAAAATCTATTTAATTGTGCAGGTGAGAAATAAATAAATTAATAAATTTTATTTATTTTAGGAATAATTAGTTAATATTGGAGGATTAGGAAATTAAATAAATTGGACATTTATTTAATTTAAGAAGTTAATTAATTGAAATTATCACATAAATGTGGTGATAATAACAATGAGGAAAATATTAATTAAATAATATGATTATTTAATTAAATAATAGCAATTATTTAACTAATGTATAGATGAACAATTAGAGAATCTCTAAAGAATATTAATTAAGGACTATTAATTAAATAATTAATCAAAATCATTTAATTATAAAATTGAGGAGAATTTGTGAATTTAAAATTTGAATATAGTGGAATAAAACTAATTATTTAAATAATAAAAATTGTTTAATTAATTGAGAGGAAATTTAGTAAAGTTGTTACTTGTGGGTGACAAGACAATTTTAAGTGCCTACTGTATACACCTAAAATGTGTGCTATAAATGTGTCACACTTCTATGGATCATTACATGCAAGGAAACTCAAGAATGAGCCCTCACAAATCGATCCATAGCTCCCTAGGCATGGAGTGCAAGGGTTTTAAGAATGCTCTCAGCTAGAGCTATTAAGCCAATAACCTTGCTAGTAAACCATGCAATGGGAGATTCAATGAAGACAAGGGCAAGAATGCCAATATCCCCAAGAATCAAATGAAATGCAATGCAATGCAAGCTAGCTAAGAATGAAGATGCAAGTATTACAAAGCCTCCTACACCTACCATCTTTCATGAAGTGCACTAAGCATTTCTTGTGAAGCCTTGAGTGGACCATCTCTTTTAGGTTTTCGAGGTTCATCATTAATCTCTCTATCATTGTCTTAATCTTCCTTTTCTACTAGATAGTGATAAAAGGTGACATATTAACACAATGAAGTTTGATAGGTTTTCCTCTCTTTGGTGAACTAGAGGAAATTATGGAGAAATTACTTAACTAATATAAAATTATTTAATTAATATGTGTGGGAAAAAGAAATGGATAAATTAATTAATAATTAATGTGAAAGAAAATGATAATTTAAGAAATTAAATAATTAGAAATTATTTAATTAAAGTGGAGGAAAATTTTGAATTAAGTAATTAAATAATTCAAAATTAGTCAATTAATATGAATAAGGAAAAATGATGACATAATTAAAACTATTTGATTATTATTGATAAAAATGGGAAATGTTAGCTTAGTTGTAATAGACAAAATGATGAGAAATGGTGAAGTACTTGGACAAAAATGTGTTCGTCATTTCAGGTGCCTACATTCCCCATTGCATAAAATGAAATTCCTAATATTTCTACTATAGACACTATTATACATATAATTTTGATCACTATCCTTTTTGAAACCAAAAGTAAAAAAAAAATTGTGTAATTAATTATAAAAGACACAACAACAATAGACACACATTAAAGAAATGGAAGAAACTTTGGGTGAGAGCAAGGTTCCTGAGGGTGTGGGTGGGAAACTTCTTTAAAATGAGTGGTCTAGCAATGGTGTCCCTACTAGTGCTGGTGCGGTTATAGAAACTGATGCGGTTATAGAGGTGTTGGCTTGTAAGAAAGCGGGGGAGAATCTTTCTCCTATGGCTTGTATTGCTGGAGGACATGATCTGCTACATGGGTCAGAGGCTACTCTTGATCAGAATGGTCAGAAGTCAATAGAGGTTTTTGATTCTAAGAGCAAGGTTGAGGATGGTCCCCCTAGGAATGGTGGGCCTCTTCTGGTTGCTTCTCCAAACGAGGGCTCATTTCCTAATGCTGGTCAAAAGAGTGAAATCAAAGGCAAGTGGTCTTCTCTTTTTGGTATTAAACTGATAGACAAATCTTCTTTTCCTATTGTGAATGTCATTTTTTATCTTTATAAAGGTGAGTTCTATGTTTTTATCCCTGATCCCCTGATTGAATTCTTCATATCTTTTATGGAGCTAACCTTGATTGGGAAATTTTCTCAGGGTAGACCTAACATTGAGGTGGTTAGGCTATTTTTTAAGAAAAAATGGTTTCTCAAGGGACAAGTCGATGTCACTACCATGTCCAAAGGTTTCTTCTCCTTTGAATTCTCCAGCATGGAGGACCTATCCAACATCCTTTGTGGAGGCCCTGGATAGTTGGTCTCTTTTCTTTGGCTCTTATAAAATGGACCCCTAACTTGGAACTCATGGATTCTTCTTTCTTTTTCTCAATTTTGATCTAGGTCAAGTTCCCTAGCCTCCCTCTTGAATATTAGCATGAGGACGTTCTGGGTGGCCTAGCTAGCTCTTTTGGAGAACTCCTCTCTATAGATCCTATGATAGAATCTAGAACTAGAAGATTTTATGTCAGGGTCTATGTGAATATCCTTTAGACAGTTGACCTACCTCTCAACATTGCTATCAATTCTAAATTTGGTGTGTGAAATCAACTGGTGGAATTTGAGTCCCTTCCTTTTGCTTGATTTATCTATCACAAATCTAGCCATAGGGTGAAGGACTGTCCCCTCAAATCCCTGAAACCTAAGATTCCCCCCCCCTAAGAAGGTGTGGAAGGAGAAAGGACCAGTGAACTCCAATGTTACCAGCTATAAGGCCTAGGTAGTGCCCATGTTGTTGGTAAAGTCTCAAGTGAAAAGGATCCCCCTCAGATAGCTTTTGATCCTAAGACTAAATCTAAGTTGGTTAAATCGACAATTTTGATTCCTAAAGGTACTCTTGAAGAAGGTGAAATTAAGGATATTTCCACCCCTAAGGAAGCTCTCCCCGGTGGGGACCCCAACAATTCCTTAGTAGTTATAGTAGTTGGTTCCTGCATCTAGGATGGTATTTTGAGTCCAGAAACACCACAAAATAAGCAAACATGGGCAGATTCTTATGAAGAATCTAACCTTTTCTTGACAATGAGGAGGCTCCTTGGACAGAGGTAGGACATAGTAAAAAAAAATAGGCTCAAACTCCTCTTGGAATGCCTCAACGTGGAGTTACTACTAGAGCTATGAGAGCAAACATAGGATTGCCTAAACCGATCAGAGGCAGAAGAGGTAATAGAACCATGAGAGAATGGGAAAGAAGACAAATTATAATGGATGGGCATCTGTGTACTATCCCAAAATTCTCCTAAGGTAAGAAATGAAGATCATATCTTGGAATATGAGGGGTCTTAATAGCCCCCATAAGTAGCATTTGTTAAGAAAATTTGTTAGGAACCAAAAGCCTGATATCGTACTCATCAAGGAAACTAAAATGGCTAGAGATAAAGTTGAAAAGATTAAAGTCTTTAAAAATTGTGGGGTTTTGGGTTGTAGTTCTGATAGAGCTTCTGGAGGGACCGTTGCTTTTTGGAACCTCAATACTATCCAAGGTGATATTATTAAGTCAAAAGGAAACATTTCTTCTATCAGATTCAACCATATTAGAGACTGATTATGGTGGGTCCTCTCTAATATCTATGCCCCCAATTCCAAAAGTGGTAGGGATAGGTTTTGGAGAAAATTGGAAGATGAGAGAAGTAATTTCAAGAATGAATGTTGGATGGTTGTTAGGGACTTTAATACTCCTTTGAGTGACTCTAAAAAGTCTGGGGGAGCCTCCTCCCAGAATGACAGTTGTGTGGCTCTAATGGATTTCATTAATAATCATTCTCTCTTGGACCTAGATCTCAGAGGAGGGACCTATACTTGGTCCAACTATAGAACTGAGGATGATTTAATTCAAATTCTCTTGGACAAGGCTCTAATTTCTATGGACTAGATCATCTCCTATGCCTGCTCATTGTCTTCTCTATACCGAATAGGTTCTAATCATTCTCCTATTGCTCTTCAGGCTAACCCCCTCTCTGGTAAAAGAAACCCTCCCTTTAGATTTGAGAGAATGTGGATGTAGCACCTAGATTTAGAAAGGAACATTGTTGACTAGTGGAATGTCCATGTGGAAGGTACGGCCTTGTATAAAATCATCCAAAAACTTAAGAGAATCAAGAACAAATTCAAAGTGTGGAATAAGGACATCTTTAGGGACATCTTTAAAGCTAAAACTGCTATCCAATCTGACCTATAAGTTTTACAAGATACTATTCAAAAGGAGGGCCTTACTAAAGAGAACAAATTGAAGGAAAATATCATCTAGCTTGACTATCACAATATCATATCTAAGGAAGAAGCCTTCTAGAGAAAAAGATCTAGGGCTCTTTGGCTTAAGGCTGGGGACAAAAACACTCATTGCTTCCATATGATAGCACAGAAACACAAGGCATCCAAAAGGATTGACAGTCTCACCAGGCCCCATGGTAAGCTGGTTAAGGAGGAGGACATCAAAAAATAAGTTACTACTTGTTTCTCCTCTTTGCTCTCCAAGGACCCGTCTCTCTCCTTGGACAACTAGAATCATTTGTTGGAATCTATCCCTGTATCCTTGACCGGGAATACAATGATGCAAAATGTAAAATCCCTTCCTCTAAGGAGATTAAAGTTGTTGCCTTCTCTTTTGAGAGAGAAATATCACCTGGTCTGGATGGCTTCCCCCCTTTCTTTTTCCAATCCTTCTGGCACATAGTTAGTAAAGATGTCTCGAATGTGGTTAAAGAAATATTTGGTGTTGGATCCCTACTTAAGGAGGCTAACTCTACCTTCTTTGTTCTTATCCCTAAGAAACTTGCTGTAGATTCTATGGAAAGCTTCAAACTGATGAATCTATGCAATACCTTCTACAAGATCATTTCAAAAGTCCTCACGGTGAGAATTCTAGCTTTCCTCGCTATGATTATATCCCCCAGCAGATCGGTTTCATGCCTGGTCGCCAGATCCTAGATTCTATTATCATTGTTCATGAGAATATCCATTCGTTGGAAGTTTCATAGAAACAAGACTTCCTCATGAAGGTCAACCTCTCTAAATGTTATGACAGGGTGGATTGGGATTTCCTCTACCATGTCCTTCTCACCTTTGGCTTTTCAGAGCATGTGGTGAACCTCATCTAGTAGCTGATCTCTATGCCTTCTATTTCAATGCTGGTGAATGGTTTGACTTCCAAATTCTTCTCGATGAGCGGTCTCCACGAGGGGGATCCTATCTCTCCCATCCTCTTTTCCATTATGGCTAAGTGCCTTGGAAGAATCTTCTCTAAATGGGTTCATGACGGCCTTATCCATGGATTGATCCCCTCTTCTTCTTCTTTCCATCCCTACTCTCATGAACAATTTGTTGACGAAACGGTCCTTATGGGCTCTTCTTCAATTAAAGAAGCCAAAAATTGTAAGTTAGCTCTCAACATTTACTCTTCTGCTACAGGCCAACTTATCAACTAGGAAAAAAGCTATCTATTCTTTATCAATACCCCCCAACACAGATAGCAAAAAATGGCATCCATCCTTGGTTGTAAGATCTCTTCTTTCCCTTCTAGTTATCTGGGTCTTTCTCTGGGTCTCAAACCTCCAGATTCCTTCTAGAATGGCATTGTTGACAAATTCAATAGGAAGCTTGCTAATTGGAAAGGGGCTCTCCTCAACCAAGCTGGTAAGATCATTCTACTCAAAGCCTCCCTTCAGATCCTTCCTATTTATGCTTTGAGCCTTTTCAAAATCCCTTCTAAGTATGCGGACAATATTGATCAGTTACAAAAAATATTTTTGTGGTCCGGCATGGAGGAGAAAAGTAGAACTCATCTCGTGGCTTGGGAGAATGTTTGCAAACCTATCAAGTTTGGTGGCCTTGGATCAGTAAAATTAAAGATTTCAATCTGGCTTTGCTAGCTAAGCAAATTTGGAGAACCTTTGAAGAATAAAAAGAGTGGAACAAAATCCTCAAATCTAAGTACCTCTTTTCCACCCCTTCCATTGATGCCTTTCTTTCTTCCCCTCTCCGTGTTTATGGCTCCTTCATCTGGAACAGTATTCTGAAAGCTAAATCTCTTGTTTCCCAAGGTTCTAGGTGGAGTATTGGCAATGGTCAGGTGATCAACTTTTAGGAAGATCCTTGGATCAAAGATAAACCTCTCATCCAGCTCAATGATTTGGCCCCTTGGTGGAATTATGTTCTAGCAGAATTGGGAGAAAAATATCTAATTACTGGAGAAATAATGAGTAGATTAGACTTGGTGACATAGACCCCCAGCTGAAAAATGTAGATTAGGACTTAACTCCCTGGTCTATTAATGATAATTTTAATGATCAACTCATTTGGTCCCCTAATCCTAGTGAAAAATTCTCGGTGGCTTTAGCTTACTCTCTATCTTCCAATTTGGGCTCCGAGCCTTTTTGGGCTAAGGTTTGGACTCCTTCCCTTATCCCTAAAATTAACATCTTTTACTAGTTAATTGTTTATGAAAAAGTGCTTAAAGAACCTGGTTAAGAAAGGTTAGATGCTTCCTAATAGATGCTACCTCTACTTGCAAACTATTGAAACTTCCCTCCACCTGCTCTTACACTACACCTTTTCCAGAGAAGTTTGGTCGGTTGTTTTGCAGCACTGGAATATCAGTTGGGTGTTCCCTACCACCATCCATGACTTTATTTCCCAATGGAACTCTCATTTTTCTCATAATTTGGGTAAATTGATCTAGAATATTACTATCCCCATGTTATTTTTTTTATTTGGAAAGAAAGGAACAATCAGATATTTAGAAACAACCCTTCCACTCCTTCGTTGGTTGGCTTCAAATCTACAAGGAGTATTATAGAAAATACCCATCTAGCTTCTAACCAAAGATGGAAATTGTTAGAAGGCATCATCGATAAGGAGGTCATTAATAACTGGAGGTTCTCTTCCATTCCTAAGGCTGCCCCCAGCAATCATGATAGTGTTGTCTGGCTATCTCCTCCTCCTGGATAGTACAAAGTTAATTTTGATGGCTCGGCGAAGGGAAATCCTGGCATTGCTGGTTGTGGGAGCATAATTAGAAACCCCCAAGGGTGTTGTATTACTACTAGGGCTTCTCATATTGGTATCCAATCTAGCCATGTTGTCAAAGCCATGGCAGCCCTTTATGCTTGCAAGTTAGCCAAGGACCAGAATTACACTAAACTTTGGTTGGAAGGAGACTCCATGAATACAATCAACGGTATCAAAGGTAATCATAATCTATCATGGAATATGAAGCACATCATCAGCCAGATTAAAAGGTGCCTTAATGAGTTTGAAGACACACATGTCTCCCACATGTTTAGATATTCTAACTCTATGGCTAACAGTCTAGCAAATGTGGGAGCTCGCAGTGATGATGTCAGTTGCTGGCATGGTAATCAAGGATTACATAATGAAGTCTTTAGCCTCATAAGGTATGACCAAATCCATCAAAATCTTGGCTTAATTAGAAATTATGATGATTAAAAAGGATACTTGGCGGAAATGCCTCACGATTAAGCCTTGGGCGCTTAAAGGCCTAGGCAGAAATAATACCAAGTGTGCATCTTTCATCCTCGTGGCTTTCTTTAATCCTATTAAAGTGGCAGCCTTCAGTACTTTTTCACTCTGCATTTGTTTCTTCATACTTGGAAATTTCTCGATGACTAAGTTTGGTTTCTGGATTTCTAGTATCATGTGAGGTAAATTGAAACGCAAGGAGCTGACTATGTGAAAATGGAAAAAGGAAGCCAAAGTTTGGGTGAAGCTCCAAGAAGGTGGTGTCATGCCTTATATGGAGAAATTACATAGGTATGACAAGGACATCTCCAAGGAATTTGTTGATAGCTGGAATAATGGTAAATTTACCCTTTGTGGTAAAGCTTTTAGCATTACTAAGAAACTTATCTATGAGACTACAAGTCTTCAAATGTCTAGGTTAAAGTACTATAGAGGTAGAATCATGGCTCAGAATGTGATTAAAATGTATCCTAAGTTTGAAGGTGAGAAAGCCCTCCTTGTGAAGCATTATGGAGATTTTGTTCTTTGTAATCAAATGAAACTGCTTTGGGCCAAACTTGTCAAAGCCCTTATGCAGTATTTTACCCTAGAGGGTCCGTACACTAGAGTCTACAATTTTTATTTCATGTTGGTGAATCACTTTCGTTACAAAAGGAAAATCTATTTTCCTTACCTTCTATTGCAGTCTCTTGGTACTAACATTTTGGAAAATAGGAAGAACCCTGAGAAGCCTATTCTTCATGATGGGCTGATTTTTCTCATCTACGAGTATGCCAAGACTAACCTCCAAGATGTGATTCTGATCCTCAGGAAGATTAAGGAGAGTAAGGGTAAAAGATCCCTCCTGACTGACAGTAACAATCCCAAGAAGAAAAATAAAGGTAACCCTTCTGGTGAGATGTTAGAAGTGGCTAAATTCCTCACAGAATAGGTTGACATGACCACTGACAAAGACACTGGTGAGCTGGAAAGAGATAATAACAATGTCATGGCTAAAGTGGCCAATTTCCTCTCTGAGGAGGTAGGTATGGATACTAAGGAAGATACATAAGTGTAGGAAGAGGATCATAATCTCAGCGATTATCACGATGAGGAGGACTAAGTCCCTCTAGTTTATGCCTATGATCCTTCCTTGGATTTCGAGAGAGACAAAGCCAGCAGTGCCAAAATTGGGGACCTAAAATCTGAAGGCCCAGATGATAATTATGTTTTTGAGGAGGCTACTGACATGGAGCAAGTTGTCTTGGGTGTCAGCCCTCAGGCTGTGGCCAGTTCTGACCCTCTTGGTTCTGTTACTGGTGCTCTTGTTGAAGAAGGTGTTGACCCTATTATCAACACCTCCCCCATTCTTGTGGATTATGTTGACTTGTCTTCCAAGGAGGAAATGATTTCCAGGGCTATCTCTAAGAAGGTCGTTGAGAAAAAAGAAGAGGGCAATGACAAGAAGAACCCTAAGAAGAATATTGCAAATAGCCTGAATGAGCACTCTAATAAGGGTAAAGATATTTTTGGGTTCATGCAGGTTCTCAAAGAGTGTGTTGGCATGGACATGAAAATGACCTCTTGGCTATATGAAAAAATTTACGATGTCAGAATCAAGTATTCTAAGATGGAAGACAAAATTAACAAAATCACCATGTTATTGGCTAAGCCCACGATCTCTGCCTCCACTGACACTGTGATGGGTGATGGCTCTACTGTCCAAGGTCTGATGGAGAAGCTGGAACAAAAAATTAATACCATTGTCAACTACCGCATGCAAACTACCTCCAGCCACATCCTAAGCATTGAATAAACCCTTAGTAGAATTATGAAGTAGAACTTTGAAGGCATGAAGGTTACAACTGACAACCTGGGGTACCTTCTCTCTATTCTGGAAGGGAATAATAGCCCTATTGTTGTTGAAGATGAGGATATTAAAGGTTCTACCCCTACTATCCCTGGTTCTTGCACTAGAGCTAGTACGAGGAAAAAGAAAGCTAACAATTCAAAGGAAATCAAAGCTCTCTGGGAGTCCATCCAATAATTTGATATGCTAAAGGAGGACACTGCAAAAAAAATGGAAAAAATGTCGTAAGATATGTTGGTTGGTCGTCGCCCCATTTTTTTGGTGTGTCGATCTGGTTTTTTTGGGTGCTAGTGTTGTGGGGTTTCTTTTGTTCTTTGTTGTTTCCCCCAGCTGTCTCTTTTTGTGTTGTGCTAATTCTTCCTATCTTTATTTCATATTGTAAAGGGTTATTGTTCCCTTCAAAAACTATTTTTACCTTAATCAAAAATAATAGACACACATTATAATATAATAGAAGTTATTATTGTTAGATAACAGAGAGGTGGGTGAATCAGTTAAGTCCAGTTATCCTACAATCCCAAATACTCCTTGATGTATAAAACAAATCTTTCAAATAATTTAACCAACTTGGTAAAACATTAATTGTGCCTTTCTGTTCATTCACCGAATAGTAGTAAATTAACTAGTGTATTTACCGATCAAACTAGTAATTGTAATGTGTAAAGTAAAATAACAATTCAATAGATCCATACATATATAACACTTTGATTTTTAACATGGAAACCCTGTTAGGGGAAAAACCACCTGGGACTAGTAACCCAAAATAATTTCACTCTTTTGAAGTGAGATCGGTTAAGATCCAACCCTATTAAAGGTTACAATAACACACTGTAAGGTGTGACCTAGTTAGAGGATTTATCGCTAATAGTTATCTATGACCAAACATTCACTATGGGGTCAACAAGAAAATAATCAACATGTAATCACCTAAAAATGGTCAAGACTAATTCAAGTGAGCAACTAAGGCAAAATTAAAGCATTAATTACAATCAAGCCTAAATCCAATTTTAATTGAAAATCAAAAACCAATAAATCATGATAAATCAATTAATTATATAGTTCAATTTATATCAAATTAACCCATTCAAGGGGTACACATGGCTAAACAAATCAATTTAATTCAATTATTAAATCCCTATTTTCCCTCACCCACCACATGGGAGGAAAATGTCTCAACCAATGGGAATTAAGGATTGGACTCACATGGATCAAACTCAAATCGAATCTCAATCACACATAAGGTGAGAGCATCTTGACCACTCATTTTGTCTCTTTGTCCCAAGCTTTGAGGACAATCCATTTAAATTGTCCCTAAAATGGAACCATGGACTTAACCTTAATCCAACCATGATCAACTCAAATCCACCCCCTATGCTTGCTAAAATCTATAAATAGAAGACCAAAATCAAGAGAAAAGGATCCACACATCTGAGAATTGCATCAAACCTCTTGAATTTTTGAGCTAGAAAGGCATTTTATCTTAATTTGAGCATAATTTTGAGTTAAAATAGGCTTAAATTGTTAAGCATTTAGCTTCATTCTCATTTTAAGGTTGTCACTAATGGAGGCTTGTTGAGAGCTTACTATTAGCATACTTAAATAGAGAGTGATAGAGTGCTCATTAGTTGTATTTGCATTTAAATAGCTCACTAATTGTGGTATTTAGTCTATTTTATTCATTTATTGCTAAGCTAACCATGAAAGTATTTTCAATAGTACAAAAAATGGCGCCCACCATGGGGCATTAGGCCTCAATCATTTAAAATTTGGAGAAATTTCTATATTTTAGTATTTTTCTTGTTTTCTTCTCTATTTTACAGGTAAAGCTATGCATTTGAGACTTCCTACTACGCGTACAAGCATTCCTACTGCGCATTTGATACCTAAAGTTGCGCATCCAATATAAAGTGTTGCGCCTTTGCATGGAGAAGCTATGCATTCACCATTTCTTCTATTATGTCTATCATTCTTTTTCCACATTTACTCTGACCTCAAAGCGCATCCAATCTATTCTGTAGGGCATTCTATATTTTCTTTATGCACATTTGCCAAGTTAAACAGCGCATTTAATTTTAGTAGCTACGCATCTAAATTTTTCTATTGCGCATTCTAGGATTTAAATAGCGCATTCAAACATTTCTATTGTGCATTTGACTATTTTTACAATCTAACAAATCTAACAGTGCGGGATGATTTTCCTGTATTTTTCGAATGGCGGATCATAATAGAGTGAAAAATCCAAAGAGTCAAAAAAATAGTGAGGATAAAACCATAGCAAGAAGGATTAATAAGGAGAATATAGATCATGTCAAGCACATTTTGGAAGATTCCAAGCAAGAAGGTGAGGCATATGAACATTATTTACAAGTTGTAAATGCTTATAAATCAAAGTTTGTATCCTTAAATTAGATTTTTATGCCTTGATCATTTTTAGTTAAATTTGAAAACTAAGGCTTGGAAGCCATTTTTTTTCTTGTTTCTTCATTTTGCTTGGTAGTGTTGACTAACTATTTCGAACAAGAGGCAAAAGAGTTGGAACAATTGCCACTAGGTGAGCTAAAAACATGAAAATCTTCATTAAAAATGCCCCTAGCCTTGGCTAGCTTCCAAATAAGGTAAGCCTTCAAACTTTGGTCAATTTTTACTTAAATTTTGGCATTTTCACTTCAAAACTAGTAATTAAAACAGCCTATTATTGTTTGAGGAATTTGATACTAGGCCTATGCTCTTCACTTTTCAAGTTAATCAAAATGTCAAAACTATCAAATTTCTTGATTAAAGGAAGGCTATGGAATAAACAAGCATTTAAAATCAAAAACCCCTTGTTTGTCGAGGAAAGTAGAAATACTTGATTCCCATTAGTTAGAGGGTTTGGTAAATTGAACATTTTTAATTGTGCTTGGGAGTGCAAGAATAGTAGGGATATTCTCTTCACCTTTTTGTGAATCAAACTCCCAAACCTATCTCTTCATTCCATTTATTCACTTTCAAATGAACATGCTAGAACTTTAGTGGGCTCGCCTCCCAAGATTTGTGTTAACAAGGCCGATGAGAGGTACTACCCAAAGTGGGATACAATTTCCTTTTCCACAATAATCCGATCCACTATAAAACAAAACACGTGCATCCTTAATGGGGTGAATGAAAAAAGGATATTAAGTATCGAACTTCCTCGAGTAGTCCTTCAGAATTGCACAAAACTTTGACATACCAGTAGTGGGAAGGCCCTTACTTTTGGGGAATGAAACTTGATATCTCTTTTGAACATAATCATTATTAAGTACCTTGTTAATATATAAAATCCTACCTTGTAAAGCCATGCTAACAAAACAAATTGTCAAATAGGTAGATTGCTTGAAGTTACTTACTGTGAAAAACTTGTGATAACGTTTGAACATTTCAAACACTTTGTGTGTAGAGGGTTAAAAAGCACAAGTGTACTTGTGGTTTCTTTGTTTGAAGATACATATAACAAATGAGAAACATCCATTTGAAAAATCATCTGATATTTTTAATATCTTCTTAAAAAGAATAATCACCAAGTTTGGGGAAACTATTTCAATTCAAACCTTTGTTGATGTCGATTTTCACATGATCACACAAATTAAAACTATCTTTACAAGAATACAGCACTTGCACAACACAAGAGGTCCCCAAATTCATATTTCAAACTCCTTTCATTGAAACTTTAGAACAAGAGGATAGTCTCCCAAACCTATTTGAAGAAAGAGTCAATCCAATGGCTAGGAATGTCGATTTTTATGACTATCTTCATAGGGGAGATGATGAAAATCAAGGAGAAACAAACCAAGGAACCACTAATCAAGAAAACCAAGGGCCAAAAGAGACAACTGAAGAAAGAGCCAATAGGGCAGACCAAGATCCCAATTTCCTTGAAATTATGGAGAAACTTTTAGAGAGAAATAAGGAAAGATATTTCCTTAATCTAGCCCAATAAGTGGTAAAACTTCCTCACAACTATGATATTGCAACAATTAAAAAAGATGAGGAAGGGGATAATCCTTTAGGTTCTATGAATAAACCACTCAAAATGTTTCAAGCACAAATTGATACAATGAAGAAAGCGGTCGAACCAAAGCCTTTTTCCATCGAGGCTCTATGCCCATTTCTATTTTATAAGAGTTTGGTTATGGCACCTTTCTCGCTTAACATGGTCTTCCCTAAATATGATAAATACATGGGTAAATCAGACCCACAAGACCATTTAAGATAATTTTGTGCCTTGAGTATAGAACTCATGCAAAATACTACCTATTTAATGAGGCTATTTCTGAGAAGTTTAGGAGGCCAAGCCATGGAGTGGTTTTCAAAATTACTCCAAGGCATCAAAACATTTGAAGAATTAGCCTCTAAATTCGTGACTCATTGTTCCTATAACATAGAGCACAAAATAACCATGCTCAATCTATGAGATACAAAACAAAGAGATGGTGAGTCTTTTCTAGGGTTTCTCCAAAGATGGAGGATGATTTTCGCATGATACCCACAAAGTTTACCTAAGAAAGAAAAGATGGAGATATTTATGAATATCCTAAATATGGAGATGAACTATAGGCTCCAACTTCAACATCCCCCTACATTTGAAAATATCATCAAAAATGGGATAAAAATTGAAGTGTTGGTCAAAAGAGGTGAAATTAAACTATTCAAAGATAACAAAGGCTATATCAACACAAACAACAACAATAATTTAAATAATTATAATAATAATAAAGGAGCCAACAATCACAATGATAAACCAAGATTATGGTTGAAAAACACTAATAAAAATCTTGTAAACGATGGAGTTTTGGAAGCACACAACTTAAAGGCTACTCCTTTTAATTTATCGAGTGGGTCAAATCAAACATATAATGTTAATCAAATGACCAAGACTCCTTTCAATAACAATAACAATAACAATAACAAAAATCATTTCAACAATTTGAATTCCAATAAGCCTAATCCTTTCTTTCCTGCTTTCCAAAGAAGGAAATTAACATTCCTAGGTGAACCATTGGAAAATACGTTGAGAACTCTTGTGGCCAATAAAATTATTATTCTACCCGAATCAAGGCCATACAAACCTCAAGTCAAACCAACATGGTGGAATGACTCTCATCATTGCGAATATCATTGTAACAAAGGACATAAAACAAATGAGTACATGAAGCTTAAACATTTGGTCCAAGACCTAATTGATGATGGAACCATAAAGGTGGAAGGCCCTCAAAATAATGAGGATCACACAGCTTTCAAGAACCCTTTCTTAAATTATGAAAAGAGGGAAACATCAAATGCCAATCATAATAAAAAGAGGGGCAATGAAAAGTTGAATTTTTCCCACACTTATGATAATACCATCAATGACTTAAGTGGTTGTGAAAATATGATAAATGTGATTGTGGTGAAATAAAAACAAAAGGAAGCGACATCTAATGTTGTGACTATGGGTCAAGCATCAAAAATCACTCTATAAGAAGGTGCCTCTATAATTGTCCTACCTAATCAAACATCCCCTTCTTCAAAACAATACAATTTGGTGGACCAACTTCAACAAACCCCTACCCAAATTTCTATCTTAGAGTTTCTCAAACTTTCACCCACTCACAAAGAGATTTTGGAAAAAGCCCATGTTGAAACAAACGCGCCTTTGAATTTGGATGCGGACAAGTTCCAAAATATGGTAGGACACCTAGTTGCACCCCATTGTTTATCCTTTTCTGAGCAAGATGATATGTCATTGAATCATCCACAAAACTTTCCATTACATATTGAGGTTTTGATTCATAAACATGGGGTTAAGTGAGTCCTCATTGATGGGGGAGCTGACCTAAATATCTACACATTAAACCTTGTTAAATCTTTAGGGTATTTGGGGGAAGCTATTGATCCTAAGAAAAAAAATAACCATTAAAGCTTATGATGATGAAGAAAGAGCCTCTAAAGGAATAATAGTACTTCCCATATGAGTTGGTCCAATGTAAAAAGAGACCATTTTTCAAGTCCTGGATATGAAATTAACCTACAACATCCTACTAGGAAGGCTATGGATCCATGAAATTTAGGTAGTACCCTCAACATATCATCAATGCCTAAAATTTTTGTATATGGGACAAGAGGTCATGGTGAGTGGAGATTTGAATCTATTCCAATATTTTAATAATATTAAACCTATGAATGATTTATTAGTCCCTCACAATGCAGAAGGCTTTACATCCATAAGAATTATTGAACAAGGAAAAAGTTCAAAGAATCTTCCATCCTTAAAAGGCAAAGAGAAGGTAGAGGAGGAATCCATTGTTGTTATTGAAAATCATCAAATTCCCACTAACTTAACTACATCGACTAAGGGAAAGGAGAAAGTTAGTGAGGAAAGTACACATGAAGAAGAAAAAGAAGACCGAGAAAAATCCATTCAAATCTACACCAAGGGTGCACATTATCAAAAAATGGATAGCATGATGAAAAAATTTGAGAAGCAATGTAAAATCAAACAAAAGGGTGTAGGTGAATACTCTTTATCTATGATAGATCTACCCTTATCTCAAAATCCCATGGAAAACCATCTACCCTACATCTACCCCATAAATATAATGAAAATTTTGTAAGGGCTAGTACTTCTTCATCCATGGATGAAGAAGATAATGAGATTCTGAAATGGCTATATAAAGATGATGAGTCAAGTGCTCATGAAAAATGCATCCAAAACATTAGCATTCCTACCCACCAATATGGAAAAGGTTTCCAAATAATGCAAAAAAATGATATATAAAGGACAAGGACCTTTAGGCACAAGAAATGAAGGGTTAATTGAACCCATTGAAATGTCTTGGAGGGATAGAAAGGAGAAAACTGGATTGAGGTATCTTGAACAAGGATACACTCAAAAGAGACACCCCATGATGTATGATCAAATTCTACAACTAGGTTCACAAAGTGATGAAGATTTAGATAATTGGGAATGGGATTCATTTTCAAGTGAATCATGCCAAGATAAAGAGGTGGATGTGATTCACACTTATACTCCAAACAAAGGAAGAGAACAAGAGATAGCTTCAGGATCAAATCATAATCAAGCATAAATTTCTAATCAAGAAGGTCTAGAAAATGTGCCAAATCAAGAAGCTAAAGAAAATCAATGGATAGGAGAGCCTTATATACCATCATGGATACCTACTATAGGAGGATCTAATACTAGGTTTAACCCAAGAGATTTTTACCAATTAGAAACTTGACAGGATTCAAGTGAGGAAGATTTTGACCTGAGTTCTCTAAAACACCTAGAAGAGGTGCATGTTATAGATTCAAGTAATACAATGTTTGAACCTTCCAATGAGGTCATGTCCTTAAACCCTATCAAGACAAACTGAAACATTGATCCCTTATCCCTTGTTTATCCATAACTCATTGAATGGGATTCTATTGAACCCACTATCCTTGCCACATTCTTGAATGACAAATCGGTTTCCCAATACCTAAATGCAGTTGAACCTTCTTCTACCATTGAATATAAAGAAGAATTGATGAAGGGAAGTATCTAACCTCTCAGTTTGAAAAAAATATAGAAAAAATTTTTTAAAAAAAAAATTGGAACAATCTAATGTTGAAAACCACATTATGGTAGCATTAGATTAAAAAGAGAAAGAAATAAAGAACGTTTCCAAAGGTGAAAACCCAATAGAGGCACCTAAGGAAGAAAGGTTGGATACTTTTCCCAAACACTATGAGGAAAGGTCACCAATTTTGATAGAACCAACGGAGAAAGTCAACATTGGGTTAGAATCGTAACCAAAGATTATACACCTAGCATCATCCTTATCAAGTGAAGAAAAATAGGAGTTCATCAACTTTCTCAAGGAAAGACAAATAAATTTTGCATGGTCATATGATGATATGCTGGGACTAGATCCAAATTTGATAATGCAGCATTTAAACATCAAAGAAGGAGTGAGACTAGTTAAACAAAAATTGAGCAAAATGCACCCACACATAGCACTTCTTGTCAAAGCAGAATTGGAAAAGTTATTAAAAGTGGGATTCATAAGAGTCATCGACTATGCCAAGTGGATATCCAACATTGTGTCTATTTCAAAAGAAGACAAGTCTATCAGAATTTGCAAGGACTTCATAGATCTCAATCTTGCATGTCTGAAGGATCATTTTCTATTGCCAAGCATAGACACCATAGTGGATTTAATAGCGGGTCACTCAATGTTCTCTCTTATGGATGGATTTAGTGGCTACGATCATATTAAAATAGCACTTGAAGATCAAAATAAAATGACATTCACATGTGCATGGGGGACATTTTGCTGGAATGTTATGCCCTTTGGTCTCAAAAATGCAGGAGTGACCTATCAACGAGCCATGACTAGTATATTTCATGATATGATGCATAAATTCCTAGAGGATTATGTATATGATATACTTGAAAAATCCCATTCAAGGGAAGAACATCTACCCATCCTAGAAAAGATATTCACAAGGTTGGAGCAATTCAAAGTAAGACTCAATCCCAAGAAATGTGCATTTGGGGTACAATCAGGAAAGTTGATAGGCTACATAGTTTCAGCCAAAGGAATGGAGGTAGACCCCACAAAAGTAAAAGCAATAATGGAAATGGGTGAACCTCAAAATATAAGTCAAATGAGATCACTCCAAGGGAGAACCAGTCAATTAGAAGGTTCATATCACAACTAGCGGAGAAATGTCATTCTTTTACTCAACTCCTTCACAAGGACATGGTATTTAGATGGGATAATAAGTGTGAAGAAGCATTCACATTAATTAAAAATTACCTAATGAATCCACCTACTTTGATGCCACCAATCAGAGGAAAGCACTTGATTTTGTACATTTCAGCAACAAAACATGTTTTAGGGGCACTCTTAGCTCAAGAGGATGAAAATGGGAAAGAAAAAGCCCTTTATTACATAAGTAGAACTTTGGTAAAATATGAGTTGAATTACACATTCATAGAAAGATCATGTTTTTCCTTATTTTTTGCTTCCCAAAAACTATGGCATTATATGCTATCTCATAAAATCAAACTCATAGCAAAAATTGATCCATTGAAATATCTCCTGAGGAAAACAGCTTTGATAGGAAGATTGGCCAAATGGGTCATGGTGTTGAGTGAGTTTGATATTGAATATGTGGATAGAAAGGTAATAAAATGCCAAGTGATATAAGATCAACTAGCGAAGGCACCATTAGAAGATGAACATCCTATTCAGGTAGAATTTCTAGATTCAAAGATAATCAATGTGGAAGCAAAGATATGGAAGCTATATTTTGATGGCTCTTATACCCAACATGGATCAGGAGTAGGAATATTATTAATTACTCCTCAAGGATTGATGATCCCTAAATCATACAAGCTATTATTTCCATGTACAAACAATATAGCTAAGTATGAGGCACTAGTCATCAGCATCAAATTGGCCTTGGAATGGAGGGTGACAGAATTGAAGATATATGGGGATTCTCAGTTGGTCATTAATCATATAAATGATGAGTATCAAACCAAAGATGATAAATTGATACCTTATAAAAACATGATAGAAGATATCAAGAAATACTTCACATTGATCACTTTTGAACAAGTGCCGAGAGAAAAGAACAAATCAGTAGATGTTATGGCTACATTAGCTTCACTTCTCCAAATGCTAGACCAAAGCACAAGATATGAATTCTTGGTAGAAGAAGTGGAACAACCCGCATTTGACCCTTCCCATTCCCACACCATTTTCCTATTAGTGGGAGATGAATCACCTTGGTATGGATCCATTTATACATACTTAAAAGACCAAACTTTACCCATGGACCAAACCTGAAACCAAAAGAAAAGTTTCATAAGACAAGCCTCTCTTTACACCCTCATATCTGATACATTGTATCGCAAAAGTCTAGATGAAATGCTTTTAAGGTGTTTAGAGAAGGAGGAATCAACTTTAGCCTTACAATAAATCCATGAAGGAATTTGTGGGTCACATTCAAATGGGTTAACCTTAGCTAAGAAACTTCTTAGGATAGGATATTATTGGCCCTCTATAGAGAAAGATGCATGTCACTTTGCAAAGACTTGTCAGAAATGTCAATACCATGGAAACCTGATTCATGTGCGAGCTCAAGAACTGCATCTAATGAATACACCTTGGCCCTTTTATCAATGGGGGTTGGACTTAATAGGGATTTATCCACCATCATCAAATGGTCATAAGTTCATTATTACAGCAACTGAATACTTCACCAAATGGGTAGAAGATGTGCCATTATCCACTGCCACGGGAAAACAAATTTCTTTGTTCATATTAAATCACATAATTTGTAGGTATGGTATCCCTCAAGCCATCATAACTAATAATGAATTCCATGTGGTACATCATTCATCTTCAATATATTACCCGCAAGGTAATGGACAAGCAGAGGCTACAAATAAAAACATCTTGAAAATATTAAAGAGAACGGTGGACAATTCAGGTAGATTGGCATATTCAAATAAACCCTACTCTATGGGCATATAGGACAAGTGTTAGAATGCCAACAGGAGCTACACCAATCTCACTAGTTTATGGAGCTGAAGCAATTTTGCCTTTGGAGGTAGAAATCCCATCCTTAAGAGTTTCATTGCATGGATTCTTAAGTGAAGAAGACTATAGGGTTGCTAGACTACAAGAATTAGAGTTGCTAGATGAAATACAACAACAAGCCTTTGATCATTTAAAAGTGTATCAGAATCGAATGTCAAGGAATTTTAACAAGCACATCAAACCAAGGACATTCCAAACAGGTGATCTAGTCTTGCGAGAAAACCCTAAAAATCAAGCAAAAAGAGAGAAGAAAGGGAAATGGGAAGAAAAATGGTTAGTACCTTTTTTGATTACTTCTTCTTTTGGAACGGTCACATATAAACTAGTTGAGTGTGATGGAGAAGAGTTGCAAGAACCCATCAATAGTATACACCTGAAAAGGTTCTACATGTGAAGTAGATGAAATGGTATAAAGAGAAAGAGTATCATAAAATTAGATGACAAATAATCCTATTTATTGTACATATTCAAAAGTGATCCTAAAAAATTCAAAAATATTGGAAAATAGAAAAGAAGAAAAAAATCAGAAATGTGGAAAAGATCAAAAATAGAGGAAAATTGAGCATGAAGAAATCCAAAAACATGCAGAAATGATCCTCAAAAAAATGTTGTCTTGGTGAAAACCTAGCAAATAGGCACCTAGATGATATGGATACAAACAAAAAAAATTGAAAAAGAAAAAAAATAGAAAAAAAAAGTGGAAAAGATAAAAAGTGCCTTGGTGAAAACCTAGCAAATAGGCACCTTGGTAGCAAAAAAAGAAAAAAGCTTGAAAATAAAAAAGAGAAAATCAATTCAATCAGTGAAAACCTGGTAAACAAGTGCCATTGAAATTCAAGTCAAGTCTCATGCCTAGTTGTCATCCTTGTAGATATTGCATTCGCTAGCATTTGTATATATTGCATAATAAAACCCCACAGTTGCATTTGTAAATACCTAAATCTTTTGTTACAAATTGGAAATTGTCCCAAGTCCAACAACATAATGACATCAAACTGGGGGAAAATGTATCCTATAAGAAGGAAGGATTCATCAAATCAAACATCAATTGACACATGAATCAATTGATCAAATCACAAGTGAAACACTTAGACTATCAATTCTAATTCAAAATGTTGAATCAACAAAGAAAACTTTTGATCCAAGATCTCACAAAGACCTTACCTTTATTAGGATTAAATATATTAAATGGATGGAACTATACTTGAAATATGGATTTGAAAAATAGTGCAAATTTTTTCTAAGTGATTACTTGATTGATGAAATCATGTCTTTCTAGCAGATCGATGAAGTCTTGGACCAGATATGCAATGATGAAAGCGTGATATTTTATTGGTTTCTGAATGAGTGTCTTAAGATCAAGGTTTTTAAGTATGTATCATTCATCTAATGACATGATCTTCAAAGAATCTTCGAGGACATGTACATATGGAAAAATTGAGATCTATGTTTGTTTACACAACAGGATACCTTGGATATTTTGATGTTAAATATCATAATAAAAAAATCCACTTACAATATTGAATCTGAAAAAAGTGGTATTCATACTCTCATGATTGAATCCAATCAGTGACATTTGTACCAGCATTGGGAATGCAACATGGAAAGGGAATCAGTATTCATATTATCAAGGTTGAACCAGTGATGATTGTGCTAATTTCAAGTCTCAAAATTGCTCAATGATGAAAATAAGCTCTTAATTTGTGAATAGTGATAGCTAGCTACATCCATATTAGATTAAATGCATTTAATTTGATTTCTTTCTTAGCTCAAAAATTGATTTGGAAAGAGAAAAAAGGGGGTGGAATAAACTATAATTGAAAAGTTCATCAATACCTTATGTGATAGAATGTGTTGGAAATCAAAAAATTAAAATCAAACTTAGATCAAGGTGCATTGCATTGGATTAATTTCATTCTTAAGTCACATTACATTTTAGTTGCATTCATCATTTTAATTTGCATTCATTTTAGGTCATTCTTTAAATTGCATTTCATTAGTTTTCATTTGTTTGATATCTTATCATTTAGTTGCATTCATTACATTAATCATTATATTTTCATTACATTAGAGTGCACATTAAAAGGTTATCATTGCATTAGGCTACATTATTATATCATTACATAGCATTAAGTTCATTTTAAGATTGCATTTACATTATTCATTTAGGTGTATTCATTAAGGTTCATTACATTTAAAATTTTGAATTATATTCAAACATATAAGTGCATTGCATCAGGTCATCCATTTTACATTAAGTCCATCATTCATTATTAGATCTCATTTCATTAGGTGATTTCATTAAATCATTAAGGTCATTTGCATCCATCTATCATTAATTACATCCATCTATCATAAATCCATACATAATCATTAAATCACATCCAATCATATAACTACATTAGAGACCATTCATTGCATTTACATTTCATTACCCATCTAGTTCATTTCATTACATTACATCATCTCTAAAACCATAAAATGCATCCATAAACATCATTGCATAGCATTAATAATTAAATCATTAAAGAATTAAATATCATCATTAGAAATCATTAAGCATTAAACCATGAAATCACTACATCCATCTAATCTATGTCATAAATGAGACATCCAATTGCATAATTAGGCATAACATGTGCATTCATATCATAAACTGCATTTGAAAAGAATAAAAACATAGCATATAGAGATAAAATCATATAGATCTACATACCATAAAGCATCTGAAAAAGAAGTCCAACACATAATGATATCACATAAAGTAAATCTATCAAAGCAAATAATTTCCATGGTATCATCAATGTCCATCACAGTATATGAATCAAAGTCCAACAACATGAATGGTATCGATCATAAAGGAACATCATCTGATAAAATAATATGAGTACAATGTCTTGATAGTATAAAATCATAATATACATCAAAACAGTGGCTCAACACATGTAATCAATTGTCAGAACCACCAACACCATTTATACCAGGACTTGTATCAGGACTGCAACTGGAACTAACATGTAATCCCCACTAACTCATCATAGCTATGAAAGTCTGCATAATCAAGATCAACTTAGTAACCTACTCTCTAAAAACTGATACCTCAACCTGTAAAGATTGAACATTAGAAGCCTGTGTTGGTGCTTGTGATGGAGGACCCTGTGGAGGAGGAGCCTGAGAAGGAGATGGAATAGAAGAAGATAGAAGAGAAGAATAAGATGGAAGTTGTGTAGAAGGAGGAGGACCCTATGGAGGAGGAGGTGTCAGAGATGTCTGTGCCTGATCCACCAGGATCTGCGCAACCTATGCATATATATATGCTACCACCTATGGTGCAATTGTCTTGAATATCTATACCAAGTGCTAACCCCATATGGCCAGTCTATCCTACCACACCTGATGTATAGCCTTGAAGGGGCCACCTCAAACTCTAACCTATCCACCTCTCATATGGACTCCACCTCTAGCAAGAGCGGGGGAAACAATCATAGGAATGATAACTCTACCACCTTGTCTAGCTCTGCCTACTCGTCATCCCCGATAACCCCATCTACAACCATCACCACCATCATCATCTAATTGCTCATCAATCCCTAGCACTAGCTCTACTAGATCTATGAACCTCGGGAATGGGTTTTGTAAGAACCACTGGGCATAATCATCTATCATACTAGCATCAACAATATGCTCCCTCATGTTCCAGGCTAGGTGAGGAAGCTGCAGTAGCTCATCTCGAGTAGTCCTATAATCTATTTGTGGACCCCAAAGGGATCTCTCCAACTGTACCCATGCATATAGTTCCAATCCATGTGGCATACCCTGAGGCTGACCAAACTATCGAAGGACACTGTGGAAGAAAAATCTCTCAATAATCAAGGGTGTCTATCCTATCATCCATCTATTGGAGATTTGCTAGCAAGCCAGATTGTTGACTGTATGTTTTTCATTGATGAAAACATATGGTAAGTAGCATGTGTGGAAGCCTAATGGAGAGAGCCTTGATCATATGGTTCTTAGATATGTTATCAGCATGATATCATAGATGTAGAGGTTGATTCTGAGTGAAGACAGTAATACAGTTGTTTGTATCAGTGAGTGTTGCATGCTTAGAAGAGACGAATGTGTGAAGTGACGCATCTACTCATATTGAGTTGGGAGGTCCCATTTTGTGTTGCATGCTTAGTAGAGATGACTTAGATGTTATTGGAGAGTCATATTGTTTCTCTAATATGATTTCAAGATGGTCCTAACAGGCTAAATTGATTATATCATTTGGAGGAAGATATTTATAGGTAGTCATTTTTTGATTGCTAGGTATGGCAAATAGTTGAAAGATAAGAGCAAAGTAGAGAGTGTGATGTATTGTGCCATTAGTAGAAGGTCTATGTGATAAAGAAGAAAGTGTATGCTATTCATTGGAACTAATCAAGACAGCAGGTCTACCTCGCATTTCACCAAAGATCTAGATATAGTTTGTATCTATTAAATAGAAGGTTGCAGCCTTCACCCCTTTGAGCAATGTGCTCTTGGATAGTGTGTCCTCACCCCTAATAGGGTTAATTATAAAGGACTCCTAACAGGGTCTGACCCTTGACCAGTTCACTATACTTAATTCATTGTAAATATCAACTCCTAACAGGATTGTAAGATCTTCTAACAAGGATCATAATACTCTAGTGTTGTTTATAGTGGGTGTTAATTCCCACCAGGGTTTTTACCTATTAGGGTTTCCCCGTAACCAAAATTGTAGTGTTATGTTAAGTGTTCTCATATTGTGTTTATGCTTAATGTTCTTCTATACTTAATTGGATAAAGAATTGGATCTTGTAGATAATTGATTCACCCCCCCCCCCCCCCCTCTCAATTATCTCTTGGGACTATTCCTAACACCATCGTGGCATGCACATATAAGGAAGCTCAAAAGCATCCTCAAGCCAAGGCTCAAATCTTAGATACGGACTCCATACCACCTAATCTAGATCATCAACTATGTGATGTCAGTAATCTAACTTTCCTAGGTGGGCTTGGATAGCCATCCCCTCATATATGAATTTGAACAGCCATTCTAGATCACATCATCGTACTGCAATAGGCTGAGTCACGGGAAGGTGCTCCCATGTCCATATCTCTAATAGGACTACCCCTGCAGAAAGAGTAGCCCCACACCTATATACTACATCATCTAGCTCATGATATAGTTTCCCTAGAATGCACAACCCCCAGTCAAGTCTGTGTGGATGTGCAATCATGTCCTCTAGTATACGACCCTAGCCAACCATGAAACAATGTCCTCATCAATTAGGAACCAAAAATCTACCAACCAAAACTCCTAGTACTGCTAGAAGTACATGGAAAGAGGGGAACTATGCCCATAGGATACTGTCATCTCTGATAGTAGGTTCACCAAATATCCTTTCGCAAATAGTGCCAGCATAGACCTAATCATAGTATACAATCTCCCCATGGGTGGGGATCCTCAACAACTGATAGACATCCTCTCAGGTGATGGTCATCTCCCCCATCAATAAGTGAAATGTGTTATGGTCAGAGTCCCAATGCTATATCATAGTTGTAATGATGTAGTCAAGGATGGTGGATCCAATTAAGGATAGTCCAACCTTGTAGCCAAACACCAACAGAGTGGAATAACATAACATAAGATAGATATGAAAATCACAAACAGATATCTTTATTCATCAATAACTGATTACATGCAATGTGTTAGGTTGTAAGGCCTTCCCGATTATGGCCAAATACAAAGCAAGAAACAATTCTACAAGATCCCTCAAGATCTAATCCAAACCCTAACCCTAGCTATCCAGATCTACAACAACAAGCTACAACAATCTGGTAGGAACTTCAACAAGATCTAAACTTGTGCACATAGGCCACTAAGCAATCTTCTTGTTCCTAAGCTCACAAGATACTAACTCTGCTGATCTCCATTGATCATCCACTAGAATGATGATGATAACAACTCTACCCAAGACCCCCTTAAATATATTTCTTCAACCACAAGTCAGATGGAAGAAATAATTAACTCCTAAGCCCAAGTTGGCTCCTAAAACAAACAAATATTAAATGCAATACAAGTTGGCTCACAAATAGCCTTACAAACAATTAATTCTCCATGTCGGCCTCCAAATCTACCTAGGAGAATGTAACATGCCATATCTAGGTCCCCATACATCTAACAGTCAATCCATAACTTGAGGAGCGTGACCCAAATTAAATGTACCAGTCGGCCAAGCTAATTCATCAAAATAAACTAGTTGGTGAACAATAACACTGAGAAACTCCAAATTAGTTGGTACCAGGAATACCGAGCACTAGTAATAAACACTGAGACCCAATCAATAACTGAGCACCAAACACACCAATTCACCGAGTGACCACCATCCATTAAACTCCATCAGTACTTCCAACCAAGAACCACTACCAAGACCAAGAAACTCTAGTCTTCTACTGAGATCACCAACAAGGTAACCAAACTCCACCAAATAGTTACTGAGACTACCAAAGTCATAAGGAACCTCAGATGCCCCTGCATTAGATACCCAGGGTAAATAAGAAAGTGTGTCCCACACTTTGCTTCTACAAGAGAAATAAACTTCCACTTCATCTTCGCACAAGGATTGCCAATCCATGAAGCCAAGAAAATGAACAATTCCAACAGCCACGTCCTCCTTAACTAATCTAAAATCCACCGATTAGCATGTTCAAGAACAAGAACAAACTGAACCTTCAACTCATTACCGAGTATCAAATCAGCATCTCATCTCTGCAACTTGTCACAAGAATCATTACTATCAACAAGAAACTCAAGTCCATAATCAACAAATAACATCTACATCACATCACTAAACAAAAGCAATTTGGTAACACCATCATCACAAAGGTGTTCAGTAGCCAATAACTCTTCATCAATGGAAACCTGATCATGCACAACCATATGCTCTATAATCTCCATGTCAGACACATCTGACTGAACATGAAAACAAATCTCCTCCCCAGCCTCAATAAGGTTAGCAACATCATCCGTAAGCACATGTATCTTAGCAACAACCACAAGTTGCTCTACAATTTTCATGTCAAATTCCACCAACTGAGCATCAAAACCAATCTCACATACCTCTTTTACCTCCACACTATCAGAGATAACCTTGTCAAATTGTCTTCTCTCCCAAACTAGTCCTCTAACTGGCCAGACAAATTTCTTCCAAATTAGCATGTTCCAACTCTGGTAATCTCTATAAAGCTCAACAACACTTTCCTTCACAAGGTTCTTAACTTGGTTCTCCGCACGGTTCAACAAATCCATTTCCCACCGAGAAAACTCCTCAAAAATCTTTGCCTCCACCACATCACAAAGAGCAGCAATCACACTAGGGTCCAATCCTCTCGGAGACATCTCCCAAAGATTTTCAAAAACCTTCTGCAACAAATCCCAAACTGACCACCTTGTGATAACCCCCAAGTTGTATGCAAGTCAGATCGAACCTTCCACCTTGCATGAACAACTAGGCCACAATTCCACAAGTTTAGTAACACAAATCTACAACTCAGATTGCACACAATCTCTTTGTTGGGAGCAACCCACTCTTCCACAAAGTCAACCTTTCTCCCAACAAGACCAACTCACTCTAATACCACCTGATGTAGTCAAGGATGGTGGATCCAATTAAGGATAGACCAACCTTGCAACCAAACACCAACATAATGGAATAACATAACACAACATAGATATGAAAATCACAAACAGATATCTTTATTCATCAACAATTGATTACATGTAATGTGTTGGGTTGTAAGGCCTTCCCAGTTACAACCAAATAGAAAGCAAGAAATAGTTCTGCAAGATCCCTCAAGATCCAATCCAAACCCTAACCCTAGCTAGCCAAATCTGCAACAATAGGCTACAACAATCTGGTAGGAACTTCAACAAGATCTAAACTTGTGCACACAAGCCACCAAGAAATCTTCTTGTTCCTAAGCTTGCAAGCTACTAACTTTGCTGATCTCCAATGATTACCCACCAGAATGATGATGATAACAACTCTACCCAAGACCCCCTTAAATACATTTCTTCAACCACAAGTTAGCAAAAAGAAATAATTAACTCCTAATCCCATGTTGGCTCCTAAAATAAACAAATATTAAATGTAATACAAGTCAACTCACAAATAGCCTTAAAAATAATTAATTCTCCATGTCGGCCTCCAGATCTACCTAGGAGAATGTAAGATGCCATATCTAGGTCCCCATATGTCCAATGGTCAATCCATAACTCAAGGAGCGCGACCCAAATTAAATGCACTAGTCGGCCAAGATGATTCATCAAAATAAATGAGATGGTGAACAAGAACCCCAAGAAACTCTAAACTGGTCGATAGTAGGAATACCGAGCACCAATAATAAACACTGAGACCCAATTGATAATCAAGCACCAAAAAACACCGAGTCACTGAGTGACCACCATCCACCAAGCTCCATCGCTACTTCCAACTGAGAACTACTACCAAGACCGAGAAACTCCAGTCTTCTATCGAGATCACCAACAAGGTAACTAAACTCCACCAAACAGTTACCGAGACTACCAAAGTCATAAGGAACCTTAGATGCCCTTGCATCATGTAAGTAGACCCCAATTCACGTGGAATCGAGGTAGGGAAAGCAAAAATGATAAACCACATCAACCAATAAGCTGGCACTCCTACCCATTGAGATCATCCACTATATCGAACAGTAGTGGAAACAAACCTCAAATGCCAAACTTCCAAAGGTGAGCCTACGGAAGCAAGTTAAAACACATCAGAAATCAAAATCATCACATGTTGAATCATCATACGTCAATCGACCAATCAAAATCAAATCAAACCACAATCAATTTTCCTAATTCTATTCAAAGAGGACAAAAAATTTATCATCATAATCGACCATCTAATCAAGATTAACAATAAAAATTCAATAACAAATGACTAGAACTGACTTCAAATGACTTGTTGTAGACAAGACTCAACACCTAAGCCAATTGACCAATCAACGAAATCAGACAAACAGGAAAACTAACTAAAAGGTTCAAAAAAATTTGTAAAAGGGGTGTACACCCTATTTCACTAATTAAACACGCTAAAACTCAAATACGCAACTTAAATGTTTGAATGCACAACAAAAACTATTGAATCCACATAAACAAGTTGTAAGCGTAGCAAGAACTAGAATGTGCTACAAGAATCACCTGTATGCACTGCTAAAATAATCAAAAGTGCAACAGAAAATCCTAAAGGCAAAATCTTGACCTAGGGCACACGCTTGAAAGCACAACAAGGATGATTGAACGCACGCTAGAAAATTATGGATGCGCTCAAACAAACTTGTACGTGTAGCGAAATTTCTTGGATGCGCAACTAAAATTTAAAAAGGAAATAAAATAGGTTTTTCTATGAAAAATCCAAATTTTTCAAATTTAAAAGCATGAAATTGACAAAAGAGAGTTTGCAAGGGTACATATCGAAGGTCCATAGCCAAGCGGGTGCTGATACCATCGACCTCAGTCGAATCTATCCTCTTTGTAGGGGACCACTATTGCGAAAGGCTCATAAGGGTCAAAGTGAAAAATTGAAAGTGAAGGGTGCAAATGAATAGTGAAAATGACCTTTTACCCCTATATATAGCCCTTTTGACCTAAAAAGGGGCACTTTTGACCAGAAAATGACCAGGGGCCCAAATTTAACACCCAATCAGCCAAATCATGGGCATTTGTCATCATAGCATCACTAAAACAATATTGGAAATGAAATTGAAATTAACACTTAATTGAAAACTTTTCAATGCAAATGATTAAAAAATGCAACATCTTTCACCAAAATCAAATTTCATTTCATTTTCGAGGGGGAATACGCTTAGATTATTAGGATCATCATCAGCTTAATCAAATCAAAGGCATAAATCTTTTAACAAATTTTTTTTCTCTTTTAATCAAATGGGGCATCAAAACATCAACTTCAAATCAATCGAAACTTCATCAAATCCATCATCGATATCTGCAACTTTTTATCAACATCAAATCAAACAAGTTAAATCAGTGGTTTTGCATTAGGACATTAGGACATTCTTTGAACTGATGCGAGATCAAAGCATTAATTGCAATCAAGCCAAAATTTAATTTTAATTAAAAATTAAAAGCCAATAAATCAATTTAAATTAAATAAATCAATTAATTGTAAAATTGATCTAATTAATTGTATAGTTCAATTTAAATCAAATTAACACATTCAAGGGGTACACATGGCTAAACAAATCAATTTAATTCAATTATTAAATCCCTATTTTCCCTCACCCACCACATTGGAGGAAAATGCCTCAACCAATGGGAATTAAGGGTACCAGGAATTGCATCAAACCTCTTGAGTTTTTGAGCTAGAAAGGCATTTTATCTTAATTTGAGCATAGTTTTAAGTTAAAATAGGCTTAAATTGTTAATCATTTAGCTTCATTCTCATTTTAAGGCTGTCACTAATGGAGGCTTGCTGAGAGCCTACTATTAGCTTACTTAAATAGAGAGCCATAGAGTTCTCATTAGTTGTATTTGCATTTAAATAGCTCACTAATTATGGTATTTAGTCTATTTTATTCATTTATTGCTAAGCTGACCCTATGAAGATACTTTCAACAGTACACACAACATTCATTGAATGTCATATTGAAATATAAAGACTATTAAGTCTCACTCAGTTAAGATATTTATCTGTAGCAATGGTTAGAATGTGACAGTAATGATCTGATTCAAATACAACTTTGATTTGCAGATTTTCAGATCTATGCTAAGCTCAAAATATCTCTAGCCAATAAGCTTAATTCAATCTCTTTATTTCCTCCAACTCTGTTATGCTCGATTAATTCCTTTCTCTAACGCTCGGTGTTGTCAGTAGAATTGCTCAGTTCTATCTTCAACCTATTTGACCAGCTTTGCATGAATGCAATCTTCTCACGTGAATTCCATTATTCATAATGAATCTCTTGTCTCCTTTCATAGACATCATAAACCATTTTATTTCTAGCCATAGATTTCGCCTCTTAATCTTCACTATTAGTTTTCCACTTTAACCTTCCTCGACAGTTGTGTCAATAACATGTTTCATTCTCCTTCATCTGGTCATCCTTGAATTTTTTTAGTCATTTGATTATCATAACAAACATTATCTCTACCTCGGAAACATCCATAATTGTCTAGCTCATCATCTTTAGTCAGCAGTCATATATTCCATTTATTTATTTCACTCAGTCAATACCACATTATGGTAACTCAATTAACACTGTACTTGGTATACAGTACACTTTCTCAGTGTACACTATTTCAAATCATTGTATACTAAGTTCTTCATTTACCAACCACATAAACTTGTTCATTCTTGATCTTCAATCATTAACATAATTGCGTAATACAATCAAATCACTAACATAATCTCATAGACTCATCAATAAGTTACTCAATGAATACCATATCCATATCTTTCTCATACATCTCATCTCCATATAGATATCTCATTCATTCATCATTATTTCCTTCTTCAGAGTTTGTAACTATCATGATAAGTACAGTCAAAACTAGTTGACATCAATGATAATAAAATAACTGATTTAATGTGTCACATATACCTTAGTAGCTTAGTGGTCATCAATCACTATCTTTTGAAGTCGTCAATCTCTCCTTTAAGATATTCAATCAGTTGTAGTCTATCAATCTCTCCCTTTGGCATTGATGGTAACACAATATGAAATATGCCATAAAATATCAAACAACTATTCTACAACTCTGTATGCAAATGTTGTAACTCGGTAAGCTCTCCCTAGCTTATACATTTAATATGTTTAATCACTACACAACATCAATACTCTCCCTTTCGGCAATCTCTCTTTGATTTTCTCTCCCTTCATGCAATCTCTCTCCCTTTAGATCTTTTTTGAATGTTTCATGTACATTTCTCTCCCTTATCTAGATATTTCATTGAATCTCTCTCCCTTTGACAATAATGCCAAAAAGAAAATAATCATCTCTTCAATAACCAAATCAATATCTTTCTTGTTCGGTTCAAATCTAGTACCTTGCATGTACTGATATTCAGTTCAGTTTGTCTTCTAGCTTTTACAACCTTAGGAATCCCAAAGTGTGAACATTATGCATCAACAGCATTAGATATTCTGATAAAGTATAGGTTGATGCAACCTCCTAATCACCTAAGTGATTGTTAGACAAGGGATGGACCCCTAGTATACTCCTCAAGTATTTAAATGTGTCCTTTGGTAAGGGTTTAGTAAATATATCAACAAGTTTCTCTTGTGATTTCACATACTCCAATCTGACTTTCTTTTCTTGTACTTGATCCCTCAAGTATTGATACTTAATAGAAATGTGCTTTGTCTTTGTATGCATCACTAGATTCTTAGAAATATTAATTTGACTTGTATGATCATAATAGATTATCACTAGATCAATGATCTCCTCATTCATACCTTCCAAAAGTTATTTTATCCATGCAATATTCAAATGATTAGCAAAAACAACAACATATTCTACTTTTGTAGTGGACTAAGAAATGCATCCTTGTTTCTTACTTATCCAACTAACCAATATTTCTCCCAAAAAGAATTCTCCACTAGTAGTGCTCTTTCTATCATCAATGTTTCCATCCCAATCCGCATCAGTGTAAAGTTTTAGTTCAAAATTGTCTTATTTCTTATACCATAAACCATAGTTTTAAGTGCTCTTCAAGTATCTCAAAATTCTTTTCACAGCAGTCATGTGTGATTCTTTAGGATTGGCAAAAAATCTTGCTATAATTCCAACCACATGTGCAATATCTAGTCTACTATACATAACATACATAAATTTTCCAATCATTGATCTATACAAGGTTTGATTTACCTCGGTGGACTTTTCATCCTGTCAATTTTTATTTGGTGATCATAGGTGTACTGACTAGTTTTGAGTCTTCCATACCGAATGTCTTCAATACTTCTTTGATGTACTTTGATTATGTGATGTATATGCCTTCATTCTATTTTAATATTTGCAAGCCAAGAAAAAAATTAATTTCTCTAAACATTGACATTTCAAATTCTTTCCTCATTTCATCAACAAATGATTTGCATAAGTTATCATCTCCTTGAAATATGATACCATCAAAAAAAAATTCAGCAATAAGAATCTTGTCATCAGTTTCACTTTTCAAATACAAATTGTTGTTATCACTTGTTCTAACAAATCCAATACTTATTAGATAGGAACGCATTCTTTCATACCATGTTATTGGTGCTTGTTTCAGCCCATATAGTGCTTTGTGAAACTTACATACCATGTTCCTCTGATTAGGATCAACAAAACCTTTAGGTTGTTCAATGTATACCTCTTCATCAAGTATCCCATTCAGAAATGCATATTTAACATCCATTTGATAAACTTTAAATCCTTTGTAATCAGCATGTGCAAGCAATATTCTTACTCCTTCAAGTCTAGAAATGGGTGCAAAAGTCTCTCCATAGTCAATTCCTTCTTCTTGTGAATAACCTTTGCAAACTAGTCTTGATTTGTTCCTTGTGATATCTCCATTCTCATTCAATTTGTTTTTGAATATCCATTTGGTTCTAATTATATTATTGTCTTTTGGTCTCGGTACTAATGTTAATGTTTGGTTTTTCTATATTTTCTCAATCTCTACATTCATTGCCTTGATCCATTCATCATTTTCCAATGCATCTCTAACATTTTTAGGCTCAAATTCATAAACTAAGCATGTGTTGTTTCTCAACTTATTTCATGTCATCATTCCTACTCTTTTATCTCCAATTATCTGATCTTATGGATGGTGTCTCCTCACATATCTAGCAAGTACAGGTTCAGTTATTTGTTCTTTAGTGTGCTCTTCACTTAGTGCATGATCATGATCTTCATCAGTAACAATTTGTTGATTCTCGATCTATAAAGATTGTTGCTCGGTAGCATTATCCTATTGCTCGATAACACCAAACTGTTGCTCGAGTAGAGTGTTAGGTTCCTCAATGTAAACAAATCTACCATAGTCTCCAGTTCCTTTTTACTTTCTTCGTCATTTTTTTCATGAAATTAATCAACTCTCACATTTGCATTTTAAATCATCTTGTTAGTAGCCTTATTCAAACATTTATAAGTTTTTCTTTTAGTAGAATATACTAGAAATATTCCATCATCACCTTTAGAATAAAATTTCTCATTTCTATCAGCTTTCATAATGTAACATCTACTTCCAAATATTCTAAAATAACTCACATTAGTTGTGTAACCATACTATAATTCATAAGGTGTCTTGTTTGATTCTTTCTTCAGTTGAACTCAGTTCAGTGTGTAAATAACAATACTAATAGCTTCTCTCTATTACATTTGTGCAACATCTTTTTCTATCATCAGTGTTCTAGCACAATCAACAATTGATCTATTTCTCCTTTCAGCAATCCCATTTTGTTGGGGTGTTCTCGGTGCAAAAACCTATCTCTTAATTCCATGCTCATTAAAAAATTAGTGAACTCATCATAAATAAATTCACCACCTCTATCTGACCTTAAGCATTTTATTTCTTTACCACTTTATTTTTCCACTTTAGCTTTATACCACTTAAACATTTTGAAAGCTTCAGATTTTTCTTTCAAGAAAATGACAGTCATCATTCTAGAGAATTCATCAACAAACAAGATAAAATATATGTCTCCATAATAACTTTGATCTCTCATAGGACCACACAAGCCAGTATGAACCAACTCCAAGATAGTATTAGATGAAAAGTGTTTGCTCTTAATTTTGACATCTTGCCCATTTGACATTGTTTGCACATTACATGGTCAGATTTAGATATGCTCGGTAAACCTCTAACTTTTCTTTTCTTACTAATCTTAACCATGTTGTCAAAATTCACATGACATAACCTTTTGTGCCATAACCATACATCTTCATTTTTAGCCAATAAACAAGAATTTTCAGCATTATCAAGATAGAATAAATTACCTTTTGATTGTTCACCAGTGCCGACCAACTTCCCAGTCTCATCATAGATTTTAACCTTTCTATTCTCAAATGCAACTTAGTGACCTATATTATTCAACTATTCTACACTCAATAGATTATAATTAAGTCCTTTCACCCAATATGCATTCTCACATCTGATCTTATTTTTCAACAATATAGACCCTTTTCCTTTCACTAGACATGGTGTATCATTTCCTATTTTCACAGATCTACCATTATAATGTTCAAGGTATTAAAATTTATCTTCATCACTAGTCATATGATGTGAACAGTCATTATCTATAATCCAAGTGTCATTCTTACTAACTTTAGAAATACCTTTCTTCTTCTTTGGAATCTTCTTTTAAAGCCACAAATACCACTTCTATGTCTTCATCAATGTCACTGTCGGTGTCATCATCTTTATCTTCAACTAGGTAACATGTCTTTTTGCCTTTATCTTTGAAGTCTCAGTTATCTCTCTTGTCATACTATCAGTTGCCTTCATGATCTCAGTTATCTCTTATTTCATACTTCCTTTCATTAGATCTTTCATTTTTTTTCTCATCTTCCTTCTTGTCAAGACATTAGCAGCAATATGACCAATCTCTTTACATTTAAAACATACCAAGAGTATTTTACCTCTATATATACCTTTACCTTTTTGTAATTTCCTAGCCATTAATGCTTCGAGTTCATCAAATTCATCTTCTTCACTTCCACTATCACTTTCATTTCTTATCTTATGTTTGATGCTTGATTTACCAATTTTTTAGAGATGACATAAATGCAGATTCAACAGTAGGTACAACACTATGGTCATAGTTATTAAGCTCAAATGCAGTCAATCTACCTATTAGACTATCAAGTGAAATATTATTACTAGGAGCTTCTCTCATTTCATGAATTGCAAAAACTCTTATAGCATAAGCAGGTAACAAGGTTCTGAGAATTTCTCTTACCACAGTATCTTCGTCAATAATTCCACCTACTCCTCGGATAGCATTCACAACCTCCTTGACTCAGTTGTTGTACTGATTGATGTTCTCACCTCTTTCATTTTCATGTCATCAAATTTGCATCTTAGACTTTCAGCTTTAACCCTTAGCACATTCACATCTCCTCCATGAGCTAGTGAAAAATTATCCCACATTTATTTTGCAATTGTAGATGTCTTAACATCTTCAAATTAGGCATCTGATAAAGAAGAAACAATCTCAATCATCATAGCATTGTGTCCATGTCTTTCTCTCATCTGATCAATAGTCAAAGGTCCAGTGGGTAAGATAAACTCATTTTGCAAGTAGTATATTGTAGACTCACCAATCCCTAATAGATAAAATTTCATTTTTATTTTCCATGTCGAGAAGTTTCCTTTGTTCAGCTTTGTCACCTCTCTCTTATACATCTTGTGATATTTTACTTAAGTCCTTAAAACTTTCCTTCAAGCACTCTATGCTCTGATACCAATTGTTAGATAACTAAGAGGGAGGTGAATCAGTTAAGTCCAGTTATCCTATAGTCCCAAATACTCCCTAATGTATAAAACAAATCTTTCAAACAATTTAACCAACTCGGTAAAACATTAACTATGCATTTATGTTCATTCACCGAATAGCAGTAAATTAACTAGTGTATTTACCGATCAAACTAGTAATTGTAATGTGTAAAGTAAAATAAAAATTCAACACATCCATACACATATAACACTTTGGTTTTTAATGTGGAAACCTTGCTAGGGGAAAAACCACCTGGGACTAGTAACCCAAAATAATTTCACTCTTCTGAAGTGAGCTCGGTTAAGAGCCAACCCTGTTAAAGGTTATAATAGCACATTGTTAGGTGTGACCTGGTTAGAGGGTTTATCACTAATAGTTCTCTGTGACCAAACATTCACTATGGGGTCAACAAAAAAAAATCAACATTCATTGAATGTCATATTGAAATATAGATATTGTTAAGTCTCAGTCGATTAAGAGATTTATTTGTAGCAATGGTTAGAATGCGACAGTAATGATCTGATTCAAATACAAATTTGATTTTCATATTTTTAGATCTATGCTAAGCTCAAAATACCTCTGGCCAATAAACTCAATTCAATCTCTTTGTTTCTTCTAAATTTGTTTTTCTTGGTTAATTCCTTTCTCCGACACTCAATTTTAACAATAGAATTGCTCGGTTTTGTCTTCAACCTGTTTGACCAATTTCGCATGTGCAATCTTCTCACACAAATTCCATAATTCATAATCAATATATTGTCTCCTTTTATAAACATCATAAATGATTTTATTTCCAGCCATAGATTTTTCCTCTTAATCTTCACTGTTGGTTTTGTCACTTTAACCTTCCTTGGTAGTTGTGCCAATAACACATTTGATTCTCCTTCATCCGATTATCCTTGAATTTTTTCAATCGTTTGATTATCATAAAAAACATTATTTTTAACCTTGGAATCATCCATAATTGTCCAGCTCATCATCTTTAGTCGACAGTCATATGTTTCATTTCTTTCTTTCACTTGGTCAATACCACATTATGACAACTCAATTAACACTATACTCGGTATACAATACACTTTCTCAATGTACATTGTTTCAACTCGGTGTATATTAAGTTCTTCATTTACCGACCACATAAACTTGTTCATTCTTGATCTTCAATCCATAACAAAATTATGTAATACAATCAAATCACTAACATAATGTCATAGACTCATCAATAAGTTACTCAATGAATACCATATCCATATCTTTCTCATACATCTCATCTTCATGTAGATATCTCATGCCTTCATCATTATTTTCTTCTTTAGATATTTGTAACTATCATGATAAGTACAATCAAAACTAGTTGACATCAATGACAATAAAATAACTAATTTAATGTGTCACATATACCTTAGTAGCTCGGTGATCATCAATCACTATTTTTTTAAGTCATCAATCTCTCTTTTAAGATATTCAACCAGTTGTAGTCTATAAATCTCTCTTTTAAGATATTCAATCAGTTGTAGTCTATCAGTTATTACACTTCCACAACTACAATTGCACATACTTACATTAATAAGTGAACACTTCACATATTTTCCAAAGGTAATCTTCTACAATGCTTTAAAGATTTTGTGGAGCTTGACCATAATCATAAAAGTTTTATTATTCATCTAGCTTTAAAAAATCTCTCAAAGATACTTATGACACCACTATTTCTCATATATCATAGGTTTAAGACAAGGTACATAATTACATATGATGTATAATGGTCATACATGATACTATTAGAAAAGGACACTAACATAAACCTATGAACATTAATGTATTATAAGAGAGAAAATCATATACTATAGTATCCTACTAAAATAAAGATAATAAATATAAAATTAAATAAAGAAGAGATTCAAATTCTTGATACCAATTGAATATAATTTGAAATAAAACTAAAAATATAATGATATTCACCTTATAAATATTAATTTCCCTTCTCCCTTTTTAATTTATAATTAAAGAGTTCTCTAAATTAATGATATTCACCTTATAAATATTAATTTCCCTTCTCCCTTTTTAATTTATAATTAAAGAGTGCTTTAAATTATGTTTAGATTCTAGATCAAAGATCTCAAAGAAAAAGGCTGCAAAGCAGCGAAGTTCCTATCAAAATGTTGGTAGGACTGTTTAAACATTAGAAAAGAATTTGGAAGTTATATATATGCAAAGATTTGGAAGATGTAGAAATATGTAAAGTCTATTAATGCTAAACATGAGTATGTTTAAATATATAACATAACAATTACCATTAGAAATAGATAATATAATAAGAATTTTTATTTTAATATGAATTCAGATTGATAGTATATTTTTTAATAATAACTATATTTAAAATATAATAATTTTGAAGTCAATAATTTATTTATAATATGATATTTATTTATGTCTAAAAAGTAATAATTAAAATAGTCATTTAGTAAATCATAATATACATTTGTTTTTAATAATAATTTTAAATTTGTCAAATGGAATATATGATATAGAATTATTTTTGTCAAAATTATTGAACATATTTAAAACTTTTCACTTATAGAATTAAATTTATCAAAATTATTGAACATATTTAAAATTTCACACTTTTAACATGAAAGATTATGAATCTATTTTTACACTTTTAGCTTGAAAGGTTATGAACTTTTTTGTATTAAAGTATTAGAGACGAGATGTTTTTAAAATATTTATTGTTAGGTCATCAATTTTTATCATTTTGAAAAATGTAGAGACATGTTAGTATTCATCACAAATATAATTATTTGTCTTAAATTAAATTATTTTCTATATTTTATTTATTATTGTTTTAACATTGTAAAACAATTATGCATGATAGAATTGACATTGTCATATTTCCATATATTTTTTGTAGATATTATATTAATTTTTTATATCATAAAATATATATTTTTCATAAATATATAAAATTAAAAAATATAGTATAAATATATGTGATGTAATATATAATTACTCTAACATAATATAAAAATAATAGTATAAAAAATATATGTAATATAATATAGAGTACTATGATATATAATATACAACTTTTATTATATATGTTGTAAATTATATAGAGCATGGAAAACACAACTAATCTATTAGTTGGGCCCGATGTATTAAAAAAATCAAAAGCAATCTTGATTTACTATCAAATAGAGAGTTGTATGCGGAATCAATAAAATAGAAACTACAAAATCTTCATTTTAGATTTGATATCATTTCTTTCTTAGGGTCAGATCATAATCATGTTCAGCTGGATATACTTACAACTTCATCTCCTATAGGATACCAGTATAAACCTTCCTTTAAATTTGAATCTATTTGGCTCACACATCCTCAATTTCTTATCCTCAAACATTGGTGGTTGTTTGCACCACCTCACGAGGGTACTAAAATGTTTTAGTTTTCCAAGAGAATGCATTTCTTGAAAAGGCAGATTAAACATTGGAATAAGCATGTATTTAAAAATGTGTTTAAGAAAAAATAGATTATTGAAAAAGAGTTGGCATAGATAAATGAGCATGTAATTCGTAATGGTCTTGATTCCAACACCTTTATGAAGCAAAAAGATTTGCAAGGCCAGTGGGAAGAACTTTGTAAACATGAGGAGGAGTATTGGAGATAGAAGTATCAAGAGCTTTGGTTGAAGCAAGGATATAAAAATACAAAATACTTGCATATGACTACAACACGTAAGAGGGAAGCTAGTACTATCTTCTCCATCAAATACACTTCTTCAAGTAATATTATATCAGATGCTCAATGACTTAGAGAGGAAAGTGTTAAATTTTTCTCAAATCTACTTGCTCCTCCTCTTATTCAGTCTATTGAACCTACCTTTGAACCTTCCTTGTTGGATGGAATCCCCGGTCTTATTTTGTAGAGGATAATAAACTTCTTATGGCCCCATTCTCCTTGGTTGAGATTTGTAAAGTTATTTTTTCTATGCATGTTGAAAAAGCTCCTGGCCCAGATGGATTCACCACCCTATTTTTTCAAAAAAGTTAGGACTTCATTTGTCATCATTTGTTGGCCACCATTGATGAATCCCAAAGAAGGGCATCCATTCTTACAAGTTTCAATGTTACAAATATTTCTCTTATTCCCAAAAAAACATGATCCCCAAACTTTTGTGGATTTTTGACCTATTTATCTTTGTAACACTTTATATAAGATCATTACTACAGCCATTTACTTCATATTACAACATTTAATTCCCAAAATTATTTCTTCCAAGCAAGGGGGTTTTGTACCAGGAAAGGAAACCATTGAAGGTGCCCTAGTAGCACATGAATCACTTCATTCCATTAACACTCACTAGCTCTCGACATTTGTTATCAAGATTGATATGGTGAAGGCCTATGATAGGCTCAAGTGGTCTATTCTCACTAAAGTCCTCAAGCGATTTTTTTTCAAATAAATGGTGTAAGTGGATTCATGCATGCATTTTAGGAGCTAAATTTTTTGTTTTGATTAATAGGTCACTAGCAGGATTTTTTGCATCTACCCAAGGGGTTCGCCAAGGTGATCCCCTTTCCTCTTCATCATCATGGCTAAGGCCTTGAGAAAAATTATAAATTTCTACCAAGAAAAAGGATTCTGGGCTGGATTCATATCACTGGGTCATCCATTTCAATCACGCATGCACTTTTTGCAGATGATACCCTCTTATTTGGGTGCTCAAATATTCAAGAGGAAAAATAAATCAAATCAGTTTTGAATGCTTATTCAGAGGCATCAGACCAAAAGATTAATATTTCCAAGTCTAAAATCTACATTTTTAATACTAATGATGAAGTTACTACAAAACAAGTTGATATTTTGGATTTTCAACAAGAGAATTTTCCTTCTAAATATCTTGGAGTTCCTTTCTTTATGGGATCTAACAAACCTTCATATTGGAAATCTATTATAAATAGAATTAAGAACAGAATATCTACATGGAAATTTAGATGGCTTTCTCTATCTGGGAGAATTCTTCTCATCAAAGAAATTTTGTCAGCAATACCAAATTACTATATATCAATTCTTCAAGCTCACAAATCAGTTATCCATCAGATTGAGAAATTAGTAAAGGATTTTTTGTGGAAAGGCAATATGAATGGGGATAAAAAGATTCCTCTCATCTCACTTAAGGATATGACATCTGGTCTTGATCAAGGAGGTGTTAGATTGTTTGATTTATCCATAAGAAATAAATATGTTGGGGCCAAGTTGGTGTGGAGAATGCATGCATCCCCTCATAGTAAATGGTGCAAATTGTTGCAAGAAAAATACTTAGACAATAATGATCCTACAAGAATTTTATCGGCCCTTAATCCTCCCAAGGGATCTTCCATTTGGGACTTTATGATTGCTTCTCGAAATATTATTTTAAGATATGTTTCTTATGAAGTTAACAATAGGGAAGTCATTAACTTTTGGATGGACTCTTAGGGTGGGTTGTCTCCTTTGATACATAATGAAGATGTGGCAGAGGTAAGTGAAGTTTTCATTGATAATTGGGGAGAAAATTTAATTGATTATGTCTTAGCATTTGATATTCATTCAGGTAAAGCAATGTGGAAGGATCATTTATCACTGCCTCTCTCTCCTCTTCATGTATCTTGCTTCAACAAGGTCATGTTAAATAGAATTGTTTTTATTTCCAACAATAAGGATAATCTTTGTTGGACCCCAGCTAAGGATGGCCAGTATTATGTTACAGGGGGATATAAAGCTCTCCAAACTAATTTTGCACATATTCAAATATACTGAGCCTTTTCTTTTTGTTGGAACTCCTTGGTGTTGCCCAAGGTAGGATGTTTTGCTTGGCTAGCCCTCTCAAAATGAATCTTCACTAGTGATAGGCTCCATAAGTTGAACATTGCACAACCTTTTTGATGTGTGCTTTTTAATGACCAACTTGAAACTATTGACCATCATTTTCTTAATTTCTCCTTCGCTCAAGCATGTTCACATTATGTCATCAGTAAACTCAGCCTATCTATGCCTCTGCCCCATACTCTTTATGATGCAGGAGCATCAGAGCATGGAAGAAGGTTGATCAAGAACAAAGAACAAGGAAAAGGCATGATGGTGTCTATAACAACAAATTTGAGTATATTGGAACCTATCATGGCCTTTGAAGGCTTGAAATGTAATAAATTAATAATGAATCCTAAAGGGCATGTCAAGGACCTTAGGATCATCAATGGTGTTAAAATGACATAATTTTGAAATAATGTAAAATGGATCTTTAATATCCTTAGGAGAGTTTAGGACTGGTTGATAGAGTCTTAGGGATCTATTGAGAGAGTTTGAGAAGTTTTTTAGGTGTTTTAAGCAATAATTTGTAAGTTGGAGAATTCAAATTTTTGAATCCCAACGGCCAAGTCTGATTAGGAGGGAAACTTGTTTTAGAGTGTTTTAAGATTAAATAAGCAAAGAAATCTATCCAAATTATTTGGGATGGTTGAAAGTAATTTTATAAACCTTGTTTGGAATATTTGTATGGCAGAGAAAAATCAGGGTAAACACTCGTGTACAACAAAGCAGTAAATTACCGAATAAAACTCAGATTTTTGCAATTCTTCATGTGTTCATTGGCATAGTTTGATCTTATTGTTCACTATTTGATATTGGAATGTAGTAGGGACTTATACTTTACTATAAAAACAATTTTTATGCCCTAATAAATATTTTGATTCAAGTTATCATCATTTATTCTGACTATGTTTTGAGTTTTACTAATTTCTAAGTGACAATTTTGTTGTCTAATCCATGAAATGGATCATTCCATGAATGATATGAATTGATTCTCATGGAATGGTCTTAACACAACATGTATCATATCAATCTAACCTTATTTTATGTAGAAGAGTGAAGAAAGGGCAGGTGATCACCGACGAAGTTGTGTTGAGAGTTATGAAGTTGGTTGCTAGGGAGCAGCAGCAAAAGATTTATCTGAAGGAGACAGGTATTTAAGAGTTTGGATAGCCTTATAATTTTTATCTAAAGGTTAATTAACTCTTTTTTAAGCCTGGAAATGAGTGGAAGTGAAAGATTTGAGAAACCCTTGGTTTAAGGGCTAGTTGGAGAGAAAATTTGGGATTTTGCATTTGTGTTGGTCTAAGGATCAAACTAAATTCATTTTCCTTGTTTTTGAACCATTTTAAAAGACTGATGAAATTCATGATGCTTGGGAGTTGTAAAGAATAAAAAAATGATGATGGTGATTTGGTTGGTTATGTTGTGATATGTTCACCAACATGTAAATAATATCCTTTACATATAGAAGAATTGGGGAAGGTAAGATTCTCTTCTTAACCCCAAATTCCCAAAGGAAAGATCCAAATTGATTAACCACAAGAAAATGGTCAATACATAAATGAATCAATCGAATAGTAATAAGAAGAAAGAGGAAAACCTTACATTTTGTTTTGGAAGAGAGTATTAAAATCTTAATTAAAATGAATTGAAGATAAATAATAACCTTAAAGTATAGTAGATCTGGAAATTGTTGCTTTCTTGTGTCTGTACTGAGTTTCTGGACATTCTGCAATCGGATCTGGAATAGAAACACAGATGGAGAAAACCCAGAAATCTTTTTCTTTTCTAAGCCAGGTCAACCTTGACCCAAATATAGGGGCACAATTGTGCCCCTTTATGTCAACCTTGACTTGCACTGCTCTAACGGAAATTCTATCTGTGGATCTCGAAAGTTTTCCGAAAAGGGTATCCAAATCTACTATGTAATTTGTTGTTCTATACATGCACCTGCAAGAAAAATGGTTTTGTTGTTTGGATGAGGGGTTTGCCTTGGTCAAGCCTTGATTTTGGAATTAAACTTGAAATAGAATTGAAATTGCAGTAATAAACAAAGTAAATAGAAAAATTCACCTTGCTTATGTTGAAACCCTTGTGGAGGATTCGAATCCTTGAATCTACAAATATGGATGATCCAAATGGATGTAGAATTTTAAGATGTAGGATGTCTCAAATAAATCTCCTTTAGATCTTCAACACCAATCTTTAATGGATCTTGGAATATGAATAAGCTTGAATGGATATGGATGGAGAAATCTTCAATAAGAGGGCTCCATAGAGCTTGAATCCTTCAATGTCTACCAATGGATCTCCTTGATGAATTGAATCTTGAATGCTTGAATACTTGAAGGCTTGAATTCTTGAATGCTTGAATTATTAAATGCTCACTTTGATAAATTAAGCATAGATGATCCTCCCTTTTCTTTCCTCCTCTTTTCCTTTTTTTCTTTTTCTCCTTAAAATGAGAGAAGGCTTCTTTATCTACTAGTCTAGGATACCAACTTCTAGAGAGGCTGAAATATGAGAAATAAATTCCCATTAGGCTCATACCCTTAGAAGTGGACCTATATTAAATTTCTTTTAAGAGTCACCATTTCGAAGCCTGAAGCAGTCGACCTGAAAGTGGGAAAGAATTCTTTCCAAACCACGACATCCAAAAATATTTGGAATTTGAAATTTAGACCATGGGTTAAGGTCGAGGTCGACCTTGACCCAAAAGGTCAACCTTGACCTTGAGGTCAAGAACCTCAAAATATCAGAGCAAGATACCAGAAATAGGTAGGAAAGAAGTGGAAAATAGGGCAGGACGGGGGAAAAACCAGATCCAAGTCAAAGACCCATTCAAGGCATTTGACATGACCCCAAACCACTTACTCGAAGGGATAAACCAATCCTAAATGGAAGTGCTTCCATTTTTTTATGATACATTTAGCCCCCACTTTAGCAAGATTATGGACTCGATGCAAACTCTTGGTAAAGGAGATCACAAAGAAAAAGAAAATCTTATTGAAATCAGAGGGACAAAGCAATCCTCAAGCCCCCCAGGGACTCAAGTCTTTGTCGACCCCAAGATTACAATAAGAGAGACATCACTAGAAAAAAAAAAAAAAAAGAGAAGAGGGTGTGATTACCTCACCTAATGAGAACCTATGTCCTATTGTGAATCATACAAGGAAACAGTGCAATTGGAAAGATGGAGTTCAACCGCCTAGTGAATGTGGCTACTCACTAGTCAACCCATCAAGGATTCACCCTCGGGAATATTATATTCCAAAAGAGCAAAGCCAAAACAAGAGAGATCTAGTCTTAAGGACACCTTTTGACCTTAAGGGATCAAAACTTTGTAAATTGAAACTGGAGGGATCAAGGGATCCTATAAGGTAAAAATCCATGTTTTAAGGATTACATAAAAGGAGAAAAAAAAATTAGTTTTAAGTCAAAAAATATTTTGGAAGTGTGTGTGTGCAAAAAGTGAGCAGAGCGTATGCCCCCACGTTAAATTCATTGCTAACACTTTAACAGGAGCAATGGCTTGAATGGAAACATAAACAACTCCACTAATTACATTTCCACTATGAGATGCCCCCAAGTGAAGACAAATCAAGGGAAATACCACATAAACATACAGAGAACACAGAGGGGATCTACCTACCGTGGGGTCAGTATGATCATAAGATTTTATATATATATATATATATATATATATATATATATATATATATATATATGATATTATTGCAAATGAATTGACATCATTCCCCAAAGAAAGTAGAACTACAATCACAATGGAGGAAATAAAATGCAAGAGTTATGAAGAAGAGTCTTTTCAAACCACAACATGGAGACGAAAAAGAATTAGTGCTACCAAGTCACAAATCCAAGTGGACTACACAAGGAAAATATTTACGAATAATAGCATAGGTACAACATAACATGAAAACAACATATAGAAGAATAGAGATACATATAGAGGAATAGTATAACAGGTTTGATTCCTTTATCACCTTGTACCAACAAAGTAACAAGGGTCGTATAAAAGAATCTAACAAACATTTAGCAAACACTTTATAGGAGAAACACAATACAATGGGCAAACACACAAAAAGCTACCATGGAGGACAAGACAATCAAGCACATCGCCTACTCACCCCATCTCAGTCTATATCATTTAGGGAAGCTGGGAAACTCACAAGAGAGACTATATCTAACACAGTAGGAATAATAGTCGGTTCCAAACAAGGATCCTCTTGAGAATCGTGATGTTTGATACTAGGTATAATTATCAATTGTGTTGAAAGCATATTAGGTAAATTAGTATCAATTTCAATAGTCCCATATTCATCATTAGCATCATTAGGATCATCAAGAGTATCTTCTTCATCAAGATTAATCGAAACAGAATCTAAGATATGAATAGAATCATCATAATCATTCATCTTAACATCATTATTAACATTAACTTCTTCCAACACATCAGGCATAGGCTGGTCAAAAGAAGGTAAAGAGCTTTGAAGAATAGAGGCATGGGCCTTATCTTGAGCCCAACACTTCTTACGACGTTCATTGGCAGATCGGTTACATTTTGTCTTGTTTTAAATATGTTAAGAACTAGGAGGAACAACAACTAGTTCCTTCACAGGTTCTATAGGAGGATTAGTAGGATTCTTAGTAGGCTGAAAAGAAACACTAGTGATGAGGCATATTAATGTCATACTTTAGGATACCCTAGGATGATATCTACTAGACCTTTTGCTTCATTTTGATACATTTACCTTAAGACTTCTATGTTTTTTTGCTATTATATGGCATGCTTCCATCAGACATTTAACTTGGTTTAAACGTACTTAAATATGCTATGCTTGGATAAATTACTATATTTCTTGTTCTAGAAGATGTGGTTGTGTTTCAAATGAGTAGAGTAGTTGTTTGAATATGAATTATTATGTGTGTTCTGATAACTACTATCATAAATGTCTTATCCTAACCCTTGAAGGTGTAGCGGATTGGAATAGCGAATGTTGTTTTGACCAGGTATGGTTCAACCCAGTCTTCCTGCAACTTCTAGCGGAGAAGCATTCAGTGCAGCGCCAGTTGAAGGTTTCTAAAGATCAAGGTGGTAGTTCCAGTGAAGAGCAAGGCGGCGTGTTAAATTCCCTAAGAAGATCTAGGTGCAAGTGGGAAGTTAGATTTGTTGTCACGGAAGCTCTTTCCTCCATTCTGGATTTAATCTGTTTAGTCTTAAAAGCTTTCCTTCTTTCTAGTTGGTAGTGTTGTAATAAAGATCCATTTATTTCTATGGCATGGTTAGGAAAGTAGTTAGGATTTTTTCCTTTAAATAAAGCCCCGCTCCTGTGTGAGAAGGAGGGCATTGTCAAGTTTATTATAAAAATAGTTTGTTTCAGTCGATCCCACTATTTTATGGAATTTTTGTACTTTGTCATTCAATCAATAAATAAATGAAGTGTTGATATTCAGTTGAGTATAATTGTGATTTAGGATACTCATCCAATGGGGCCCACTTGGTGAGAAAGCCATAGTTAGATAGATTCATACTAGCTAGAGTCATTTCCAGCATTTATGCTATTTCAGTGCCAAGTGTTGAACTGCTCCTGCAGCCAAAGCTACGGATCAGCTAACGCCTCCTGCAGCCAAATCCTTGGAATAGAAGAAGTAATATGGCATAGTTTGTAAGAGTCTTCATGTTTTTTTAGTAGTTATACTTTTGTAGTTTCCATTTCAATGCTTACTTTTCCACAACTTCAGTTTAAGCATTACTTTAGCATTCATTCCCTACAATCATAGCATAGTTTCCCTTCAGCATTTCTTTCTTGTAGCAATGATAAAATGTATGGTTGAGTGATACCTGGTGTATATAATTTGTTGTCCCATTTCAAGTAATACGTCCCTAGTCTGACATACTAAATGAATTTCTATGAAGAGGATAAGCTGCTCGGTTGGATGTCCAATCCCTGAGTCCAGAATTACACCTAGCTTCTAAGCCTTTGTAGGAAGCTATCATTTTTGGCACTATTGTCAGGGATGGTGTTGTACCAAGTCCTCACTAAGCCATTCTTAGAATTTTTTTCATTTCTAGCTTTCATTAGAATACATTACTTTTAGAGGAATTCTACAAATCACATCACTCCCTACTACCTGTATGCATAATCAAAGAAGAGACACCAAAGGAAGGTACTTTCCAAACCAATCCAATCATCCATTTGAAGAAGAAAGTTCATTTGTTGATGCCACCATTGACCTCCCTGAAACTACGTCATCCTCCTCTTCTAAAGAAGAAGAGTTTGGTTCTTTTGAAGAGCAACCTGAAATTAACACGTTTGCAAAAGTCTTCTCTCATCTGAGAACCCATTTTCCTGAGAATCCTATCAGACAAGAAAACTCCTTACAACTAGTCATATACAAACCTCCTCATCATCCACCACCTCCGTGACCTATAAATCTTTCCAGGATGGCTAATCCTCCCACATTTCCATTCCCTATTACTGACCAGCGAGAAAATAACAACCTTAAAAACATACCTTCTTCTGCCTTGCCAAAATTCTACAGCCTAGTAACAAAAGACCCAGATACCTTTCTCTTTGATTTTGATATTCTATGTAGAATTTATGACTACACCAATTCTCACAAGCTCAAACTCTTTCTTGTGACTCTTAAGGAGACTGCTTTGCATTGGTTTATGGGCCTAGGACGGGATGTCATCCATGATTGGGCAAGAATGCAGGAAGCATTCTTGACCAAGTATAAGGAGTATTGTCGGGGAACTGATATGCAAGGAGAAGACATCTTTAAAATGACTCAAAAAGAGGATGAGTCACTTGAAGACTATATCTCACAGTTCATGTATAGCCTAAAAAGGAATACAGAGCACGAGCTTTATGAAGAATCTCAGAAGCTTCTATTTCTAAGAGGAATACAAGATGGATGCACTGAAGCTTTAGAATTGATGGTAGGAGGAGACATAACTCAATCTAATTGGGATGACATAAAGAAGATATGCCTCAAGTACTCAAGAGCTACTGGTAAGAGAGGAAGAGGATACAAAACCATGATAGGAAGGATAAATGGCACAGGTGCTTCTAGATCAGAGATAACCCATCTCTTATCCAACTTTAAATAGGATATCATCAACAATATGGCCACGTAATTGGATACCTTGTAGGAAAAAATGAAGCAAAAGGTCTAGTAGATATCATCCTAGGGTATCCTAAAGTATGGCATTAATATGACTCATCAACTAGGAGCTTGATTAACAAAACTAGAAGCAATGGATAAAGGAGGTATGGAAAGCATAGGAAAAAGACCACAGTTAAGATCCATATAAGGCATGCTTAACTCAATAATCTTGTGATGTTTATAGGCTTGATATGAGCGAAAAAGGTTATCAAGTCAAGAAGAACATGAATTAGGTAATGAAGGCCAAAAGAAGTCAAGGGTAGCACAATCCCTAGGCCTAGAAGGTTGATATTAAATATGATTAATTATTTTCACTTCTTCATCATGAATGAATTTAATACACTTATGGATAGGAGAAGAAATGGCATTCATGGCATTCAACCAAGGTAAACCAAGATTAACTTAAAATTGTTTAGAAATAGGGACAACAAGAAGGTAGTGTCCACAACTTTACCACAAAGTTCAACAGGCAAGTTAATAGAACCAAATGATGGATAGAGAAAACCATTACAAGTTTGGATCCACACATTAGATATATCATAACAATCACGTTGTAAGTTCTTCATAAAAAGGTTTTCTTCAGTAATGACACTGAATAAGGATGTAGGATCAACAAGACAACCATGCGTAGGTATCTTAGAAATCCTAGCATAAATGTAGAGGGGACCATCAGGAGCTTTAATAGTCTTAGAATCATCAAAGGTGATCAAGAGTTCCCTAGGTCTTTTATTCTTAGGTTATTTTCAAGGTTTAGGTTGAGGTTTTGTTTTAGGCTTAGGTTGAGGTGGAATTTGAAGTTGAGGTTGAGATTGAGTATGGGGTGGAGATACAGGTTGAGACAAAACAACATGCTCCACATGGTTAAAAATATGATTGAGATCATCCATCTTTGAATCATAAACAATATCCATCGAAGATGGTTGAACAATGGTATTAGTATCATGTGTAGGCAAAGGATTCGTATGGATTTGGAGGGTTTGATTAGGAGGAGAGACATATTTTTTCCCACTACCATCAAAATTATCAACAGATAAAGCATTAGAATCAATTAAGTCTTGAACCTTATGTTTTAGAGAATAACACTTCTCAGTATCATGACCATTCTAATGATGGTATTGACAAAAGGCTTTGGGATCAAAGGATTTGGATGCCATTGTAGTAGGTAAAAGAGGTCGAATAGGAGGGAAATTAATCATATTAGCATTCAGAAATTTACTCATAATAGAATGTAAAGATTAAGAAAGAGGAGTAAATGTACAATTCAGATGAAAAGCAGTGGATGTAGAAGTGGTATTGTTGGATGCAACAACTTGATCAGCAACTGCATTTTCTTTCTTATTTATCTTGACATAGTTGTTAGGTTTTTGAAACTTGGTGGGATTAGGAGCAACGTCACTCTTATCAACTGGAATAGGAGCCATTGGAGTGTTGCTCTCAAATTGACTCACTTGTAATTGATAATGATGAAGTGCTACAAAAATTTGTTGAAAAGAGGTAAATTCAATAAGCAGAATCTTATCTCTAATATCCTTTTGTAAATTTGAAATAAACATATGTTGAATATCAATATCAAGAACAGGATAAGAAATTTAAGCATACAAATGCTTAAATCTACCAATAAATTCAGTCAATTTTTCTTTAGTATTTTGTTTACAATACATCAAATCAGTTAAGGACACTTGCAGACCAATGTTATTTTGGAACTATTGGATAAAGGCATTAGCAAGTTTTGGAAAAGAATCAATAGAATAAGGAGGCAAGGAGCAATACCATTGCAAGGCCTTATCATGAAAATTTCTAGCAAACAACTTGGCTAAACTCCTATGGTCATGAGCATAGTCACTACAAAGGATTTGAAATGTTTTAACATGAGTGACAGGGTCTCCCTTACCATTGTCATTCTCAAGACAAGGCATATCAGTTTGCTGAGGAATAGGAGCATGAATAATTTCTAGGGATAAAGGACTACCCATGTCACATGTAGGAATACTAAACTTGGATTGAGTTAAGGATGCAAGTTGTTGTTGTAAAGAGGACACAGTTTGAGCCAGACTAATGATTATTGAATCATTAGAATAAATAGGAGGCATAGAAACATTAGAAACACTCGGGAAAGTGTAGGAAGTGGCAGGAATGGAAGACACAACTGGTGGAATACTTGGAACCACATTTGGAAGAGGTTTGGAATAGGTAAAAGGAACATGATGGTAATAAGGTTGTGAGGTAGGTAGAGACACCAGTGGAACACTCACATGAAGAGATAGAAGAGATGTAGTCACTAAAGGAGGAGTATAAGTAGGAATGCTAGATAAAGGAATGGAAGTGTTATAAAGTAAAGTCCACCAAGATAACTCAGAGGGGGGTGAATCAATTATCAGATAATTATAAATTTTATCAACTTCAACATATTTTAACCATGTAAGAAATATAACCAACAACCATAGAAAGATATTCAAACACAATAACACAATGACACAAGATATGTTGACTAGGGAACCTCTTGATCAAAGAGTAAACTCCGGTGGGAATGATGCCCACAAAAGATGCACTAATATGAATATTCCTTGTGAAAGGATGGACTCTGTTAGGAGTCTTATGAAACACATTCGGTACATATGAATCCCTATTAGGAGATTTTGAATCCCTGCTAAAATATTCTAACTCTGTTAGGAGTTATGGAAGACAGAAGGACCCACTGCCCAAATAGCTTCAATGGCAAGATCACTAAACACACTGTCCAACTGATCTCTAGATTATTCAATAGAATAATATCAAATCATTATTGATCTCAACAATATGTTACCTCTTCTTTGATTGTGCCAAACCGCACTCACTGCTACACTAGATCTCAATTCCAGATCTTTGTACCTCGCATATCCTCTTTCACAACTTCATTCACTTCATTAAATTCATTCCATATATCACAACAAGGAAAAACATTCCTTCCTTTATACCACAATCAAGTAATTACAAATGAGTTGGCATCCAAATTACAAAATAAAAGTTTCCACACATTACATCAAAATTACACAAAATTGCCAGCTTCCAATTAGAATAATTCTTCACTCATGTGACCTCAAAGTTTGCATTTTCAACCATGTCACTATCAACATGTCTTCAACTACTCTCTAACTACGCAAAACCAGATTCCATCCTGATTAGGAGATATCATCTGATTTCCACAAACTGCTACTCAGGAACACTGCCTAAATACTACTTCCACCAAAATGCTCATAACTTCCATGAATAAAAGAATTTATATCTACGCTCGTAACCATGAACATAAAACATATCACAAAGTAAATCCTCAACATTACATAGCTTGATCTGCAATATCCCATGTGCGCTAATCCAAACACTATATGCTCCTCTACTAATCTCCATTAGATCACTGTGTTGACATCAATGACAATCATAGTCATGAATGCAACAACAACTACTATAGAATGGCTACCAATACTCCCATAGGATATATTCAGCATTCATTCCTAACAATCTCCCCCATTGGCATTGATGGCAACATAGATGAAAAACATCCAATGTTCCATAAATCCAACACTGCAACACTTCTGCTCTGAAAAATACTTTTGAATCCTCTTCATCAATCAAATATTGCTTCGTTTTCCTATTTAGTTCTCTCCAACATATGGTACAAATGGTTTTTCATGTACACTTCTCCCCCATTGACATCAATGACAAAAATTTCATCATTATGTCAACAACAACTCCAATGTCAAAAGACACTATTCAGAAAATACATTCACTAGAGTCCTTCTGACTCAGCTCAAATACACATACTCCCCCATAGAGGAAGTACCAACATCCAGTCCAGAAGAAAGATAAGGCTCATATACCACTAGACAGATGCAAAAAATTGCATCACTTCTCAAAAGTAGGCTAGGGCATAACCCCAAGCATACCTCTTAGATACTCAAATGTATCCTTGGGCAAAGGTTTTGTAAATATGTCTGCTATTTGCTCTTTTGTCCTTATGTACTCAAGTCTGACTTCTTTCTTAGCAACTTTCTCTCTTACTACATGATAGTTAATCTCAATATGCTTTGTCTTAGAATGTAATACAGGGTTCTTAGACATACTAACTATGGTGGTGTTATCACAATGTATAACAATAGGCTCAATGAATTTTATTATAATATCCTTCAGCATTTGCTTCATCCAAATTATCTGGTTACAATTTTTTGCTATTGCTACATATTCTGCTTATGTTGTGCTCTGTGAAATACAATTCTACTTCTTGCTTAGCCAAGAAACCAATCTTCCTCCAAGGAAAAATGCACCACCACTGGTGCTCTTTTTATCATCAACACTACCTCCCCAATCAGCATTTGTATATGCACATAGGGTAAAATCATCAGATTTTTCATACCACAATCCATACTTAGTTGTGCCTCTTAAATATCTCAGTATCCTCTTCACTATTGCATAATGTGATTCTCTAGGTTTAGCTTGAAATCTTGCTACAATTCCAACTGAATGTGCTATATCAAGTCTTGTATGTATCAAGTACTGCAATCCTCCAATCATAGATCTTTACTTTTTTTGTTCAAATGCGGGAGTCTCATCTATGCTAGATAATTTATGTCCAATTACCATAGGTGTTCCAACTTGTTTACAGTTCTCCATTCCAAATCTCTTCAATAAATCATTCAAGTGCTTTGTCTGACTTACAAAGATACCATCATTGTTCCGTGTTATCTGTAATCCCAAAAAGTATTTCTGTAGACACCTAAAAATCCTTTAGAAAATAAATTATTTTTATTTTCTGAAAAATCCCTGATGACATCATCATTTATTAATTAATTAATTATTTAATTAATTAAATTATTTTTATGTCATTAAATCCCTTTATCTTAATTAAAAATATTTAATTAAGAAATCCCTCCCAAAAATGTTTAAATCTTATTTAAACATTATTTTCCCTATTTATTAATTATTTTAATTAATAAATTGACCAAAAATTCCAAAATAAATAATTTATTTATTTTTTGCCCAAAACTTGGTCAATTTTCTTAAGACCACTAACCTCTTCCAGAATCTTCTAATCCTTCTTTAATTTCGATTAAAGGCTAATCCCATCATTTCCTAATCCTAATCCCAACTCAAGAATATTTAATTAAGATTAAATATTAATCCTCAATTCCTAATTTACCCTAGGAAAGCTCTAGACTCTTCTAGAACTTTCCTAATCCTTCCCTAAACCCATTTAGGGGAAATTACCTACTTTCCCTAAGCTAATCTAAGTCTCCTTTGACTCCTAGTCAAACCCTACCCCTAATGAGCCTCAAACTCATTAAAGCCTTTGAGATAAATAAGACTTTATTTATTTTCTAAATTCCATATTTATCCTTAGAAAGCCTAGACTTTTCTAGAAAGTCTTTATCCTCATCCAAAGCCTAGACTCTTCTAGAAAGTCTTCATCCTTATCCCCTTAACTCAAAACCTTAACCTTACCCCAAACTCTAACCTTTCCTCCTAACCCAAGCCCTTAGGAAATCCTGTAAATACTCCCTCTTCCAAGAGCAATTCATTAGCTTAGTCTTTCATCTCCATGCATTGTTATCATGCTCTTTTACTTCTAGCTTTAGCATAATCATCCTAATTTAGCTTATTTTCAAGCATTTTTAGCACATCATAATTTAGTAATAATGGGATTAACATAGTTTATTTAATTATTTTGCATAAGCATAGTATCATCACATCTCTATTTGGCTTAAAATCAATCTTAGCATAGATCTCATGTAGCTTAATATTCATATCAGCATCATTTGGATCCTTGAGGCCTTAGGGGCAAATCAGGTGTTTTATACCTGTTTTGTGCCATTTTGGGGTTTTCATAGATCTCAATCCATCCTAAAATGCATAAAGAACATGCTCCAAGTGATTAGAGAGCACACTCACATCCCCTTAAGCAAGAGCAAATCAAACAGTGCTTGGGTGCACCTGTTTTAGCTCAATATGAGGTGGCTTAGTTTAGAGTCTTACTTGTTTTTTATTAATTTCATTCTTAGGCTAACATCTAACCTTTGTTTAGCTTGGAGTTTTTCAAAGTAGGTACCCTCGAAAGCCTTGTCCACATTCTGGCACACCCGGTGGGACCGAAACCACAATCACTTTGATTAGATCATACTTCATATTCTTGTATTTGTAGGAAACAAATGAAATGTCGCCTTCAAGCAATTAAATGTCACCTACAGCAATTAAATGTCACCTACAGAAATTAAATGTCATCTTTAAGCAAAGAAATGTCACCTTCAAGCAAAGAAATGTCGCCTAAACACAATACAGTCATGCCTTCAAGCAATTAAATCACGCCTTCAAGCAATGAAATAATGCCTAAAAGCTATGTATTCACGCCTATTTTCTGATAGATTTCCGCCATCGATAACTTCTATTTTCTCCCAAAATCCTTCTTCTGTCACCTACAAGTAATTAAATCACACCTGCAACTTAAGAAATCACGTCTGAGACATAATCTATCACGCCTTTGGGTATGGAAGCCTCACTTGTAAACATTCCATCATCGCTCAGAATATTTGTGTGTCGCCTTTAAATCTTTCTCTGCCGCCTGTAGTCATTTCTTTGCCACCTGGAAAATTTCTCCATTGCTTTTGCACAGTTATCTGTCGCTTGTTAACATTTGAGTGTCGCCTGAGAGTTTTTGGTGTCGCCTCTGCACTTTCCAGTGTCGTGTATTAGCTGGACCGTGTCACTTTTTGTTTTTTCTATCTTAATTTGCTTGGGACTGGATTCATTTTTCTTATTGCAAACAAAGGTCAAAACAAATCTTGAATGAAATTAAGAAAAAATGAACTTAAGTCGTAAGAGTCATTATCATTTTGAAAATCAAACACAATCTTGAATGATCTAAATTGGAAAGAACAAGCATCCCTATTCCTTCTTCTTTGAATTTCAGTTCAAACAAAATCTTGAATGATCTAAGGATAAAACAAAGCTCTTTTCAAAGTTCTTAAATCAACTCGCAAATCTCAATCTTGAATGCCCAAAAAGAAAGAACTTGCAAGCACTCAAATCATTTACCTTTTGGAGAAAGAACAAATCAAACCTTAAGCACTTGTGTCTTCAAATTCAAAGTTCAAACAAACTTAATCAATTCGGGAAAAAGAACAACTTGTTTGATGTGCATCTAGGAGCTTTACATTTTTTGTATAACCTTGCTAAAGTAAGCAACGTAGAACATTTGGACTCAGACAAGTTCACTTGTTCTACTTTTAGCGAGGCCTGTCCAGGGAGAAAATTGCTTCCTCCTCGGAGAACGACCTCAAACCAGTATCCCCCCCGGCCGGTATATAAATAAAGTGAAGGCAAAAAGTACTCACTTATATCTCCTAATCCACGGGCGTCTTGTGCCAAATGCAAATGTCTGGGGAAAGGTAAATATTCCTCCCCCAGTGTTGTTGGCTAGGCTCTTAAGTGAGTCACAGGCGGTCAGCATAACCGGGTATGGAGACTCCACAGAACTATTAAAAACCTGATAAAATAGAGGCTACCCTATCTACATCTGAAAGTATCAAAATCCTTGTGCAAGGATCGATTCCAAGGGGTTTACCAGGTCGCCTCAAGATTACTCACCATTTGTATTCCCTTCTAGGGGGTACCAAGCTGTGGGCAAGCGATTTTGATACTCACCTTCCCTAGGTAGATTTGCTTGAAGTGTTTGATAGTCAAATACTCTGTGAAAACATTGTTGGAACATACACCTTCAAAGCTTTATCAGAGTCAGTCATCCTATGTGTATCCCACAAGGTTGCTTTGTCCCTTGTGGAGATTGCTTTTCCAAAAATCTTTGTTGAAATCTATCCTTTGCCATTGAAAAAACATCAAACTGATCTACAACTTGGTTCAGGATACTCAGAACAGCCATGTCGGTCCAAATCCTCCCAAAATCTAGAAAATGTCCAAAACTTGCAGAATCTCAAATCATGGTCTTCCAGTCATATTCAATCCAGTCTTGTCATCCTTTCCTCCTATCTTAGGATTAGCAGAGTCATCTTGGTCATCCCCCATCCCCTTGTCTATCTTCCTCTAGAGTCAGTCTTCTTCCAATCTTAAGCCAAATCCAATCCTAGTCTGATCCTGTCAATCATCCCAATCTGAGTCTTAGTCTTCCAATCCATCTTCATCCTTCATCCTTATCCAACTCATCCACAAGTCAGCATGTCTCAAAACTATTATGATGAGCTTGGTTATTATGTCTCTCCTCTCAATCCATCCTATCTTGATGATGATGAAAGCCTTGTAGATCACGATGTGTACTTTGAAAATCCTAGCAAGCTTGCCCCAAACATCTTTCAGCATCCAATCATTCCTCCAAAATATCATATCATGCCTTCACGCTTATCCACTAGCAACCCCTTTCATGTCCTTGGCAAGGAAAATCCATTATCTTATCCATCCATAACTTATCCCTATCTTAAACCTACACATCCTTCATATGCATCCTTCATACCTCCATCTCCTGCTATGGTCATATCCCAATCACCATCACCCCATAGAAACACCTCGCGCTACTTCCCTTATCTAAAACCTCCATCCACTCATCCTCCAAATCACCCCCAAATCCAAAATCCTAGTCTTCCCATCCTTTATCTGAACCCTCCATCTACTTATCCTCCAAATCACTCTCAAAACCAAAAACCAATTCTTCCAATCCTTTTCCCCAACCCACCATCCTCCAACTCCTTGTCTGCACCATCATCCCCTCAAGCAGGTTCCCCTTCTTCCTCCCCATCTTCATATAAGGACCATCCAAGTTCTCCATCTCCTCCACATTCCAATCCTTCTTCACCACGAAAGTCTCCAAGGAGTTTCACAAGGAAGCCAATAACAAATCCCACTCCTAAAGTTGAAGAGCCAAGCCATCTCAAACCTTCATGTGAAGCCATCATTGATGAGGCCTATCCATCACTCCCATCTGTTATCTATCTTCCATACATCCCACTCATTAATCCTCTTCCATCTCCTAGCATCATTGAGTCCCTTCCATCTGAAGTCTCCATCCAATCCCCACCAGCATCACCTCCTCCTAGCATCATCCAAAGCATATCTAATGAGTCTCATGAGTTCACCCTTCTTCCTGCCATCGCAGCTACAGAACCTTCCATCCTTTCATCCATACCATCTGAAGAGTTATTCCTTCTTCCAGACATCATAGCTACAGAATCTCCCATCCTTCCATCCACCCCCTTTGAAGAGTCCATCCATACATCCCCCAAAACTCTATCCACACAAATCCTACCATGTCAAGATCTTGTCCAAAAGCATGTTGAAATACTCACAGAAGAAAATCAAGATCCAATCCCTTCGCTTCCCCCATCACATGTTCTATCACTTCCATCACGCCCAATCCAAAATCCTACAATCCAAATTCCTCCAATCCAAGATCCTATCATCCCAGTTTCTCCATCTGAAGATCCATTACTATCCCCCAATCCTAGTCAAAATCCCACCATCCTATCCTCTCCTCTTGAGGATCTTCCAATCCAAACTGTCCCACAACCATCACTCTATCCTCTTGGATCACGTACATTTGTCAAAGGCAGTCCACTTGAAGTAGAAGAAATTAGTTTCATATCTTCCATCAGGGAACCAGAAACTGGATGTTTATCATATTCCCCAAGTCAGAAATATCCTTGTTTGGATAAAATGCTCAAGAAATGGAATTATCAAGGCAAAGGCCTAGGCGCTCATGAACAAGGAAATCTAGAGCCTGTTCAAAATAAGAAACATCCAAAATCATGTGGAATTGGTCACACATCAGAAGAAGGCACTTCCTCCAGAAATGTTGGTATAGCTAAAGCTAAATTCAAGCATCCATTCAAAAACACCATCACATCTCCCCATCATTCTTCCAAAGCATACAACGATATTCCTCCTCCTCCATCATTACAACCCTGGACAACCTATCACATTCCTCCTTCATCCTCCAAATCCATTTTGGGTCCCTATGTCCCAAAATCTTCCAGCACATATCCTCTATATACCCAATCCATTTTGGGACCCTACATCCCAAAATATCATCCACCATCTTATCCTACTCAGTCCTTCATCCAAAATCCAAAAATCCCTAGGCAGGATCAACAAAGGCACATGTCCATATCTCCTATCTACCAATCTCCATTCATCTCTCCATCCACATTTTCGCCATCCCATACAACTCCTCGTATTCCTTTCAATACTCCTTGCAATTTGGATGCCATATCCAATATGAATAAAGGGAAATATCCACAAAAACCCAAAGATTGCCATGTCCAGTCTAAACGACATGGTCAACCAAAGCAAAATCCAATCAATCAATCCAATGCATCCCAATGGCCACAAAGGCCCAGCAAAGAAAAAACAAAATCTAATGCATACCAATGGCCACAAAGGCCCACCAAAGCTAAAACAAAAATGATATGGATCCCAAAGCAAAAAGATGTAATGCATCTAACAGAAATATCCACACTGGCATCCAAAGTTGCTAATCCACCAGCTACTCAGTTTCCTCCTCCATCTCCTAAATCCATCTTGGATCCCTATATTACAAAATCTCCTAACACAAATCCTCCATCACATCCACCTCTATCTTCCATGTCCTATCTGCTTCATCCATCTCCCCCACAACATGTGCCAATGTTGATCCTGACAACATCCCCCTATCATGATCACTTTCCATCTTTCCATCCAAACACTTTCTACCACCATATATCCCATTTACCTAATCCAATCTGTGCTTTTGCATAAATCCATCCATCCTAGCGAAGCTGTACCAACATCCAGGCAAATCAGAAGATCAGCGAAAAAAAAAAAGTCAGCAACAACATCAGAATATCAGTGAAAAATCAAATAGAAGGTCAGCATCAAATCATAAGGTAGTACCAAAATCAGAGAATCAACAATAGGTTAGAAATCAATTAGCATATCAGTGAAAGATCAGCACAAAGTCAACAGAAAATCACAAAATCCATAAAAATTGAAAAAAATCAAGTGAAAAAATCAAAAAAAAGAGAAAAGCATTCGTCTAATGGTGAAAACTTGGCAATTCAAGCACCTTGGACAAGTACCATGGTGAAAACCTGGCAAACAGGCATCATGCATAGGTCCCCCCAATTCCTTTCTGCAATTGGGGGCCATTCCCTTCTCACCATCTTATCCAACATCTCCTCCATCCCATTTGTCTCTCACCTCCTTCATCCTCCTTTGGATCTTGATGACAAAACAAAGACTACCAGGTATACATGCTTTTGGGCACCTTCTTGGCATCCATCACACCTTTTGGCTACATATCCTCTATCCAATCCATTCATCCTAGCTTCCGTCTACCTTCCTCATCCTCTTGTTGGCATATCTTCCATCCAAGCATACCCCATGCCTCTGAAAATACATGAACTATCCTAAGCAGGGGGGCATCTTATTCCTTGGTAACATATTCCTTGGAGACTATCTTTCATCCAAAATCTTCCATCTCCCAAATCCTTAAGCAAATCCACCATCCAATCTCCCCAAGCATTCCTCCATCCATATCCCTCAGCGGTTCCTCCAGCATTCCATCTTCCAAACCTCAAGAAAACCCGCCATCCAATCTCCCCAAATCTTCCTCTATCCAATCCTCAAGCGTTCTTCCATCCAAATCCAAATCTTCCTCCATCCAAATCTCCTAGCAGTTCCATCATCCTCATCCTAAGCATTTCCTCCATCTTTCCATCACCTGGTATCTTCCCTTGTCTTTGGTATCTAGCTATAGGCTAACCTCATTGCAATCCAATGCCATTCATCCCTATCCAAACATTCCTAGCAGTCTTCTAGCAATCTTCCAATCCTATCCACATCCTCTAGCTATCCAACATCCAAGATCAAGCCAACCAATCCAATCACATCCTTAGTCTTGTAGCTAGCCTTGATCTCAATCCAATCATCATCATTGGGATATGTCCTTCCCAAATTCGTGTCATTTCAGGACACATCATCCATCACCAGTCCATCTTGGCCTTCTAGCCCAACTGGGGCATCATCTTGCATATCTTTGGAGTTTTCAGCTTCATCCCCAGGTTCTTTGTACATCCTAATCCTCAGCTTCCGTACATACCTATTACAAATATCCTCGCGTCTTGTTGTACATATCCTTGTCAATCCCACATCAGCAGTATTTGATTATAACATCTTGTCCTACCCGGCCTTGTACTTTAGCAACATCAATTGTCGACTGTCCTTGATCACTGTGACTATCTTTGAACTGCATCATTTGCCAATAGCAACATAGCATTCTCCCCATCAGCATTGGGTCTGCACAGGTGTATGCTTCTATTTTGTTTGACCTAAGCCTAATCACAGGTCCCCTCAGTTGTATCCTTCTTGTCTAACCTAATCTTCCACCAAGCACACCAAGTCCGTGTCGATGTATCCTTCCACACGTTCAGACCAATCTTCCCGCCATCAATCAAATCAAATCTCTCTCCTTGGCAAAGGTTGTCTTTTGGAGTTATCATTTTGACCTTGGATTTTTGTCCTTTGGGTCTTGTTAATCTTTTACGGCTTCTCATTGTTCTCTACTCAAAGTCACCACGATCCTTTATATCATGGTGTGCAGCGAATGAGGACAATCTGGGGCAAGGTCTTTTGATCTTTTTCTTCTGCATGTGAGTCAGTTGTGTGTTTGTGGTTTCTTCAGCATTGTTTCCACCATGCTTCCTCTTGGGTTCATGCGTGATGCTGGGGAAACCCTGCGTGTCTTTTTAGCGTCAGTCCTATGCAACACTGGTGACAAGGCCTCGTGATCCCAGTATCCTTGGCAGGTCTCTAGCATTACTATATTAAACTAGGTTGTGCTCTCCACATTTGCACTTGGAGCTTCCCCAAATCCCCTGCATCTTGCATCATATAGATTAATCTTGCATCTTCATATAGCTGCATCCTGCATTTTGCATTTCATCTCATCTTGCATTCACCCATCTTTTCTCTTGGAAGCTTGGTTATTTATCTCCCCTTCTTCCTAGGCCCTTCCTTCTTTGTTTCCTTTCGAAAAAATTCCACAACGTTTACTCCTTGCGTTATTTTCTCGATGGGGCACAACCCCTCATTCCTCTAAATTCTAGCCTTCGGCATCTTATTTTCTTGTCTTTGACACCATGCCACTTGCGGCATCGCATCAAAGAGGGGCAAAATGTAGACACCTAAAAATCTTTTAGAAAATAAATTATTTTTATTTTCTGAAAAATCCCTGATGACATCATCATTTATTAATTAATTAATTATTTAATTAATTAAATTATTTTTATGTCATTAAATCTCTTTATCTTAATTAAAAATATTTAATTAAGAAATCCCTCCCAAAAATGTTTAAATCTTATTTAAACATTATTTTCCCTATTTATTAATTATTTTAATTAATAAATTGACCAAAAATTCCAAAATAAATAATTTATTTATTTTTTGCCCAAAACTTGGTCAATTTTCTTAAGACCACTAACCTCTTCCAGAATCTTCTAATCCTTCTTTAATTTCGATTAAAGGCTAATCCCATCATTTCCTAATCCTAATCCCAACTCAAGAATATTTAATTAAGATTAAATATTAATCCTCAATTCCTAATTTACCCTAGGAAAGCTCTAGACTCTTCTAGAACTTTCCTAATCCTTCCCTAAACCCATTTAGGGGAAATTACCTACTTTCCCTAAGCTAATCTAAGTCTCCTTTGACTCCTAGTCAAACCCTACCCCTAATGAGCCTCAAACTCATTAAAGCCTTTGAGATAAATACGACTTTATTTATTTCCTAAATTCCATATTTATCCTTAGAAAGCCTAGACTTTTCTAGAAAGTCTTTATCCTCATCCAAAGCCTAGACTCTTCTAGAAAGTCTTCATCCTTATCCCCTTGACTCAAGACCCTAACCTTACCCCAAACTCTAACCTTTCCTCCTAACCCAAGCCCTTAGGAAATCCTGTAAATACTCCCTCTTCCAAGAGCAATTCATTAGCTTAGTCTTTCATCTCCATGCATTGTTATCATGCTCTTTTACTTCTAGCTTTAGCATAATCATCCTAATTTAGCTTATTTTCAAGAATTTTTAGCACATCATAATTTAGTAATAATGGGATTAACATAGTTTATTTAATTATTTTGCATAAGCATAGTATCATCACATCTCTATTTGGCTTAAAATCAATCTTAGCATAGATCTCATGTAGCTTAATATTCATATCAGCATCATTTGGATCCTTGAGGCCTTAGGGGCAAATCAGGTGTTTTATACCTGTTTTGTGCCATTTTGGGGTTTTCATAGATCTCAATCCATCCTAAAATGCATAAAGAACATGCTCCAAGTGATTAGAGAGCACACCCACATCCCCTTAAGCAAGAGCAAATCAAACAGTGCTTGGGTGCACCTATTTTAGCTCAATATGAGGTGGCTTAGTTTAGAGTCTTACTTGTTTTTTATTAATGTCATGCTTAGGCTAACATCTAACCTTTGTTTGGCTTGGAGTTTTTCAAAGCAGGTACCCTCGAAAGCCTTGTCTACAATTTCATTTCACCAATCATACTCATTTCAAATTCAATCTTCATTTCATCAGCAAATTTATCACTGGCTTCATCTTCTCCTCCAAAAATAATGTCATCAACAAAAATAACTACAACCAACAAACCATTTTCAATTTCTTTTGTGTACAGGTTGCTATCAGTTGTGCCTTTTGTAAATCTCAATTTTAACAAATACTTATCCAATCTTGCATACCAAGTTCTAGGTGCTTGCTTTAGTCCATATAAAGTTTTCTTTAGTTTACATACCATGTCTCCTTCTTGAGTCAAAGGAAAACCTTCAGGCTGCTCAATGTAGACTTCTTCTTCCAATTCACCATTCAGAAATGCTGACTTCACATCTATCTGATATACTTTGAATTTCTTAAAAGCTGCATATGCCAAAAACATTCTTATTGCTTCAATTCTTGCTACTGGTGCAAAATTTTCTTCATAGTCAATTCCTTCTTGCTGTGAGTATCCTTTACATACCAATCTTTCTTTGTTCCTTACTACTTCTCCTTGTTCATTCATCTTGTTTCTGAATACCCATTTAGTTCCAATAACATTCTTATCTTTTATCACACAAGTTTTCTCAGTAAACAAAACTTGATATCCCTTATCAACTAACTGTCCAACACTCAAAAGATTATGTTTCAAACCACCCACAAAGTAAACATCATCAGTATTAGTCTTTCCATCAAGAGTAATGGATCTTATACCTTTAATCAAACAAGGTGCATTGTTTCCAACTCTAACAACTCCTCCATCATAATTGTTAAACTTTATGAACTTTCTCATGTCTCCAGTCATATGATGTGAACAACCACTATCTATAATCCAATCAACTTTCTTTTCTACTTGATAAACTAAAGCCTTTTCTTCCTTAACTTCAATTTCAGGGTTTTCTTCCTTAATTGCTACAAATCCTATATCATCATTGTTATCTGTATCACTTTCACTCAAAGGTTTTTCAAAACTAGCTTCAAGTTCTTCATCATTTGCATAGTAACATTCTTTAGATCTTCTAGGATTGAAATTATTTCTATACTTCTTAACTCTATTAGGACACTTAGATGCAAAATGACCAAATTCTTGACAAGTCCAACATTTAAAAAAATTCTTACCGTCTGGTTCTCTCTTCACAAGCAAGGCAATACCTTCTTCAATCTTCCTGTCTTCTTCATTTCTAGATCTGCAGCTACCAGCATAATCTTCGCTCACACTGATGCTTCTTGACAAAGTAGGGTGAATACTAAGAGCACTCAATGTTGTCTCCATTCTAGGCAAGTCTCTTGATAACCTCAGGTTCATCTCTGTTGCTTCCAATCTTCCAAGAAGAGTCTCTCTTGTAAAGTTCAAAGTACAAGGTATAACTTGTTCAATCATCTGTATTGTCTACTTAAATGTAGGAGTCAATGTTCTCAGAATTTTCCATATCACTTCATTCTCTATCTTTGTTCCTCCACAAGATTTTATACCTGCAACAATTTTTGACATTCTATCAATATAGCTTCTAACAGATTCATCTTCCATCATTCTTATATCTTCAAATGCACATATCCAATTATGTAATCTAACCTTCTTTGCATGTTCATCACCTTCAAAAGTAGAGTGCAAAGCTTTCCAAATTTCATGAGATGTTTTTAAAGATTTTACCTGATTGTACTCATTCTCCGGAAGGGCTGACAAAGTGCTTCCCTAGCAAGTATGTTACACATGAATAGATCTCTCTCATCATTAATACATGTTTCAATATCATCTTCTTCAATGATAGTCTTCTCATTCTTTTTTATCAACCAATAACCTAGTCCTAAACATAGTAGATGTGTCTTCATCTTTTCTTTCCAGCTGTCAAAATTCATTCCATCAAACTTAGGGCTTTATTTCTTGAAATTCACCATGGATCTCCTTAAGCTGTTAAACTTTTCTTTCAAGGACCTACTGCTCTGATACCAATTGTTAGAAAGTAAAGTCCACCAAGATAATTGAGAGGGGGGGTGAATCAGTTATCAGATAATTATAACTTTTATCAACTTCAACAGATTTTAACCATGTAAGAAATATAACCAACAACCATAGAAATGTATTCATACACAATAACATAATGACACAAGATATGTTGACTAGGGAACCTCTTGATCAAAGAGTAAACCCCAGTGGGAATGATGCCCACAAAAGATGCACTAATATGAATATTCCTTGTGAAAGGATGGACTCTGTTAGGAGTCTTATGAAATACATTCAGTGCATATGAATCCCTGTTAGGAGATTTTGAATCCTTGCTAAAATATTCTAACTCTATTAGGAGTTATGGAAGACAGAAAGACCCACTGCCCAAAAAGCTTCAATGGAAAGATCATTGAACACACTGTCCAACTAATCTCTAGATTATTCAATAGAATAATATCAAATCATTACTGATCTCAACAATATGTTACCTCTTCTCTGACTGTGCCAAACCGCACTCACTGCTACACCACATCTCAATTCCAGATCTTTGTACCTTGCATATCCTCTTTCATAAATTCTCTTTCACAACCTCATTCACTTCATTACATTCATTCCATATATCACAACAAGGAAAAACATTCCTTCCTTTATACCACACTCAAGTAATTACAAATGAGTCGACATCCAAATTACAAAATAAAAGTTTCCACATGTTACATCAAAATTACACAAAACTGTCAGCTTCCAATTAGAATAATTCTTCACTCGTGTGACCTAGAAGTTTTTGCTATCAACCACATCACTATCAACATATCTTCAACTGCTCTCTAACTGCACAAAACAAGATTCCATCCCGATTAGGAGATATCATCCGATTTCCACAAACCACTATGCAAGAACACTGCCTGAATACTCCTTCCACCAAAATGCTCATAACTTCCATGAATAAAAGAATTACTATCTACACTCTTAACCATGAACATAAAACATATCACAAAGTAAATCCTCAACATCACATAGCTTGATCTGCAATATCCCACATGCGCTAATCTAAACATTGTCTGCTCCTCTGCTAATCTCTAGTAGATCACTGTGTTAACATCAATGACAATCACAATCATGAATGCAACAACAACTGCTACAGAATGGCTGCCAATACTCCCATAGGATATATTTAGCATTCATTCCTAACAATAAGAAGGTTCCACACTAGTGATAGGAGGAGTGAATCCTAGATCTTGAGCTTCTTGAGCTAAAGGTTTGATATTTAAATGCACAAGATGATTGATACCATGCAAGAGATTAACACCTTGATTACTATCCTGAAGAACTTTCTTAAGAGCCTCTATAGCTTGAATAGAATCTTGATTGTGGTTTTCTTAAATAAGCCAATTTCCCATTTTATCAAGTTTAGTTGAAAGTTTTTGGACTTGTTCAGGAGGAACTCTTAAAGCATCATCCTCATTATGAGATGAGTGAGAAGAGTTATGCTCCATAGTAGGATTGGAATCATGAGTGATCAAATTGTCATCCTGGATCCTAAGGAAAGGAGAGGAAGACTCAGGATCAAAGGAACCCATAAGTCTATGACTTCTTCTAACTGGGATATTATAAGTAGGACTAGAGGTAGTAAAGCTTATACACCAATGCAATGCAAATGAACTAAATTAGGAAAACACAAGGCATGAACAAATAAATGTTTTTGTATTTTTTCTTTATATGATTTTTTTGTTTTATTTTTGAAATGTAAATGCAAGAACATTAAAGAAGGCTAATCTAATATACATGCAAGATCTAACATGAAATATAAATATAACACCACAAAAGAAAGAGTTGTCATAAGTAGGTTCACCAAAATGTAAAGAATAAAAAAATGATGATCGTGATTTGGTTGGTTATGTTGTGATGCGTTCACCAACATGTAAATAATATCCTTTACATATAGAAGAATTGGGGAAGGTAAGATTCTTTTCTTAACCCCAAATTTTCAAAGGAAAGATCCAAATTGATTAACCACAAGAAAATGGTCAATACATAAATGAATCAATCAATTAGTAATAAGAAGAAAGAGAAAAACCTTACATTCCATTTGCAAGAGAGTATTAAAATCTTAATTGAAATGAATTGAAGACAAATACTAACCTCAAAGTATAGCATATCTTGAAATTGTTGTTTTGTGGTGTCTGTACTGAGTTTCTAGAAATTCTGCAATCAGATTTGGAATAGAAACACAGAAACAGAGAAAACCTATAAATCTTTTTCTTTTCTGAGCCAGGTTGACCTTGACCCAAATACGAGGGTGCAATTGTGCCCCTTTATGTTGACCTTGACTTGCACTGCTCCGACGGAAATTCTATCCGCGAATCCCAAAAGTTTTCCAAAAAGGGTATCTGAATATGCTGTGTAATTCGTGGTTCTGTACCTACACCTACAAGAAAATTGGTTTTGTTGTTTGGATGATGGGTTTACCTTGGTCAAACCCTGGTTTTGGAATTAAACTTGAAATAGAATTGAAATTGCAATAATAAATAAATTAAATAGAAAAATTCACCTTGCTTATGTTGAAACCCTTGTGGAGGATTCAAATCCTTGAATCCACAAGTATGGATGCTCCAAATGGATGTAGAATTGTAGGATGTAGGATGTCTCAAATCAATTGCCTTTAGATCTTCAATACCAATCGTGAATGGATCTTGGAATAGGAAGAAGCTTGAATGGATATTGATGGAGAAATCTTCAACAAGAGGGCTCCATAGAGCTTGAATCCTTCAATTGCTACCAATAGATCTCCTTGATGAATTTAATCTTGAATACTTGAATAATTGAATGCTTGAATGCTCACTTTGATAAATTATGCATAGATGATCATCCCTTTTCTTTCCTCCTCTTTCCCTTTTTTTCTTTTCCTCCTTAAAATGAGAGGAGAAGACTTCCTTATATACTAGTCTAGGATACCAACTTCTAGAGAGGCTGACATATGAGAAATAAATTCTCATTAGGCTCATACCCTTAGAAGTGGACCTATATTAAATGTCTTTTAAGAGTCACCATTTCGAAGCCTGAAGCAGTCAACCTAGAAGTGGGAATTTGAAATTTAGACCCTGGGTTAGGGTTGAGGTCAACCCTAACCTAGGTCAGGGTCGAGGTTGACCTTAACCCAAAAGGTCAACCTTGACCCTGAGGTCAAGAACCTCAAAATCTCATAGCAAGATACCAGAAATAGGTAGGAAAGAAGTGGAAAATAGGGCAAGACGGGGGAAAAACCATATCCAAGTCAAAGACCCATTCAAGGCATTTGACATGACCCCAAACCACTTACTCAGAGGGCTAAACCAGTCCTAAATGGAAGTGCTTCTATTTTCTGATGATACAGGAGTTAATATAACTACTACTTGCTTTATTAAATGACCAAGTTTTATGCTTGATTTGGAGGCATAGTTAGCATACCGGGTAGTTGGTCCAAAAAATTGCATATTGAGTTTGAGATATGTTGTTAAATGGTAAAAAGGGTGTCTAAAAATACTTTTTTTTTGTTTTTTATTTTGGAAAGTTTGTGAGGAAATCACCTATCTATACCGTTGGAGACCTACTAGAGGAAAATTAGGCTTGTTTGGGGATTTTGGAACTTTTGAGTGTTGGGTGTTGCTTGGGGACACATAACCAGTCAAAACACTTTGAATCCATCTTAATTCCATCAAATACAATCAAGATTTTCACTAGTAAAGTTTTTGTGAAGTTTCAAGTCACTTGAGGCTTTTAGGTTGTTGGGATATGGGCTTTAACTAATCAAATTTGAACCTTTGAAGAGTGTTTCTCAATCATTCACCAAACCCTCTGCATCAAGTGGTATTAGAGCCTAGGAGAATCCTAGGTGAAGTGTGAAGGGGATAATATTTTTACCTTTTATGTAATTGGATCCTTGGAGAACCCTTAGAGTTGAGCATATCCTTTGAGGTGAGTTCCTGAGTTGAACCTTGCATCAAGAAGATAAAGGGTGAAGAGTGAAGGTAAAAAGAGAACAACATCAAGGAAAGAGGACAAACTATGGCACCTAAGAATTAGTTGGCAAGGGAGTTAGAAATGTTGAGAGAAGAATTGGAAAAAGAGAGAATGGAAAAGAGAGAACTAGAGGCTGCTAGAGAAAGAGAGGAAAGACAAATAAGGAGGGAGAGATTACAATTTATTGATAGGATAGAAGCCTTGGAGAAAGAGAAGGGAGATCCAAGGAAAGAAGAAGTTCATGAGGAGAATCATGAAGGGGAACAAGAAAAAAATGAGGGATAAGAAAACAGCGGTCATGGGGAAGCAAATGATCCTGAAGAGAGGAGATTCATAAGGTTGATAAAAGCAGTGCATGGAACAAGTCACAAGGGTATTATTGATTTTCCTTTTTATCAAGGAGGAATGGAAAGTGAAGAAGTCTTGGGTTTGTTGGAAGCCCTAGAAAAAAAAATGAGTTAGAGGACATGGATGAAGATAAGAAATTCAATTCTACTAAATCAAGGATGAGAGGTACAACATTGACATGGTGGACAAGTGTTCAATTAGAGAGAATGGCTAGAGGATTGGGAAGAATCACTAGTTGGGAGAGAATGAAAGGAATGGTCAAGATTCAATTCTTGCCTAATGACTTTGTGATACAAACAAAGAGGATGAGACAAAATCTAAAGCAAAGAGAAATGGATGTGATGGCATATACCGAGTACTTCCATAAGTTGAGTACCATAGGAGGATATGAAGATGAGGATGAAAAAATAGCAAGGTACATCAATGGGCTAAGACTTAATGTCCAAGATGTGATTGGGTTGAGTATACCACAAACAATGGGAGAATGCTTTCAGCTTTATGTGATGGAAAAAGAGAAGATAAAAAGGAAGAAGGAGAGGAAAAATAATAATAGAGGAGGATCTTCTATGAGAGGAAGAGGTGGAAGGACAAGTTCTGATTACCAAGGAAGCAATGATAAATACAAGGACAAGGGGTCTACTTCAGAGACAAGAGGAGGATATCACCATAGAGGTGGAAGATTTGGAGGAGGAAGATGAAGTGGAGTCTTTACAAGAAGATGTTTTCATTGCAATGAGGTGGGTCATCAATCATTAAGGTGCCCTAAATGGAATGAGTCAGGTCATAATGATAAAAGAGTGCATCTAGTTCATGAAGAAGAAGAAGAGAAGAAACAACCTCACCTACTACTACCAGAAGAAGGAGAATGTCTTCTTATGAGGAAAGGGAAGTCACTACCACAAACAAGCATTTTTAGATCAAGATTTTTGGTTAAAGGAAAGGTATGTTCTCTTATTTTTGATTCAGGGGCACATAATAACATGGTTTCAGTTGATATGGTGACTAAATTTGGATTGACATTAGTAGATCATCCTAACCCTTACAAGGCCACTTGGTTTAATCAAGTGATGAATGTAGAGGTTAGTTAGAGAGATCTTGTTGATTTTTCAATTGGTCCTTATACTAATTAGGTAATGTGTGATGTCATACCAATGACTTGTGGACATATGATATTGGGTAGACCTTGGCAGTGGGCTAGGAGAACTTTTCATGATGGGTATTCTAACACTTATATTATGCATAAAGGTAGAGAAAGATACAAATTGCAACCTTTTACTTGTGGGAGGAATGATAATATCATCATGTGTTTTGGAGATAAGATTTTTCAAGGTAAAGAAGAGCATGATATTGGTTGGGTTCATGGAGAAATGAAACACAAAATCTAGGTCATGAATGGACAACAAGGCAGTCCTAGAAATTAGAACAGACTAAGTTTTGAATCCATCAGATTGGGGGATATTGATTTCCCTATCCAAAGTAGTAATATCAGAGGTATTGATTAGGTGATGAAGGATAAGAAAAATCAAGGAGATGGAAGAGATGACAGGGTACAAGGAGCAAAACAAATCAAGCAGCAAGGTCCTAGAAGGGGATAGTTAAAAACATGTTTTCAATCTGACATTTTGTGTGATTTTAATGCAGGTTGGAATAAGAAGAAGCAGGTGACTATGGGAGAGTTCATCTCTTATCCAAAGATTCATAGAAAAGGAGGAAAGTGGAAAAATCCTAACTCTTGGGACAAGAGTTTCTTTCAAGGCAGGGAGTATGATGTAGGAGCATCAGAGCATAGCAAGAGGTTGATGAAGAAAAAAGAATAAGGAAAAGGCATGATGATATATAGAACAATAAATTGGAGTATATTGGAACCTATCATGTCCTTTGAAGGCTTGAAATGTAATAAATTAATAATGAATCCTAAAGGGCATGTTAAGGACCTTAGGATCATCAATGGTGTTAAAATGACATAATGTTGAAATAATGTAAAATGGATCTTTAATAGCCTTAGGAGAATTTAGGAGTGGTTGATAGAGTCTTATGGATCTATTGAGAAAGATTGAGAAGTTGTTTAGGTGTTTTAAGCAATAATTTGTAAGTTGGAGAATTCAATTTTTTGAATCCCAACGACTAAGTCTGATTAGGAGGGAAACTTGTTTTAGAGTGTTTTAAGATTAAATAGGAAAATAAACTGATCCAAATCATTTGGGATGGTTGAAAGGAAGTTTATAAACCTTTTTTGGAGTCTTTTTATGACAGAGAACAATCAGGGTAAACACTAGTGTACGACAGAGCAGTAAATTGCCAAATAAAACTCAGATTTTTGCAATCCTTCATATGTTCATTGGCATAGTTTGATCTTATTGTTCATTGTTTGATATTTGAATGCAATAGGGACTTATAATTTACTATCAAAAAAAAATTGATGCCCTGATAAATATTTTGATTCTAGTTATCATCATTTATTGTGACTATGTTTTGAGTTTTACTAATTTCTAAGTGACAGTTTTGTTGTCTAATCCATGAAATAGAGCATTCCATGAATGATATGCATTTATTATCATGGAATAGTCTTAAAATTAAATGTATCATATCAATCTAACCTTATTTTATGCATAAGAGTGAAGAAAGGGTGGGTGATCATCGAGGAAGTTGTGTTGAGGGTTATGAAGTTGGTTGCTAGGGAGCAACAAAAAAAAAATTAAAGGAGAGGGGTATTTAAGAGTTTTTATAGCCTTATAATATTGATCTAAAGGTGAATCAACTCTTGTTCAAGCCTGGAATTGAGTGTGAGTGAAATATTTGAGAAACCCTTGGTTTAAGGGCTAGTTGGAGAGAAAATTTGGGATTTTATGTTTGTGTTGGTCTGAGGATCAAAATAAATTCATTTTCCTTGTTTTTGAACTATTTGAAAAGACTTATGAAAGTCTTTATGCTTGGGAGTTAATAAAACTACTACTTGCTTTGTTAAATGACCAAGTTTTATGCTTGATTTGGAGGCACAGTCAACATACTGGGTAGTTGGTCCAAAACACTACAGACTAATTTTGAGATATGTTGTTAAATGGTGAAAAGGGTGTCTAAAAATACTTTTTTTTGTTTGTTATTTTGGAAATTTTGTGAGTAAATCACCTATCTATACTATTGGAGACCTACTAGAGGGCAATTAGGCCTATTTGGGGATTTTGGAACTTTTGACACACTGTGAATCCATCTTAATTTCATCAAATAAAATCATGATTGTCACTAGTAAAGTTTGTGTGAAGTTTCAAGTCACTTGAGGCTTGTAGGTTGTTGGGGTATGGGCTTTAACTAATCAAATTTGAACCTTTGAAGAGTGTTTCTCCATCATCCACCCAACCCTCTACATCACTCTGGGACTTATTTCAATCTTGTCCTACTCCTTACTCCAACTCAATGTTCTCAACAATATGGAAATTTACTCCTTCATCCACTATCTGGGTTGTTTGGTGGGAGAGGAATATGAGGATCTTTCACCGCCAGCCTTCTTCTTTGAGTAAAGTTCTTGATTTGTTAGATAAATCTATTAAAGACATTGTAAATTCAGATGTTCAAAACTTTAAAGGAAAACATATCTTCTCTCCATGGGATAATAAAATTATATCAGATTGGAAGGGCCTTCTATTCCCTGTTTTACCTGCACATGTTTGTCATCCTAATTCATCCTTTGTCAAGACTACTATCAAGTGGTTCCCACCTCATCCTAATCAAGTCAACCTGAACTTTGATGGCACTTCTAAGGGAAATCCAAGTAAATTAGGTATTGGAATTTTTATTAAGAATCACCTTGGTCATTTTATTGCTCTTAAATCAACAAGCACTTCAAATGGTACAAATAACATGGTAGAGGTTTTAGAACTCCTTCATGGATTGGTTCTTGTCAAACAGTTGTGTATTAAAAGAGTTCACATTAAGGGTGATTCAGTAATGGTTTTAAATGGATGCATCAGTCGTAAGTCTCACACATGGAGATTAAGATATGTATTTTTAAGAAGATTTGGGAATTATTGGATTCAATGGATGAATTCTACCTATCACGTATATTTAGAGAAGGTAATATGTTAGCTGATATGCTAGCTAATATGGGGGTGTCAAGTATAAATTTGGATTCTATGTATCAAGGTTATTTTCCTGGGATGAGCATTCAGATCTTAAGTCCCTCATTAATTCTGAGAGTGTGGTTTATAATTATGCTTCCATTGCAATCAATTTTTAATAATTGCTACAAAGGCTCATGATAAAAGTAGAAACCTATGTCACACTTTTATAAAAGGAAAAGGTCAACAGCATGCAAACTGTTTAACTTTAATGACACAAAAGTCACATTTGTGTTTAGAATTTGAAGATGATTTAAACTGATGAAAAGTGTAAAACTAGATGAAATTTATGTCTATAATTGTTTTTAAATTTTTTTGAATAATAATTGATATAGTTTTATTAATTTTTCAAGTCTATTTTTTAATTGTTGAAAAATGCTGAAAATTTGGGGTTTAATTCCTGTCAAAAAAGTATATGCAAATAATCTTTTTTTCCCTTTGATTTCAAAATATGTTATCGATGACATGTATAGCTAGTGCATAAAAAAAATATTGGTTTTCGATGTATATTTTTCCCGTCATAAATATTCAAAGTCGAACTTATCAAAAATTGACAGTTTTTTTTCCTGTCAAATTTTTCCTATCAAATGTACATTTTTCAGAAAAAAAAATTACATATTCTTGAAGAGGACTTTCTCCTCTAGTGTTAAATATAAATTTAAACTTTTTTGTTATGATTTACTATTTTTTATCTTTTTTTGAAGTAGCGTCTTCTCAAATGTTAAAATACCTACTTACAATATTTTACAATTATAATATATTATTTGAAATCAAAATACTATAACATTTATATGGCCATAATCCTGACTCCGAGCTCTACAAAAGGGTATTTTTAATTTTTGAAGTAATTTGTGTTTTGATGCAAAAATAAGTTGCAGAACTGAGAAGTTTTGAAGAACTTCATTTTTTGCTTGTGTGACTACCACATAGGATGACACCTAGGCAATTTCGGTCGGACCTGGTTTGGTCAAAACCAGGGCCGACTAATTATGGTCGTGTAACGCTTGCCAGGGAACCCAGTAGAGATTAACCTATAACTTACTACTAAGTTTGGTGAACATATTTTTTTTAAAAGTTAACAAACAAGATAAACAACAGTGCAGAAGCAATTACCATTTACTCACATTGAAACAACATCCAACACAAATTACAAATCTTAAGGGTCCCATGACGTAGAATTACTTATGAACAAAGAAACAACTAAAAAAAGATAACAAAAGATTCCATATCATCAATGATACAATTACAACTTACAACAATAATTACAAACCTCATGGACATCCATGATAACTAATAAACTGGCATCCACTGCACATGTCACAGGGTATGTAATAATAAATCTAACAAGGAAGTACAATGTCCATATTAGGTATCACATGCGATACTCTAATATAGGACTACATAATGGAGAAATGAAAGAAACCAACAATGAAGAACCATAAAGACATCCAACTGCAGAAGTATCAATAGCACCAGCACCAGGACGTCGAATCTCAAATGGTAAAGAATCACTACCACCCGTCCGTGTAGAACCACAAAGGCCTACCCCACCGTGCTGAGGAGATAACCACAAACCCCAATCGGAAGACCAAACCAAACAAGGATAAAACTATTGAGCAAGGAATCCTGAAAGCTCTCTACTCAAGGTTTACAAATTAAAGAGAAAGGTGAGACACACTAATCTAGAGGCATAAACAGAAACTCAGGAGATGATCTAGGCTACATGTTATGGGAGTTTCATCACATGTCTATCTACTTGAGTTACCCTAGACTGGTCACTCTGGACCCTAGACCCTCAAGCATTGAGTTACCCTGGACTGGCCACTCTGGGCCCCAGACCCTCAATACGTTCCATGTGGGATTAGAATACTCTCTCATGGAAATGAGGAATTCTAATCATAACCATACTCTAAATTATCTTCTTAAATGATCTAAAAAAACTTAATTACTATGTTATCACTTAATTACATAACCTACAATAGGTTACCTAGGTGCTGACCACTTTGGGTCCCGACCCCTATTGTAAGCCACTCCCCTAAGATGCACCTATTCAATCTCCCCTAGGCTCATAATCACATAAACATTAACAGGTATACAACCAGGTAATCCTAGATGCAGTTTCACACACAAGAAACTGACATGATTACAATGATGCCATAAACAAATAATATCCAACAAGAGCCCATAAGATCAAAGCATAAACAAAATAAGCACACACAATGAACATGATACTGAAATACAATCCACTGAAACATATCCCTGCCTCTGTTTCCCCCTAGGCCATCTATTGCCCAATATCACACAATATACATGAAGATAGAAGAATGAACGAAGAGTACAACATTCACAACTAGTAAATTGAAATTGATCTACAAGCATTTAAACTTCATTATGAACATAAACCAAACAGAACATATACCACATAATACCGATAAAAGAATCTTGACATAACAATCATATTTGTGTCATTAATAAAAGAAATGTTCCCTATTAACGCTCTAGGAAATCAGTAGAATAAAATGCCCAGTTTTAGTATAAACATACAAATAATTGTTCCTAAGAATGGACAAATGGTCTATATTTACCACTATCAATTTTCAGATATTAAAACCATTATTCAATAAAATCCCTATAATGTGGTTAAGAAAATTGACTCAAATTATAACCATAATTTAATTTCAACCAAATTTGGTGAATGAATTTATCCTATCAAACAATATTGACAAGCAACCATAACAATCCATAAATCTCCCAAAATACCAAGCACACAAGCTCTCCTCAAAAATCTTCTCCAAAACTTGTCTCCCTCAAAAATGAATGCAATAATCTCCTAATAGGAATTCAATTCCCAAATTCAAGCAATCCCAAAAGATAACTCAAAAGCTAACTCACAGTTCAAGTCCAAATCAGAAATGACTCATAAGACAACTCCTAATCCAACTCAAATTTCAAAATTGAAAGTAAATACAATTAATTAATTAAAAATATATTTTAAATGTACAACTCAACTTAAACTTTTGAAAACTAGTTATCTTTTTGAAAACAAACTCATTCAATTTTGCACATGTTATAATTTAAATTCATTATTAAATAAATTAAATACTTAATACATCACAAATTCATGTAATTAATTATTTAATCATTTAATAAAATATGCAAGCATAATTCAAATCATTTCCCAACTAAGCACATGTTAATAATTAAAACTTAAATTAAATAAATTAAATATTTAATACATCCTAGAACATGCATTTAAATATTCAATTATTTAATTATACATTCAAACATAATTAAATCCAATTTCAATTAAATAATCAATTAATTCCAATAAATCAAATAATTGACTTTAGATAATTTTCCAAATTAAACATAGGAACATAATTAAATCATTAAATTCAACTATAATCCTAACATTGATAATCATATAAAATCACCTATATAATCATGAATCAACTGAATCAAGCACAATAAAATCAAGCAAACTGAAACCATGCACAAACTCAAGAACGGGATCCACGAATTCATGCCAACCAGATGAATTCGGGTAGGGTAGTAAGACTGACACTTGTCCAATCCTAGGACAATTTGGCTTAGGTAAGGGTTTTGGGTCTGTGTATTATCTCCCCTCTTTACCATTGAGACGAATGATTATGGGCAAGCTCACTCCTGCCAATTTAGGGAAGATGATGCCTTGTACATGCAAACATGTCATCACAAGATGAAGCATGTATATATAATATATATAACAGACAATGGAGGGGATCGGCCGATCGTGTGGATCTTGCAAGCAAGTAACTACGACTCTATCCCTCAACCACATCAGGCACGTCAAACAGAAATATAAAATAAACACATCAACCATACACATGCAAGTATGGGGTTAGTAAAATCATAAGCATCAATGATCTCCTAACATATAATCTATCATCCTAAAATAATCATAACATTTATAAAATCAGACTAGGGGCGGGGTACTACAGGTCGCCTTAGCAACTGAGCGCTTAACCCCATATAAAAAGAAAAAAAATTGAATGAAAAACAAATTGTGGAATAAATGCGAAATAATTAGTGATTTTTTAAATAAAATCATTTGGTGGAAGTTTTCTATAGTCTTTTTTCATTCGGAAGGGAATTATGAAGGACAAATTCATCAAGAAGGTATGTTTTTTTTTACAAGATATTTTTATATATTATTTTTTCTTTGTTTTGTGTTATTAATTTTTTTTAATTGAAATATTATTTTATTTAGTTTTTTTAAATTCAAGTATTGTTTTATTTAATTTTTTAGATTGTTTTATTGGGTATATAGTTCTTGGTATGTAGGTGAATTGAAGTTTTCAATTCAATGGGGAATAAAAGGAACAGGACAAGGAAATATGATCGAATAAGAGATGACAAATTAAAAGGTCATACAAAACATAATGAAGATCAACATGTTGAAGTAGAGGAAGAACCTATTGATATTGAGGAAGATGCAATTCAAGTAGGAGAAAAAATTGGTAGTTCTCAATGTGAAAACATATCATTTGACATGGGAAATTTGATGGAGATGAATGAAGACACACTTTTTAGTCAAGTTTCATCTGAACACATGGTATTTGAAAGTACAATTAAATTGCATTGCAAAAAAATTGGGATGAATATTTTGAAAATAAAATCATGTTTGGAAGAGCACAATTATTTGCAAGGTTATTTAGGAAAAGAGAGATGACTCTTGTTTTGGAGTTATTGGGTGTTGATAACATGAAAAGCTCTACGGATAATGTTAATCGAACAATAGTTGAAAATTTGCAAGATGCATTAGCCAACATTAAGAACACAACTTGAGGAGACGATTTAAGTGCTACACATAGAGTGTTGATAACTACAATATCTAGTAGGAAGTTGACACGTAGAAAACAAGTTTTTGCAATTTCTAATTTAATGCAAGTATCTAGAAGAACTGTTCAAAGATATATTAGGAGGAGAAATATGTTAGATGAAAACAATGAAAAGAATTGGGTAAATATTTGTAGACTTCCTTGAAAAGACAAATTTTTTGAAGATGTACAAAGATAAGTCATTGAATATTGGACTACTTGCTCCTGTGTTTCTTCCAATATAAGAGATACTATACAGATGAAAGATGAAGAGATGGGTATGAAATATGAACATCCAAAACATTTTATAGATATAACACAAAGTGAACTATTTCAAGCATTCAAGCAAGAGTTTTTAGATGTGAAAACATGTCAGAGAATGTTTGAAAGGTTGCATCCCATCTTTGTGTGCATAAATAAAGTACACAAAACTTGTTGTTGTTGAAATCATGTTGAATTTCATTTATACTTGCAACCATATAAAAAAGCTATGGCAGTACTTAATCCAAATATGGTTATCCCTAGAAGTACGACTCAATTTGTGAAGTCTATTTTATGTGATAAATCAGAAGATTTAGATGAGTTCAAAGTACAATGTATAAAAAATACATGTAATGGTTTTCAAGATTTGCATGAATTTCTACTACAAATTGAGAATATTGATGTTTCAACGCCAATTTTGTGGAAGAGATTTGAATATGAGACATACCGAACTAAGACATGAGATGAATCCAAAAACATTACATTGAAGGAGAGTGAATTTCCATACCTTGAGTTTATGACCAGATTTCATACTATGATATATCCACATATCCAACATTTTCATGGTGCACGATGGCAAGCCAAACAATTTCATGATTCCAAAAATTGTTTTCCACCTAGTTGTATTCTTTGAATTGTATATTTCTCTGAGAACTATACATTTTCCCCTCAATTGGAGCTTCAATGTCAATATTATCATTATGAACAAGTTTTGATATTTGTGCAAGTGATGTACAAACATGCACAATTTGATTTTGATGGGATAGAAAGTATTGATCAAAATGAACGCATTATCATCAAGGAGGTTCATTTCTATAGCAGTGATGATAGAGTTCATGATAGGAGCTATGTGGCTCATTATTTTGCAATATTTTTTGAATATCTTACGAATCGTGGGATAAAGACTTCACAGCACTGGATATGGTCTGATGGTTGTGCAGGTAATTACATGTGTATTTCAATTCATTTTAATTCTCATCTTTTTTTTAAGTTTTGAAGTTTGTGTGTGTACACATGATGAACTATTTTTTTAAATGATATCTTATGTATGTATATGTATGTACATGTGTGTATACAACATTATTTCAAGCTGGACAATTTAAATCTACAAAAGCTTTTAATTGGTTAGTCATGCAACATGCTAGATGCAATGTTAAGTTTCTATGGAGCTTCTTTGAAAGTGGTCATGGAAAAGGGGAGCACGATGGAGCAAGAGCATATGTAAAACGTGAGCTTTGCCAACATGAACTTGTAGGTACATGTATTTATGATATTTGAAATTATTTATAATGTCTTAAAAGAAGCTTCTAGATCCATTTGCTTTAAACTAATTTAGTTCATGTAAATTTACATGTTGTACACAGGTAACATGATAGAGAATGCAAATAAAATTGTTGAATGGTGTCAAGGTCATTTTGTTGGTCGAGACACCCAATATAACAAATGTTATTTTTGGGAAGTGAAAGGTAAAATTTATTTCAGTTCAATTTATTTTAAATAAATATTAGATTTTATTGATCATGTGTTTTTCACTTTTATCATGTAATTGTTGATCTAATTTAATGTGTGCAAATTTCAAATTTTGTTTATATTTACATATCAAATATAGATCGACCCAATCCTTACAATTTTCAAAGAATTATTGGTATCAAAAGTTTACATCAACTAGTGACTATAGGACAACACAGACCACCATTGATTCAAGTAAGAAAAAAATCATGTTTTTGTGTTGATTGTGTTGAGGACAATCCAATGAGTCAATGTGAGAATATTGCAAATGGATATGTTTCATGATGGGATATTAATGAGTTGATTAGAGTGCCTCCTTATGAAGATGATGACATTGACATAAACAATCATGATCCTATATATTCAGCTGATTTTGAACATGTTTTTTATTTAGTTGTTACAGGTGTGTGCACATGTGCATGTATATTATTTTTATTAAAATTTTAATTTATCACAAGTTGCACGATCAAATTATTTATATCTTTTCATTTAATTTTTAAATTGCAATGGACATTAGTACACATGTACATGTGATATTTTTGTTGTGGTTGCAGATCTTGATAATGCAGAAAGTGTAGATTATTATCTTCAAAGATGCACCAAAGCAAAATATAAGTTGTCAGAAGTAATTGTAGATGGTGATGGACAATGATATCCATTTGGTTCAGTTGTCATTGAAGGTGCATATTATCAGCAAATGAAGATAGACTAAAAAGGTGTTCAATTTGTTGATTACATGGTTGGACAAAAAGTTATACATTACAGTCATTTGGTTATAGCGACAAAGTTGCAATTTGAGACATTATAAAAAAGAGGACATGGAAACCAAAAGTGGAGGTTTCCTATTGAAGAACATGAATTTTTTTTGGAGATGATAAAAGATGGAGAGGATCCAGACTATATGTATCAGGAGCTCTAGCCTAAAAACTCAAGTTTTTTGTAGCTTTCATACTTTCAGAATTAAACTCAAGTTTTTTTTAGCTTAGAACTCATAAATGATGTTACAATTTGGATATTGGATATGCTTTTATATATAATTATGCATGTTTGATTCAATTATGCATGCTTTGAAAATAATACTTTGATCTAGATATATATAGTTATGATTTGTATGTCCCCTTAAGACATCCCCTTAATATAAATTAGATAGATTAATTATACATGGCATTAACTCTAGATTGATTACTATTTATATTAAGTCTATGATAAATTAGTAATCTAATAAAATTCATTTACAGATGTTGTTATGTAAGCTAAATGATATATACATATTTTTATTTATGCTAAATCGTGTGGTTAAATATTATGTTCAAGTGTGTATGTAATTAATATATATATATATATATATAATTTGTATACATATATGTTAGATTGTGTTTATTCTTTTATGTCCTTAAACCCCTTAAATCCCATTAGGACCCATTAAATCACACATTAGAAGGGCATAGAGTGTGTCTTAAGGGGTCCTAGGACCCCTTAAGACCTTTTATGGTTCTAATGGGTATTAATGTGTCGAAAGGGGTCGTAAGGGATCCTAGGACCCCTTACAACCCATTTCAACATATTATGACACATTTCAACATTTTAGAACCATAAAGTGTGTCTTAAGGGGTCATAGGACCCCTTAAGACACTTTATGGTTCTAATGTGTATTAATGTGTCCAAATGGGTACTCACGTGTCTCAATGGGTCTTAAGGGGTCGTAGGACCCATTCAAACCCATTTGAACACATTAATACACATTAGAACCATAAAGTGTCTTAAGGGGTCCTATGATCCCTTAAGGCACACTTTATGGTTCTAAAGTGTCAGAATGTGTCATAAGGACCATTAATGTGTCTTAAGGGGTCCTAGGACTCCTTACGACTCATTTCGACACATTTCGACACTTTAAAAATATAAAGTGTGTCTTAAGGGGTCATAGGACCATTTAAGACACATTAATGGTTCTAAGGTGTATTAATGTGTTGAAATGAGTCCTAATGGGTCCTAATGGGTCCTATGACCCCTTGAGATCCATTTAGACACATTAGTACCTATTTCAACACATTAATACACATTAGAACCATAAAGTGTCTTAAGGGGTCCTGTGACCCCTTAAGGCACACTTTATGGTTCCAATGTGTCTAAATGTGTCAAAAGGACCATTAATGTGTCTTAAGGGGTCCTAGGACCCTTTACGACTCACTTCTACATTTTAGAAACATAAAGTGTGTCTTAAGGAGTCATAGGACCACTTAAGACACATTAATAGTTCTAATGTGTCGAAATGTGTCATAAGGACCATTAATGTGTCCTAAGGGGTCCTAGGACCCCTTATGACTCATTTTAACACATTACGACACTTTTGAAACATAAAGTGTGTCTTAAGCGGTCATAGGACCACTTTATGGTTCTAATAGGTATTAATGTGTCAAAATGGTCCGTAAGAGATCTTAATGGGTCAAAGGACCCCTTGTATGCACCCAAAAATGGTCGCCTAGACTTTGGGCCCCATTTATTTGATTTATCAACCCTGAATCAGTTTTATCAATAATCAATATTCTCAACATTATCAATTTCCTTGATCAAATCCTAATTTCATCATTTTTGATTATTTGCCCTGGGCTAACCATTTTATCCTAAGTTTTTATTTACTTAAAAGGAATATTTCCTCCCCTTTTAATAAATAAAAAAATCTCCCTTTCCTCTTATCCTAAGTTGCACAAATAAAACACTATTCTCATTTTATAAAAAAAGGAAAAAAGCACTTTTGTCTCACATGGACACAAAGTCAATTCCTATTGGAGGATACTTGTGCACACGGATTGCTCCTCTTTTAAGCTCCATCGCTGATTAAGACCTTTTGCCTCTTAATCTCCATGGTCCATTCCTTTGCATTTCTTATAAAAGGAGAGCTCTCTCCCTCATCCTAAGTCACTTTTTTTCATACTAACTCTATGCTGCAAGAATTCTTGAAGACCTTGGAGCTTTTTAGAGATCATTCTTGCATGACATCTTAGAGTTCTTCATTTGCTCCATAGCTTAGTTTTCATTCTTGCATAGTAGTTCATGTTTATGCTTTCATAGTTTAGATTTCACTTTCAAGCTTTAGAATAACTCATCTAGCTTAATAGGAAGGATTGTAACACATTGCTATTTCCATTTCATAGCTTAGTTCATACTTCCATTTTCATAGCATAGCTTGCATTTTGCATTCTCATTCTTAGCTTGCATTGCATTGCATTTCCATTTGATTCTTTGGGGATATTGGCACTCTTGCCCTTATCCTCATTCGAATCTCTCATTGTATGGTTGACTAGCAAGGTCACAAGCTCAACAGCTCTAGCTAAGAGCAAATCCATAATCTTGCAACTCCATGCATAGAGAGCTATGGATCGATTTGTGAGGGCTCATTTTTGAGTTTCCTTGCATGTAAGGATCCATAGAAGTGCACTACTTTTGTGTGTACATTTTTGGCACCCACCGTGGGGCAGAGTAGACTGACTTTGTCCCTTCTTTTTTGGTATTTTCATCAATTTTTTGGCAATTTTTTAGCGTAATTTTTGTTCTCTGGTTTTCTATCTCAGAATATCATGCGATACTTCTCAGTATATCATGTGATATACCTTATAATACCTAGGTGACACTTCACGTCTCGGAAGAATCACCCGCCTGTATCAAGGTATATCACCTGGTGTCGTGCGAAGTATCACCCGAATACTGTGCAGTATATCGCCCAGACTAAGTATATCGCCCGGATACAGAAAACTGTGTCACGCGATACTGGTGAAGTCTGAGTTATATCGCCTGATACAGCAAAGAGCTGGATTCTAAGTTTTATCAGTCGAATTTGATCACATTTAGCTTGCTGGCTTACTTTGATGCATTTAAACAAGGTTAATTTACATTTCTTAGTCTAAATTGATCAGGTTTCTACATTGCTTTCACTTAGATTTTGGTTTTCCTAACCCTAGTTGTCTAACAAGTTGTGGTTGTAGGAGCTTTGCTTGAAAGGAAATCGCTATAAATCGCATGTCAAAGAGGGCTACTAACATTTTTGCAGGGCTGCCCAAAGCATAAACAAAAGCAAAAAGAAATTTTTTTTGTTTTTTTTAAGTGTTTGTGATTTATTTCCTTTCAAGTGTGGCATTTACTAATTGTATTAGGAACTTTAATACCTTGTGAAAGAGATTTTGAGGTGGTAGGAGAAGTATGCTCTTCACCTTTAGGTGAACCAAAAAATTCTGACCCATCTTAAGATTTTTGGAAGCAAGGGGGTAATTAAATTTTGCTTGGTGTGTTTGGGAGAAGTTTTTAAGATAGGGGAGTATGCTCTTCACCCTTGTGGTGAACCAAAAACCTTGAACCTCAAAAATCATCCATTCTTTGTTTAGTTTAGGATCCTTTAGTGGGCCTGCTCTTGAGCAATCAAGAGGAATGACCCAAGTGGGGACAACCTTGTCATCATTTTCCTTGGTGGCGAGTGATTCCAACTCACTATAATCTCAAGGCTATCGAGGACACAAAACCTTGGTAGACATAACACTTGTCTTCGCTTGATGTGAGTAACTCATGGGATTGTGACCATGGGGAAAGCATTGAGCAAGAATGCTTAAGGTACTCTTGAGGCCATGAGGTCCCAGTCCTCTATGAGGAGCAAGAGGGGTGTTATGAACGGAAGCCTTTATTAAGAACCTTTAGATAGAAGCCACCTTATTTAGCCACTTATCTTCTTAGTGCAAGGATTGATCCAAGTGGAACAACCCGGATCACCTTAAGATACTCACCATATGTGTTCCTTTGGTTGTGTCTTTGACACTTCCATGACAAAGCCAACATCTATTGTGGGTAACCACTTTGTGTGAGGCAAGGGGACACCAAGTTGTGGGCTAAGTTGGTAAGTATTGAGCCTTGACTTTTTAGGTAGATTTTGCTTGAATTGTCTTCGATTGTGTGATACCAGTGTTAACATTCTTGAATATTCAAATAATTGGTAGCATTCATAGGGTGTAATTTTATTTTTGATATCACAAGTGTTTGTCTTGGCAAGGTTGTTTTTGCCCTTGTTTCAAGTGTTTTGAGACATGTTTGATCCCTCACTGTTTGCAAACCTATCAAAATTCTACTTATATTGTGATTGAGATCGAAAAAATCAACCCTCAGACCAAAAATTTTGACCATACAGACCCAAAAATGCAAATTTTACACAGTTCTGGTCAAGAGTTAAACAATTTTGCAACAGTATCGCCTGCTTTGAGAAGAAATATCGCGCGATAGTTCGCCCATGATAGACTATCGCCCGACCTGCCTGGTGTTTATCGCCCAGGTATTGTGAGGTCTATTGCCTGATATAGGGTGAAGTATCACCCAGTTATAGGTGTATCACCCTATTAGCCTGGGGTATATCGCCTGGGTAGTTTCTGTCGTGCTTTCAATTTGGTTAGTTTTAATTGTTGTTAGTCAGGTTAGGCCTTTGAGTAGGTTTCTTACTTTGTCATTAGAGATCTATCTTGGCTCTAAATCTCTAGTTTTTTGCCCTCTAGGAATAGCATCAATTGGTTTACAAGGCCACTTTGGAAATAATTGTCAAGTTAGAAGGCCATTCTTGGTGACAAAGTTTATCTCTAGGATTGTTAGCTACATTCTTGGAAAATTTTGGTGCTCTTATTGTCCAACTCACTTTCATTTAAATCTCAATTTCAATTATATTTTGGCCTAGTCCAACCTCCAGATTCAAAAGTGAAAGGGTAGTCACCCTTTAATTTGAAGCACCTCTTTGACAGTGTTGGTAAAGCCCCTTTGATATTTCTATCTTTTCATTTCTCTTTGGACAATAGAGAACTTTGATTATCCTAGTTTGGTGTTGACACTTTGAGAGGTCATCTTATCATTAAGAGTCTTTTTCTTTCATTTCAGTTACAACAAGGTACCAAGTCAATCAAGGGAAGCAACCCCCTATTGTCTTTAGCTAGTTACCACCAGTTAAGACTCATCAACAACACAAGGGAAAAGAACCCCTTTTTGACCAATCTCCTAAAAGTGAATCTGAGGTTTGTTTTAATCCAAAAGGTAATCCTAGTGAAGTGAGCACCTCTTTAGCACCACTTTCATCAAGTATGGACATGAGTTACACTTTCACTCGACAACAAAGAGAAGCCATGAATCAAACTCTTGAGGATATCTTCCAATGGCATAGGAGAGAGTACGGTGGTTCTTCTCATGCTAGTCCACCTGGGTCACCTCCTAACAACACAAGATATTTAGATGCTCACCAGTGAGCTGAGAGACATTATAGAAAAACTCACTCAGATTCAGGGTCACAACACGAGGACTAGAACAACGAATCTAGTGACCATCACATCAATGCGGCCAACGCAATAAGGCATTCAAGACAATCTTCTCCACTTAAAGATACCTATCGATATGCGAATACAAGGTTGAAAAGTATTGAAAGGGAGAAGCAAGCCTATCTAGATGAACAAGCCGCCAAAAAGAAGAAGTTCAAACAACTAGAAGAAGAGGAATGTGCATTATTGGATATAAGCAAAAGAGCCACCCAAGAAGAAAAAGATAGGCTCTATGCACAACAACTCCAAAATCGATTCAATGGGAGGGGTGCCAATAGTGGGACCAACTCACCCCCATCTACCCCCTCACCAAGTCCTAGAAGAAGGTCAAGGATGCCCTCAAGATCCCCAAGTCCTAGAGGTAGAAGGACTTCAAGATATGATCACCATAGGAGACAGTCATCTCATAGACTTTAAAAGCAACCCTCCCAATGAGAACATCATGGCTCACAACATGGAGGAAGTTATGCCAACTTTGATCATATAGATTTTATGACTATGCAACAAGAGCCATCCTTTCAAGCATATGTAGAAAAGTATGTGGAACAAAACAAGGATCAGTTCCTAGAAAGTCTCATCAACAAAGGTGCTAAAGTCCCATATAATTTTGATGTGGATCGAAAGGTAAAAAAGCAAGATCCATAAACTAATGAGGTGATCAAACAACTTCAAAGGGATATAGAAAGGATGAGGGCACCTAAGAGCACCTTTAATTTGGATTCCATATGTCCCAACCCAATCGACAAGAGTGTGGTGTTGGTTGAGTTTCCTAAGAAGGTGGAGTTTCCTACCTATGACAAATATGATGGTGTTGGTGATCCTCTTGACCATGTTAGACAATTTTATATAATGATTTTTTCTTTTCACCATGAAGACTCCTATTTAATGAGATTATTTCCAAGGAGCCTCAATGGTCAAGCCATGGAGTGGTTTACTAACCTTACTCCTCCATTTAAGACATTTAAAGAGCTTGTGGAAAGATTTGTTCAACATTTTTCTTATAACCTATCAAGGTCGGTCACAATGCTTGATTTGTGCAAGCTCAAACAAAATCAAGGGGAATCTTTTGTCACCTTCCTACAAAGATGGAGACGTTTGTGCTCAAAATATCCAAGGACAATTCCTGAGGAGGAAAGAATAGACATCATTGTGAGCAACTTGATACCGGAATTAAGATATGAAGTAAGGAAGATCTCATTTAATTCTTTTGATACCATGGTAGAAGTGGCATGTCACATAGAGGATGTCCTAAAAGAACAAGGGATTTTGGCTAAATCAACTAACAACAATAATAGCCAAAACAACAACAATAATGGTAATAAGGACAAAAAGAACTCTTATTGGAATAAGAATAAGTAGGTGGTCAATGACGGAGTTGTTGACTCATCACAACCTAAGAATGAGGGAGTTCTTAATCTCTCTCATGTAGTTCAAGCCATGAAGCTGCAAACATCCTCAGGACAACAAGAGAATAAACCCAAGTATCAAGGGAGACCTAAAAAGGAAAAGAGACAATTTACCAAACTTGGGGACTCCTATGCAGACATTTTCAAGACACTGATTGCTCACAATTTGGCAAACCCTCAGGATCCTTCCAAGCACCGCATACCAGATCCTAAACCTCATTGGTGGGATGAGAAGGCCTTCTGTGTCTTTCACAATGGAATTGGACATGATATAGAAAATTGTTTTAGACTTAAGCATCTTGTTCAAGACCTTATTGAGAGCAATAAATTACAAGTTGATGATCTAACCACTAATGCGGATCACAAAGCTTTTAAAGAACCCTTGCCCAAATATGAGAAATGAGAGAATTCTAACAACAATAATGGCAAGGCTGCTATCAACTATACCTACACAAATGCTAAAAATGTTATTAACATGCTTGAAGTGGTTGATGATAATGTCAACATGATGAGAGGGAAAGACCCTTATGGATATGATGTGGATTCAACTCCTATGCCTAATGAAGGACCCGTTGTGGTACTAAGAGGTCATCACTCATGAAGGATGTCCCAACCTCTTAATGCTGTCACTAGAAGCCAAGCTCAAGCTCCCATTGTTATTAGAGGTCCTAACTCTAGTAAGTCTAAGTAGCAAGTGTCAAAGGGTGTTCTTCCAAAAAAATTTGTTGGTCCTGAGTTGAATTATAATCTTGTTGACCAATTACAATGTACACCAGCACAGATTTCAATCTTTGAGCTTTTGGAACTATCCGCTAAGCACAAGCGTGTCCTTAAGGATGCCTTGCAAACAACTAATGTCCCTAATGATATAGATGTAGATCAATTCCAGAATATGGTCAACCACTTGGCTAGCCCTCACTACCTTACATTCTCAAAGGAAGATGACAAGTCATTAAGCCACCCACACAATTTGGCCCTTCATATAGAGGTTATGATCCACAAGACCCGTGTCAGGCGTGTGTTGATAGATGGGGGTGTTGGGCTTAATATTTGTTCTTTGAGCTTATTGAAGGCCTTGGGTTATTCAGAAGAAGTCATTGACACAAGAAAGAAAATAACTATCAAGGCTTATGATGAAGTAGAACATAGTTCTAAAGGATTGGTCATTCTTCCTATTCGAATTGGTCCTGCAGAGAAAGACATTTCGTTTCAGATTGTTGATGTCGGTCCTTTGGCTTACAATATTTTGTTACGTAGACCATGGATACATGAGATGCAAGCGGTCTTGTCTACCTATCATCAGTGTGTAAAATTCCCTTACAATGGAATAAAAGTTTGCATACCTAGAGATAGCACACTGTCAGTCAACACAATTTCAGCAGGGTCCCACATTCCTTTGAATAGGAAGGCTAACACTTTTGATACCACATTTGAACAATGCAAGAATAAATTTAAGACCATAGATCTTGGTATGGGGGATTAAAAATTGGATTCATTTACAAAATTGCCAATTTCCCCTAGGTCTAATGGCAAACCTTCTCAAGAAATGAATCCCTCGTCTTCGGCCATGACATTGTTTGATAAGTTTGTGGAATCCTCAGTTCTGATTCAAGAAGAAAAAGAAGAGGTTGTCATTAGGGACTGGATTTACTGAGAAGAGAAATACCTACATAATGAGAATTTTGCACCTTCCCCTAGAACTTATGGGAGAGGGTATACATTGGTCAAGAATATGGGTTATCCAGGACAGGGTCCCCTTAGTCATAGACTGGATGCTAGGGCTGAACCACTTAACCATGCCCTTTTTGGATGAAGGAAAAAGTCAATAGTTGGCTTAGGTTTTGAAAATAAGAAATAAAAAAGCGTTCCTGTCTCAGCTGCGACAGACAGTGACAATGACTCAGACTACGTACCTAATCTTTCCAATCAACAAGACATATCTGATGATTGGGTGCCTTCAACAAATCTCCTTTGGGGAGATTCAAAAGATTTGATAATTGACGGTCCTACTATCCTAGCTGCGATGGATAGTGACTATATGAATGCTAGATTGACAATGGAAAGTGTTGCTATCCTAGCTGCGACATATAGTAACAGTGCTAATGTTGGGGAAGGGGAAACTCTTCCCAATCTTGAGGCCTCTACATCACAAGGCCCAAATGATGATTCAGAAATAGACTCACATGAGTTCGAATGGGACTCACTTTCAGATGCAATAGTTGATTTGGACATGGATGTTGTCCATACATATAGTATTCAACCCGATGTGGCCAACGAGCTTAGTGTAGGACTAGAGGATTGTACTCCTCAAATTGCCTTAGTGGACGACGCTTCATTTGGTAGGACAAATCCTGACTCGGGTATCTTAGGAGGGGACTTGATGAATCCTGATTGTATGGTCATCAGAGATAACACCTTCCACATACACAATATTGAACCAGTCATTGACCTACCCATTGTCCATTTCCACCTAATTGATTGGTCTCAACGTCACCGAGAACCTCAGCTTTTAAACTTTTAGAATGACTATGAAATTGCCTGTTATCTAAATGCTCTTGAACCTGTAGTCACTTCCACCAGTGAACCAACAACAAGTATGACAGAGCCTGATATTAAGTACCTCAGTCTAAAAATAAAAGAAAAAGAGAAAAAGAAAAATAGGTCTGATGGCGAAAACCACTTTGTGGCGGTGTCAAAATCAAAAATAGTAAAAAGAAAAGACGTATCCGAGGGTAAAAACCTCTTTGAGGCACTTAAGGATGGGGTACTTAATAACTTGCCAAGTTACTTCCAAGATAGGTCATCAGTTCTTATTGAGCCTACACAACCAGTGAATTTGAATATAGAAGAGGCCCCCCAAATAGTGCACCTTGCTCAGTCTCTATCAGTTGAAGAAAAAGAGGCATATACAAAGTTTTTGCAAAAGAAGAAAGTTAACTTTGCTTGGACATATTCTGATATGCCAGGGCTTGACACTGATCTTATTATGCATCATCTATCTATAGCTCCAGGAATAAAACTGGTTAAACAAAAGTTGAGGAAAATGCATCCTCACATAGCTCTTCTTGTTAAAGCTGAATTAGAAAAGCTCTTACGCACAGGATTCATTCGAGCTATCGACTATGCTGAGTGGATCTCCAATATTGTTCCAATTTCAAAACATGATGGGTCCATTCACATTTGCATAGACTTCAGAGACCTTAACAAAGCATGCCCAAAGGATGACTTTCCACTCCCAAACATAGACATGATAGTGGATATGACGGCGGGTTATGAGATATATTCCTTAATGGATGGGTTTTCCAAATATAACCAGATAAAAATAGCTCCCGAAGATCAAGAGAAAATAGCTTTCACATGTGCATGGGGAACCCATTGTTGGAACATCATGCCATTTGGCCTAAAGAATGTAGGAGCAACATACCAGCAAGCTATGACCACAATTTTTCATGATATGATGCATAAGAACATGGAAGATTATGTGGATGATACCCTGGCTAAATCTAGAAAATGGGACACACACCTCGACGATCTGGAAGTAATTCTAGATCGCATGGCACAATTTCAGCTTAGATTGAATCCAAAAAAGTGTGCATTTGGAGTTGCCTCAGGTAAACTCCTAGGATTCATAATTTCAGCAAAAGGAATAGAGGTTGATCCCGAAAAGGTCCAAGCTATATTAGATATGCCACCTCCAAGAAATATCAGTCAAATGAGAAGTCTTCAGGGACATCTTCAGTCAATCAGGAGGTTTATTTCTCAGCTTGCAAATAGAGCACAACCTTTAATAAGACATTGCATAAGGGCGCTTCTTGCGTATGGAATGAGGAATGCCAAAAGAGCCTAGATCAAATTAAACAATACTTGGCTAATCCTCCAATTTTGATGCCGCCTATTCCTGGGAAACCATTGATTTTATACATTTCAGCAACAGAGTCTTCCTTGGGGGCATTGTTGGCTCAATTAGATGATACTGGGAAAGAAAGGGCCATTTACTACATTAGTCATACTCTAGTATCTTATGAGATCAATTATAATAGCATTGAAAAGTCTTGTTTGGCAGTAGTGTTTGCTTCCCAAAATTTGTGACACTATATGCTTGCTCATACTATACATTTAGTTGCAAAAATTGATCCTCTTAAGTACTTGCTTAGTAAGGTTGCCCTCACGGGTAGGCTTGCCAAGTGGATGATGGTTTTATCTAAATTTGATATAGAGTACATTGAAAGAAAGGCCATAAAAGGGCAAGCTATTGCTGACCAATTAGCTGAATTTCCAGTTAAGGATAGTATGTCTATTCAGGTAGAATTCCCAGATGAACACATACTGTATATGACTACCCGCACTTGGAAGATGTTCTTTGATGGTTCCCACATGCAAAATGGATCAGGTGCTGGAGTATTATTTGTCTCTCCCCATGGGTACCACATTCCAAAGTCTTACAAACTTTTATTCCCATGTACAAATAATATTGCCGAATATGAAGCTTTGACCAATGGATTGAAAATGGCTATAGAATGGAACATAACAGAATTACATGTATTTGGGCATTCACAACTAATTATCAACCAAGTCAATGAGGAGTATCAAACTAAGGATGATAAATTGGTACCTTACAAAAAGATGGTTGAATCCTTGAGACGTTACTTTACATTTGTGACATTTCAACAGATTCCCAGGACAGAGAACAAAGTTGCAGATGCTATGGCTACATTAGCTTCACTCCTTCAGTTGGAACAACATGAATCAAGATTTGAATTCTTGGTGGAAGAGCTACACCATCCCATATTTAACTCATCTGAAAGCCATGTCAGTTGTACCCTTGTCACACATGAATCTTCCTGATATGGTGCTATCTATTCATATCTCCGTGATGGCATTATCCCCGACACGTTCAACCATTCTGAACACCGAAACCTTGTCCACAATGCCTCCCACCACACCCTTATCTCTAGTGATTTATATAGGAGGGGTTTAGATGGGACACTCCTTAGGTGCTTGGAAAAGGAGGAATCTGACCAAGCGTTAGCCGACATCCATGAGGGCATTTGTGGTGGACATTCCAATGGTCTTGCCATGGCCCGAAGGTTGCTTAGGGTGGGGTATTATTGGCCCACGATGCAGATAGACGCAGTAGCCTTTGCTAAGTCTTGTGAAAAATGTCAGAAACATGGAAACCTGATTCATGCTCCAGGTAGGGAGCTGATCCCTTCCATTTCTCATTGGCCATTTCAGTGCTGGGCCTTTGATCTAGTTGGGCAGATTCAGCCCAACTCATCAGGTGGACATAAGTTCATTATTACTGCTACTGACTACTTCAAAAAATGGGTGGAAGTCATGCCACTTTCTGTAGCTTCAAGGAAGACTATCTCTTTGTTCATCTTGAATCATATTATTTGTCAATTTGGAGTACCTTCTGAGATTATCACTGATAATGGAGGTCAATTCAAGAATAAGGACCTAAAGCATTTATGCAAAAAGTTTAAAATCAAGCAACATTGGTCCTCCATTTACTTTCCATAGGGAAATGGACAGGCAGAGGCTTCCAATAAAACCATCCTTAAGATTCTTCATAAGACAGTGCACAAGAATGGTAGGGATTGGCACTTGCAAATCAATCCAGCACTATGGGCTTACAGAACTAGCATTCGTACACCTACAGGAGCTACTCCTTTTTCTCTTACCTATGGCACTGAAGAGGTTTTGCCCTTAGAAGTAGAGATACCTTCACTTAGAGTCTCACTCAAAGGATTGATAACAGAGGAGGATTACTGTGCCATGAGGTTACAGGAATTGGAACTTCTAGATGAGAAGCGTAAGGCTTCATTTGATCATATGAGAGTGCATCAGAAGCATATGTCCAAAGCATTCAACAAGAAGGTTCACCTTAGGGAATTTCAGATAGGTGATCTTGTTTTGAGAGAGAACCCTAAGAATCAACAGAACAGAGAACAAAAGGGCAAGTTCGAACCTAATTGGCTTGGACCATACATTATTACAACTGCTTTTGGTACAGGTGCATATTTACTGTCGAATGAAGATGGAGAACAGCTCCCTGATGCCATCAACATTTTGCACCTAAAGAAGTTCTATCCTTGATGCATGTTTCTGTCTGGGGACATCCTTTGTACATCCTTTATGATCCTAAAAAAAAAAAAAAAATCAAAAAAATTCATATATGATGCTGAAAAAATCCTAAAAAGCATAAAAAGTCCTGAAAAAAATACAAAAAAATTAAAAAATGCAAAAAATTCACAAAAAAACAAAAAAAAATAGAAAAAGTGCCTTGGTGAAAACTTGGAAACAGGCGCCTTGGTAGCAAAAATCCAAAAAAAAACTATAAAAAAAAAGAGAAAAATTGCAATAAAAATCCAAGTGGTGAAAACCTGGAAACAGGCACTACTTGAGGCCTTTGCACTCCTATTTATTAGTATGCGTCCTCGACACTAAGTCTTTTTCCATTATGTCTTGACCTTATTTGGCTTAGTCTGGAATTGGTCTCTGTCTTTGTCTAGGGGGCATAACTGTTCGCATAGGTCCTTTAGGTGCGTTTGTCTCTTGGGGCATCTCACATAAGGTGTTTTTCAACACCACCCCAAACAGTGTTTTTTTCAACACTACCCTTGCGTCGAGTGTTTCTTAACACTTATCAGATGTCTTTCCCAATAGTCTAGTATGATGCGACATCGCTCATTAGCAAATTTGATCCTCAAAGTTTGACTCTATGACCAACACACACACACTTAAACAATCAACTCATTGAGATATGTTGACTTTATTTTTCTTTGTGTGCTGTCTATGAGGATTTCTTTGATGAGTGGTCTCTCCCTGAGAAGTTTTCGATGATGCATAGCTAGAAGATTGAGGGTATGAGAACATGTTTTATTTCTTTATCTGCTTGTGGGTATAGTTTGTTGATCCTAACTATCATGAGCATTTATGCTGGTCCTACTTGACACTATGGATTGACAAGGTATTATCCTTGCCTGTTTTATGCGAGTGCATGCTTCTAGCTATCCTGACTTTCATGTGTCTTGATACAAGCATAATCTCACCATATCAAACTTAGGTAATCTCACTGCATTAGTCATCTTGACCTACATGTCTTTGATGCCTAGGTGGGATTTCCACATTTCTATCTGATAGAGATCATATTCATATCCACATAGTTATGCTAGTGTGCATTGTATGATCTTACGACGCTACTAATAACACTCGATGATGATAATTAGATGTCTATAAGTGTTGTGACCTTGCAAGTCAACCACTTTTCATAGTAGCTTGCATTTTTAGGTTCATGTTAGTCTAGTTTTGCATTTTTGCATATGGAGAGAGCTCACCTTTTTCATCTTACGTGGACCTGTCAATCGACTGCGCTCACCTTTCCTTCTTCTTGATCATGTCTTTCACTCCTTATCTTTTTCATCTCGAACCTGTTCCTGTTCATCACAAGGGATTAATCATATCATCATATCTATATCACAACTGTCATTTTCAGAAACATGAGTCTATATCATACACATGAGAATTAAAAATACATCTATGAGAGAGAACATACATGAGCATATACATAAACACTTTGAGCAAAATGACAAAACAATATACATAAACTGATACATCCATCACAAGTGAGACATAAACACATGATATATCGAACATCCAGTAAATCTCATATACAAATCAATGTCATGATACAATATACAATATGAGATCCCAAAATCTAGATCACTATCTCAAGATATGTCTAAATGTCTAACAACCTCAGACCTAAACCTAGGACTCGCTACCACCCTCGCGAGGCGCTCGTGGCGGTGGAGGGGGCATGGCTCTCCTATCAAGTACCACATCTGATACCCCTGCCCTCTAAGAATATGATGGTGCTCTCTCATCCTCTAAAACAGCTTGAAGGTAGAGTCCATGATAATATGCTACTCTCGCTGACTCCCGTCAGATCTCTAGTGCATCTGCCTATGCCATCGCCTCGCGGTGTGCTATATCTACCCTGAAATTAGCTATCTACTGATCTCTCTCCACTCTTAGATTTGCTAGCTGTTGATCCCTCACAGCTGTAGTAATCCTCAGCTGCTGCATCTCTGCCTCTAGAGTCTGTATCCTGGCTCTTAGCTCCTCCCCACCCACAGGTTGATCCTGTTGTACCCCTACCTGCCGGTGAGCTAGTCTCACCTCATCCTCAGGAGCCGCCGATCCCTGACCTCATGGCCATTTTCGGCCACCACCTTTGGATCCCTCCCCCACCTCTCTAATCGGATCTCCTCCTCTATCCTCATCATCCCCTCTATCTCCTCCCCCAAGGGCAACCTATACAGTATTTGGTACAGTAAATCGAGGGAACGGTGCCCTCCGTCGCTCTGCCCTATACGCTACATCAGCCCCTACATCCACCACATCTGGGAGATACTCCCAGGGCTCCCTCCTGATCCCATCTGTCTCATCAATAGCCCGCCAATAGTCTAACATGGGTAGCCATCCCTGTCCCTCCTCATCCCTTGCCCTCGCGTAGGTGGTCGTCTCTTTAGAGACTCGTTGTTGTCTCCCAAACTATCGCCATACTCGAGTGATGCAGAATCTCTTGACTATCTCTGCATGTTGACCTACCAGTGGCTGAGTGCACAGCATGTAACTCAGCTCATCATCTACATCTCCCCATGCCTCCACATCCCTGTATGGCCTCCATGTGAATGAGGTCATCTCATCTAGGATTCATCTGTAGTGAGTCACATCCCCTGTGTGAGCATAAGAAATGTAACCCGCATATCTGTAGACATATGGGTATCTTCGCTCCCTAGGCTGAACTCTGGGGTGTATCACAGCGATATGCTCCCAAGCCCATACCTGTGCCAGGAAGGCACCGCAAGCCTATGTTCGACCATCCCTATAGACGATCTCATGCAACTCATGATACATCTCTGCAAGTATGGCAGGTCCCCATGCCATGCACCGAGGTCTGCCTACCAAGTCTATCAGTAACCTGGCCCATCCAAGCGGGAATCCCTTCTGACTGCGATCAGTCATCAAGATCTGGCCAATAAATGATGCCACAATGTATGGTACAGGAAAATCACGGCCAAAGTCATCCATAAGCCGCTCCCAGCTGACATGTCTATCCAGAATGGTAACATCCTGGAACATCTCGTGAATCAACTGTCGCCCCTCAGTCACATCCTGATCATAGTATACCTATGCCAACAAACAATCATGTTCATTTTCATCATATGGAAACATTATACTTAAAAAAATTATATCTTTAAAACATGATTATACTCACAGGCTCGCCATGGCATGGTACTCGCAGAATCCTGTAGACATCCTCTAGTGTGATCGATGCCTCTCCTGTAGGTAGGTGGAAGGTGTTGTGCTCACTATGCCATCTCTCGGCAAGAGCAGTCAACAACCTGTGATCGGCTCGTATGTGTGGCATCCGTAATAGGTATCTGAATCCCATCGCTCTGATGTCGTCCTCACCTGGGTTATCTAGGTTTCAGACATATTTCAGTCCCACCACCTTCAGCACTCTAATGATCAACACCGGAAAGACCTCCTGCAAGCCATTAAACCAAGCTAGTTGTTAGAACATATCATGATGGATGTCCCAAAATCAATATCACGCATCTCTAAAAACATAAACTTGTCTAGACCTATGTCATTTTTGCTCACAAATACTTAAAAATTCAAATTTTACCCTTAGGTGATACTGCTTTTGGAACAAGTATCGCGCGATACTTCTTTCTATAGCAGGGTGATATACCTTTGGGCGTGCGATACTTCACCCGGTATCACGTGATAGTTCGCTCGGTATCGTGCGATACTGGTGTCTATGCGCGAGCGATACTTGGGAGACCCGCGAAGTATCGTGCGATATTTCTCCCCAAAGGGCGTGATACTTTTAAAGTATCGCGCAATATTTCACCTAAACTAAAAATTTGAAAATTTGAAAATTTGAAAAACGTGCTAAAAATCTTAAATGCTCATTAATGACTCACAAAAGCGAAGTTTTTTGAAAACTCACTGGGGCAGCATAGTGTGGACGTCGGTTGTGCAACCGACTGCGCTCAAACTGATGTCTGTGGACTGGAATCACTTCTTGCTGGGCCATTTTCTCTCTCTAAGCTCTCACAATTCTCAAATCAATAAAAGTCAAATGATTTTGAAAATGACATTTTTGGCCCCTTTTATAGCATTTTTTACTTTTTGACCAATTTTCAAAACACCTCAGAATTGCGTGAAAATTGCACCCCTACCTAATTTCGATGTCCTGGATCTATTTTTAGACTCAAAATAGAAATCTAAGGTCATCTTGATAGTCAAAATTGCGTTCCAAATTTCCCCTCTCTTGTGCAGTTGGCTGACCTTTTGGAGGCATCATCCCTCGATCTTTCTTGGGGCATCTTCATTTCCATGTCTTTCAAATTTCTAGTCCTTCATTCGCCCTACTTCTTTTCTTCTAATTCATCACTAGGGCATGTTTTCATTGCCTAATGGTTAACCTATTGACCCTTATCTTTGATTATGATTTCATTTTGATTTGATCATCTTTATCAATTTTCTGCTTCTCCTCTACCTGATTTCGATTCCGATTCTGAGGGGGCAGTACCTATGGGATTCTCATCCCTGATTTTCTTGATTCTCTTGATTCAGACATCTTTTGTGAGCTTTTGCTCAAATCTGACATTCTTATCTCTTACTTTGAATGTGATCCTGAATTGACCTCATGTTCAAAGGCCTTTGTTTATGTTTGTCCGGGTGTGATCCCAAATCGACCTCACATCTAAGTTGTTTTGTGATCCCAGATCGATCTCACATTTCAACTCCATTCTTTGACCACATGTGTTCCCAAATTGATCACACATTAGTCAAAGAGGGGCAAATGTATGCACCCAAAAATGGTCGCCTAGACTTTGGGCCCCATTTATTTGATTTATCAACCCTAAATCAGTGTTATCAATAATCAATATTCTCAACATTATCAATTTCCTTGATCAAATCCTAATTTCATCATTTTCAATTATTTGCCCTGGGCTAACCATTTTATCCTAAGGTTTTATTTACTTAAAAGGAATATTTCCTCCCCTTTTAATAAATAAAAAAAGCCCCCTTTCCTCTTATCCTAGGTTGCACAAATAAAACACTATTCTCATTTTATAAAAAAAGGAAAAAAGCACTTTTGTCTCACATGGACACAAAGTCAATTCCTATTGGAGGATACTTGTGCACACGCATTGCTCCACTTTTAAGCTCCACCGCTGATTAAGACCGTTTGCCTCTTAATCTCCATGGTCCATTCCTTTGCATTTCTTATAAAAGGAGAGCTCTCTCCCTCATCCTAAGTCACTTGTTTTCATACTAACTCTATGCTGCAAGAATTCTTGAAGACCTTGGAGCTTTTTAGAGATCATTCTTGCATTACATCTTAGAGTTCTTCATTTGCTCCATAGCTTAGTTTTCATTCTTGCATAGTAGTTCATGTTTATGCTTTCATAGCTTAGATTTCACTTTAAAGCTTTAGAATAACTCATCTAGCTTAATAGGAAGGATTGTAACACATTGCTATTTTCATTTCATAGCTTAGTTTATACTTCCATTTTCATAGCATAGCTTGCATTTTGCATTCTCATTCTTAGCTTGAATTGCATTGCATTTCCATTTGATTCTTTGGGGATATTGGCACTCTTGCCCTTGTCCTCATTCGAATCTCTTATTGTATGGTTGACTAGCAAGGTCACAAGCTCAATAGTTCTAGCTGAGAGCAAATCCATAATCTTGCAACTCCATGCATAGAGAGCTATGGATCAATTTTTGAGGGCTCATTTTTTAGTTTCCTTGCATGTAAGGATCCATAGAAGTGCACTACTTTTGTGTGTACACCCCTTAGGACACATTTTGATGCATTAATACACATTATAACCATTAATGTGTCTTAAGTGGTCCTATGACCCCTTAAGACATACTTTATGTGTCTAAAATGTCAAAATGAGTAGTAAGGGGTCCTAGGATCCCTTAAGACATATTAATGGTCCTTACAACACATTTTGACGCATTAGAACCATAAAGTGTGCCTTAAGGGGTCATAGGACCCCTTAAGACAATTTATGGTTCTAATGTGTATTGATGTGTCAAAATAGGTACTAATGTGTCTAAATAGGTCTTAAGGGGTCATATGACCCGTTAGGTCTCACTAAGACCCATTTGGACACATTAATACACATTAGAACCATAAAGTGTCTTAATGGGTCTTATGACCCCTTAAGGCACACTTTATGGTTCTAATGTGTCAAAATGTGTCGTAAGGACCATTAATGTGTCTTAAGGGGTCCTAGGACCCCTTACGACTCATTTTGACACATTTCGACACCTTAAAAACATAAAGTGTATCTTAAGGGGTTACATGACCACTTAAGACACATTAATGGTTCTAATGTGTATTAATGTGTCAAAATGGGTCATAATGGGTCCTAACGGGTCCTATGACCCCTTAAGACCCATTTAGACACATTAGTACCTATTTCAACACATTAATACACATTAGAATCATAAAGTGTCTTAAGGGGTCCTATGACCCCTTAAGGCACACTTTATGGTTCTAATATTTCAAAATGTGTCGTAAGGACCATTAATGTGTCTTAAGGGGTCTTAGGACCCCTTACGACTCATTTTGACACATTTCGACACTTTAGAAACATAAAGTGTGTCTTAAGGGGTCATAGGACCACTTCAAACACATTAATAGTTCTAATGTGTACTAATGTGTCGAAATGTGTCATAAGGACCATTAATTTGTATTAAGGGTTCATAGGACCCCTTATAACTCATTTTGACACATTATGACACTTTTGAAACATAAAGTGTGTCTTAAGGGGTCATAGGACCACTTATGACACTTTATGGTTCTAATGGGTATTAATGTGTCAGAATGGGCCATAAGGGATCTTAATGGGTCAAAGGACCCCTTAGGACACATTTAGACACATTATAACCATTAATGTGTCTTAAGTGGTCCTATGACCCCTTAAGACATACTTTATGTTTCTAAAGTGTTAAAATGAGTCGTAAGGGGTCCTAGGACCCCTTAAGACACATTAATGGTCCTTACGACACATTTTGGCAATTTCAACACATTAGAACCATAAAGTGTGTCTTAAGGGGTCATAGGACCCCTTAAGACACTTTTAGGTTCTAATGTGTCTAAATGAGTCTTAAGGGGTCATATGACCCGTTAGGACCTATTACGACCCATTTGGACACATTAATACACATTAGAACCATAAAGTGTCTTAAGGGGTCCTATGTCCCCTTAAGGCACACTTTTGGTTCTAATGTGTCAAAATGAGTCATAAGGACCATTAATGTGTCTTAAGGGGTCCCATCCTATTACCCCTTAAGGGACACTTTATGGTTCCAATATGTATTAATGTGTTGAAATAGGTACTAATGTGTCTAAATGGGTCTTAAGGGGTCATATGACCTATTAGGACCCATTACAACTCATTTTGACACATTAATACACATTAGAACAATTAATGTGTCTTAAGGGGTCCTAGGACCCCTTACAACTCATTTTGACACATTTCGACACTTTAGAAACATAAAGTGTTCCTTAAGGGATCATAAGACCCCTTAAGACACTTTATGGTTCTAATGCATCTTAATGTGTCAAAATGGGTACTAATGTGTCTAAATGGGTCTTAATGAGTCCTATGACCCCTTAAGACACACTTTATGTTTCCTAAGTGTCAAAATATGTTGAAATGAGTCGTAAGGGGTCCTAGGACCCCTTAAGACACATTAATGGTCCTTATGACACATTTCAACACTTTAGAACCATAAAGTGTGTCTTAAGGGGTCATAGGACCCATTAAGACCCATTTAGACATATTAATAACTATTTCGACACATTAATACACATTATAACCATTAATGTATCTTAAGTGGTCCTATGACCCCTTAAGGCATACTTTATGGTTCTAATGTGTTGAAATGTGTCATAAGGACCATTAATGTTCTTAAGGGGTCCTAGGACCCCTTACGATGCATTTTGACACTTTAGAAACATAAAGTGTGTCTTAAGGGGTCATAGGACCACTTAAGACACATTAATGGTTATAATGTGTATTAATGTGTCCAAATGTGTCCTAAGGGGTCCTATGACCATTAAGATCCCTTATGGCCCATTTTGACACATTAATACCCAGTAGAACCATAAAGTGTCATAAGTGGTCATATGACCCCTTAAGACACACTTTATGTTTCAAAAGTGTTGAAATGTGAAATGAGTCGTAAGGGGTCCTAGGACCCCTTAAGACACATTAATGGTCCTTATGACACATTTTGACAAATTTCAAAATGTTAGAACCATAAAGTGTGCCTTAAGGGGTCATACGACCCCTTAAGACACTTTATAGTTCTAATTTGTATTAATGTGTCGAAATAGGTAATAATGTGTCTAAATGGGTCTTGAGGGGTCATAGGACCCCTTAAGACACATTAATGGTCCTTACGACACATTAGTACACATTAGAACTATTAATGTGTCTTAAGTGGTCTTATGACCCCTTGAGACACACTTTATGGTTGAAATGTGTTGAAATGTGTCATAAGGACCATTAATGTGTCTTAAGGGGTCCTACAACTCATTTCAACACATTACGACACTTTTGAAACATGAAGTGTGTCTTAAGGGGTCACAGGACCACTTATGACACTTTATGGTTCTAATGGGTATTAATATGTCGAAATGGGCCATAAGGGATCTTAATGGATCATAGGACCCCTTAAGACACATTAATACACATTATAACCATTAATGTGTCTTAAGTGGTCCTATGACCCCTTAAGACACACTTTATGTTTCTAAAGTGTTGAAATGTGTCGAAATGAGTCATAAGGGGTCCTAGGACCCCTTAAGACACATTAACAGTCTTTACGACATATTTCAACACATTTTGACACTTTAGAACCATAAAGTGTGTCTTAAGGGCGCATAGGACCCATTAAGACCCATTAAGACACATTAGTACCTATTTTGACACATTAATACACATTATAACCATTAATGTGTCTTAAGTGGCCCTATGACCCCTTAAGGCACACTTTATGGTTCTAATGTGTCGTAAGGATCATTAATGTGTCTTAAGGGGTCCTAGGACCCCTTACGACTCATTTCGACACATTTCAACACTTTGTAAACATAAAGTGTGCCTTAAGGAGTCATAGGACCACTTAAGACACATTAATGGTTATAATGTGTATTAATGTGTCGAAATGTGTCCTAAGGGGTCCTATGACCTATTAAGATCCCTTATGACCCATTTCGACACATTAATACCCATTAGAACCATAAAGTGTCATAAGTGGTCTTATGACCCCTTAAGACACACTTTATGTTTCAAAAGTGTTGTAATGTGTTGAAATGAGTCATAAGGGGTCCTAAGACCCCTTGAGAAACATTAATGGTGCTTACAACGCATTTCGACCATAAAGTGTGTCTTAAGGGGTCATAGGACCACTTAAGACACATTAATAGTTCTAATTTGTCAAAATGTGTCGAAATGTGTTGAAAGGACCATTAATGTGTCTTAAGGGGTCTTAGGACCCCTTACGACTCATTTCAACATGTTACGTCACTTTTGAAACATAAAATGTGTCTTAAGGGGTCATAGGACCACTTATGACACTTTATGGTTTGAATGGGTATTAATGTGTCGAAATGGGCCATAAGGGATCTTGATGGGTCATAGGATCCCTTAAGATACATTAAGCCACATTTTGACACATTAATACACATTAGAACCAAAAAATGTGCCTTAAGTGGTCATAGGATTATTTAAGACACATTAATGGTTCTAATGTGTATTAATATGTTGAAACATGTCATAATGTGTCAAAATGTGTTGTAAGGGGTCTTAATGGGTCCTAGGATCCCTTACAACACATTTAGACACATTACGACAAATTTTGACACATTAATACACATTAGAACCAAAAAGTGTGTTTTAAGTGGTCATAGGATCACTTAAGACACATTAATGGTTCTAATGTGTGTTAATGTGTCAAAATGTGTCAAAATGTGTCAAAATGGGTCTTAATGGGTCTGAGGATCCCTTATGACACATTTAGACACATTTCGACACATTAATACACAATAGAACCAAAAAGTGTTCCTTAAGTGGTCATAGGACCCCTTAAGACACATTAATGGTTCTAATGTGTATTAATGTGTCAAAATGGGTACTAATGTGTCTTAATGGGTCTTAAGGGGTCATAGGACCTTTTAGGACCCATTAAGACCCATTTGGACACATTAATACACATTAGAACCATAAAGTGTCTTAAGGGGTCCTATGACCCCTTAAGACACACTTTATGGTTGTAATGTTTTGAAATGTTTCGTAAGGACCTTTAATGTGTCTTAAGGGGTCTTAGGACCCCTTACGACTCATTTTGACACATTTTGACACTTAAAAAACATAAAGTGTGTCTTAAGGGGTCAGAGGACCCCTTAAGACACTTTATGGATCTAATCGGTATTAATGTGTCAAAATGGGCCATAAGGAATCTTAATGGGTCATAACGGGTTCTACGATCCCTTATGACATATTTTGACACATTACAACACATTTTGATACATTAATACCCTTTAGAACCATTAATGTGTCATAAGTGGTCATATGACCCCTTAAGGCACACTTTATGGTTGTAAAGTGTCGAAACGTGTCGTAATGGATATTAATGGATCGTACAATCCCTTATGACACATTTTGACACATTAATACACATTAGAACTATAAAGTGTGCTTTAAGGGGTCATAGGACCACTTAAGACACATTAATGGTCAAAATGTGTCAAAATGTGTCAAAATGGATCTTAATGGGTCCTAGGATCCGTTACGACACATTTTGACACATTTCGACACATTAATACACATTAGAACCATAATGTGTGCCTTAAGTGGTCATAGGATCACTTAAGATACATTAATGGTTCTAATGTGTATTAATGTGTCAAAATGTGTTGTAAGGGGTATTAATGGGTCGTATGATCCCTTACAACATATTTTGACACATTAATACACATTAGAACCATAAAGTGTTCCTTAAGGGGTCATAGGACCATATAAGACACATTAATGGTTGTATTGTGCATTAATGTGTCGAAATGTGTTGTAATGTGTCGAAATATGTCATCAGAGGTCGTAGGACCCGTTAGGACCCATTAAGATCCCTTATGGCCCATTTCGACACATTAATACCCATTAGAACAATAAAGTGTATTAATGTGTCAAAATGGGCCATAAGGGATCTTAATAGGTTCTAACGGGTCCTACAACCCCTTATGACATATTTTGACACATTTTGACAAATTAATACCCATTAGAACCATTAACGTGTCATAAGTGGTCTTATGACCTTGAACAACCTCATAATAGGTAATAATAACTACACCAAAGCCTTCCCTAGGAATAGTATATTCAAACTAGGTATTATTTTCCTATCACAAAGTGCATTTAGATTGTCAATCTCGGGATGTATACTTGAAATGGGACATCACAGTTTGTGCACTAAGCTTCTCATAGAGTCATCTTACTTAAACTACTATAGGAAAGGAAAATGCATAGAAAGAACCAAGTTATTGCTGCAGGAAGGTAAAACACACAGCTGAACAAATAAACTAATGTAAACAACCATAAATCTAACTCTAGCTCATTATGTCATTCTAATGCATGAACTATGGCTATCTTCGCATATGTTGCAAGAAAAAATAGTGAACACTACCTTAAATGTTGAAAATAATTAATCTACTCCACCTCCCAAGTGGGCCCTCCTTGGTTGGTTTCGACTAACTACAAACATGGAAGATAACTCAAATTATTCCTTCACTTCATATATTCAGAAAAAATGGATTACAATCGGAACACAGACTTAAAGAACAACTTGCTTCTCAATACAATAGTAACATCATTATTTTGTCTAACTAGATTTCCATCGATCATCTCCTTATATATAGAGAATTACATTCAAACGTTCAGATACACTTTGACTGATTTATCCATGAAAGAAGGAGAACACATAAATCAATAATAGAAGATCATAAAGATCAAACAACCATCTTAACAAAATATTAATTATGGAGGAGTTTTAGCATGATTATGCTCCCCTATATTCCCTGAAGCATTCATTCCTTCAATTCTATAGGCATATCTCACGACTGTCTTAATGGGTCTTCTGATCGTGATCGAAACATCTTCACTCCTTCATTGATGTAACTGATTTTTTTTCCAGCTGCTCCTTCATTCCTAGTAGATTAGTAGTATATGCATACACATTCATATATTCAACTTAATCAATTTCATCTAGATATTAAAACACACATTAAAACAGCTATATGAAATACTGCATTATGTATATATAGTATTGGTAAGGTGTGTATACTATTTCCTACCCAAAAGTTTGAGGATATAATTGTACTTATGGCATATATACAAACTTAAGCACTTAAAAAGTCACACAAATGTCTTAGGAATGTTTAGGAGAAAAATATAAAATATCATAAAACAAAGACCGATTTTAGTCTCATCATTTGCCCCCCAATAAGTATAATGCTTGTCCTCAAGCATTACACTTCTTGGCAACTATTCTAAATTCTCCAACCTTTGTCTTGCCTCTCCTTTTACTCTTGAAGGTATAATAAAATCCTCTCATCTACTCCCAGTAGTCCATTATATGATCCTCCTACAGCTGGTCTAGTATGGTAGTGTTAATGTCATATAATGGCCACATGAGCATAGGTGGTTGGAAAGTTAGAGGAAACCAAAGCTCTCTTCTGATATGTCTCCCTAGCTACATTTACTCCATTTCCCTATTCACACCTACCTTAAAATTAATTGGACTATGCGTTTCAGATTTCTTAAAAATCTCAAGCAGTCTATTCCATGTACTCATCACTCCAGTCAGGGCCCTTTGGAATGTAAAATAAGGTAGTCCCTCATATTCCCTGTAGACTTTATCTCTGAGAGAAAAGATCTGGTCCCTTACTTCAAGTTTTTTCTTTCCATAAGTGAGTGTTAACCAATCTCTTAAGATAACATCTAGCTTACTAGATTCAGCTCTTAAAGGTAAAGGCTTAGATGTTTCATGATCTCTATAATTATCCAGTTGCCTGTCACAGTTGGCTTCATTTTGCATCCAGGAGATTAATGCTTTTAAATGTACATCTCCTATATAGAGTAGAGGATTCCAATCAATTTCATCGAGAATAATGAAATTATGAAGTTACAATTCATAGAGCAGTTTCTATTGCCAAGTAGGAAGTGTTTGATATAGAACATAAAAATCTTTAGTTGTTTTGAACTCAGAATCCTTATTCTAAATGGTCATCATGAGTTGAAATATAAGGAACTGTTCTTTTAAACAAATAGCATAAACCTTGGGGGTGGCCTACAGGCTATAATGTAGTCAACCAACTTGAGGGCATGATCCATTTTCTATTTTTTCTTTTCTATTTGTTCCTTTAGGTGCTCAATCTCTTCATTCTGCTCATCAATTTCCTTTTTCATCCTTTTCTTTTCTTTTCTTCTCTCCACATAGTGTTCTTGAAAATAAACTGGGTATATAAACTAAACAGAATTGATTGTAAAGTAGGTAGGTCAGGCTCCTCTGATTGAGTTCTATGTCTTCTTTCTACAATGCAAGCATGTTCTAAATAATCTATATACCAGGTCCTTTTGAAAGTCACTATGGCATTGTGGATATGTGAGCAGACTGGGGACTTAGAAAACTACAAGTCCTCTTGAATTGTTTGTGTGTTTTCCTCAGGCTCATCAATTTTTTTTTTGTGAGGGAGGCTCATCAGGAGATAAATCATTTATGTTTTGTGGAGGATCTAGGCAAGCTGGGTGAATTAGAGAATCAATTGTGACATAGTCAACATGAGAATCTGCAATAGGTGTCTCTGATGGGACATCTTGAATTAGTGGGGTAACTTGAGGGACTTTTTCCCTCATCCTAGAACTTCTTCTCAAAGGGGTTTCTTTTTCTTCCACCATTTTCTTTTTACTATCTTTCTTTGGCTTTTTTGTTGTAGGAGTGACTGTTGCAGGAACTGATTTCCTCTTTCTACATTTTGAGGTTGTAGGTTTCTGGGGTTCTGCTTTAGGAACTGAGGTTCCTTCATCAGCCTCTTGTTTCCCTTTCCTTTGAGATAGGGTAGGTATATTATCACTTAGGATAGGAGAAGGTTCCTTCTCTTCAATATTCTCAGACCCTTTTTCTGTTGGAAACTGCAATTGAAGCAATTGTTGTATTGTCATTGATGTCAAACCAATATTAACTAAAAAGATGATATCTACATCTACAGGATGTATGTTTTAGTTGCTGCTTTGGCATTTTTGTCAAAGAGGGAGATGATCACAAATGAATACACATAATGAAATTTTCATGGGAAATCAAGTAAGAGGGAGAGATTTAGTAGACGGTCATACAAGCATGGCTAATTGATTTTGTATCAGAATGAAGCTGAGGATATTATAAATATTTTTGATAGACAGATAAGTTTTGGATTGGTTGGTAATTCATGTGATATTCATATGGTGTTGCCATCAATGCCAAAGAGGGAGATTATTGGAAACTGTAATTGAAGCAATTGTTGTATTGTCATTGATGTCAAACCTTAACTGGTAAAAATGTTGCTATTTAAGAAAGTACTATATCTATTTGAGTGTTGCTAAGGGGAAAGGCAAGGTTGGTAAAAATAGCACCTAAGGAAAGGTTGAGTTATCTTGATACTTTAATGAGTACTTGATTATGTGGCACAATGATAAGATAATGTATTGTTTATCTAAGTAAGAATGAAGACTAAACTAGTAGGCTTAACCAAGCAAAAGTGAAGAAATCTAGTTTAAGCCGAGTGATGTTAGTGTCGACCGAGCTAGTATATGTCAAGTAAATTCAGTGTTGACCAAACATCAGTATTAGCCAAGGAAATAGTTTTTGTGGCAACCGAGCTTTCTAGTGAAGACTGAGGAGTTGAACACAGTATTGACCGGGCATCATTATTTTACATTTGAGGGAGAATTCAGATTTCTAGCCAACATCGTTGAATTCTTGGATTATGTAAAATGTGTTGACTTTATTTATTGATTGTATGAAAGCATTTAATACACTATAAAACATTTATTGTAAATCTATTAAGATATTTAAGATATTTCTAGAAGGATAGTCGAAGAACATAAAGCTGGAAGGATTTGATGAATCTGACCTAACCCTAAGATCTATGAAAGAGATTAAGCAACACAAGATGTATTGACCTAATTGAGGAAGTATTAAGGAAACCTAAGATAGAGGTTGAGAAGAGAGAAGATGTTGGAAGTGTTGTTATTGACTGTCTAAGCAGAGAAGGCCGAAGGAGAAGAGTTGTGATTGCTTGAAGAGAGTTCTGAGCATATCAGTGATGGTGATGGTAAAGGTTCATAGTCAGTAAGCCAACATATGTGTACGGAATTGGATCTGATATTTGCAAAGTGAGTTGTATGTTTTTTAGATCAATATTACTGCTACTTTCTAACCATTGTATCAATCAAAATCCTTTTAATAGAAGTTGACCTAACAGTCATAGGTATAAATCCTTTGAACAAGGTTGCATTCTAATGGAGTGTATGTAAGTCCTATAACAAGGTGCACTTTTAACAGAGTGGTTTAAATCCTTTAACCGGGTCACACCTGACAGTGTGTTTGTAACCTTTGACAGGGTTGGCTTTTCACCGAGCTCATTTCAGAAGAGTGAACATAATAGTTGTATACACCCAAAAATGGTCACCTAGACTATTAGCCCCTTTTGCTAAATCATAAATTGCTTATTCGTGATCAAATCCTAGTTCTATCATTTATTCGATTATTTTCTATGGGCTAACCATCTTATCCTAAGTCTTTATTTATTTAAAAGGAATATTTCCTCCCCTTTTAAATAAATAAAAGCCCTCACTTTTCCTCTTATCCTAAGTTGCACAAATAAAGCATTATTCTTATTTTATAAAAAGGGAAAAAGCACTTTTTGTCTCATATGGACACAAAAGTCAACTCTTATTTTCTCATTGGAGGATACTTGTGCACATGGATTGCTCCTCTTTTAAGCTCCACCGTTGATTAAATCTTTTGCCTCTTAATCTCCATGGTCCATTTCTCCTCATTTCCTATAAAAGAAGAGCTCTCTTCCTCATTTGCACACACAATTTTTATGCTAATATTATGCTGCAGGTTTTCTAGGTCATCTTGGAGCTTTTGGAGATATTCTTGCATCTAGGGTTTGAAGATTTGGATCATTGTGGGCATTCATCTTGGATCTTCATCAACACTCTATCTTCTTGTCTTCATTCTTGCATCATCATGGCTTTCTTGCTTCATAGTTAGATTTCATTTCTTGCATAGTAGCTTCATTTTCATGGCATTCTTAGCTTAGATTTCCTTTATGCTTTAGATTAATTCATCTAGTTTAACTAGGAGGCTTTGTAATACTTGCATATTTCCTTTCATAGCTTAGCTTGCATTTCCATTTCTAGCATAGCATTGCATTGCATTTTCATTCTTGATTCTTGAGGATATTGGCATTCTTGCCCTTGTCTTCATTGAATCTCCCATTGCATGGTTTACTAGCAAGGTTATTGGCTTAATAGCTCTAGCTGAGAGCATTCTTAAAAACCCTTGCACTCCATGCCTAGGGAGCTATGGATCGATTTGTGAGGGCTCATTCTTGAGTTTCCTTGCATGTAATGATCCATAGAAGTGCACCATTTTAGTGTGTACATTTTTGGCGCCCACCGTGGGGCAGAGTAGATAGACTTTGTCCTTTAAATTCTGCATTTTCGTCATTTTCTGTCAATTTTTCGGCAAGTTTTTAGCGTAATTTTTGTTCTCTGGTTTTTTGTCTCAGAATATCGCGCGATACTTCTCAGGTATATCGCGCGATATATCTTACTATATGCGTGCGATACTTCGCGCCAGAGAAGAATCGCACGGAAGTATTGAGGTATATCGCCTGGTCTCGGGTGAAGTATCGCCTGGTGTCGGGCGAAATATCGCGCGGACTGAGAAGTATCGCCTGGTGTCGGGCGAAGTATCGCACGATACTGTGTCTGAATGTGGCAGTGAGCTATTTTTAGGCTATTTTATCTATCTTGCAAGTTTCGGGTTGCTAGCTATCTTTTTGAAATTTTTTGAAATTTCCAGGCGTTTTCAAATCCGTGCCACTCTGGAAAACGGGTGCCCATTTTTTTTGAAATTTTGCAAATGGTATCAAAAGTTTAAGTGTGATATATCGTTGGAAAGGTCTTTCCGAGCCCAATCCAACCATGATGGTTTCATTTTCAGATTTTATCATTTGATCAATTATTTTTGCAGATTATCAGATTTTTCATGTGCTAACCATTGTGGGTCTAACAAGTTGTGGTTGTAGGTGCACTTGCTTGAGATATTTTGCCAAAAGAACGCATGTCAAAGAGGGCTACTAATGGTTTTTGTAGGGCTGCCCTAAGCATAAAAACTAAATCAAGTGCTTGTTTAATTGCTTTTTTTTTATTAAGTGCGGCATATACTAGTTGTTTCATTTCATAGGCACTTAATACTTTGTGAAAGGAATCTTGGGGTGGTAGGAGAAGTATGCTCTTCACCTTTAGGTGAATCAGAAAATCTTGACCCATCTTGAGGTTTTGGAAGCAAAGGGGTAATTGGATCTTGCTTGGTGTGTTTGGGAGAAGTTTTTGAGATAGGGGAGTATGCTCTTCACCCTTGTGGTGAATCAAAAACCTTGAACCTCAAAAATCATCCATTCTTTGTTTAGCTTAGGATCCTTTAGCGGGCCTGCTCTTGAGAAATCAAGAGGAACGACCCAAGTGGGGACAACCTTGTCATCATTTTCCTTGGTGGCGAGTGATTCCAACTCACTATAATCTCAAGGCTATCGAGGACACAAAACCTTGGTAGACATAGTACTTATCTTTGCTTGATGTGAGTAACTTGTGGGATTGTGACCATGAGGAAAGCATTAAGCAAGAATGCTTAAGGTACTCTTGAGGCCGCGAGGTCCTAGTCCTTTATGAGGAGCAAGAGGGGTGCTATGAACGGAAATCCTTACTATGAACCATTAGATAGAGGCCACCTTCTTTTAGCCGCTTAGCTTCTTGGTGCAAGGATTGATCCAAGTGGACTTACCCGGATCACCCCAAGACACTCACCATATGTGTTCCTTTGGTTGTGTCTTTGACACTTCCATGACAATGCCAATATCTCTTGTGGGCAACCACTTGGTGTGAGGCAAGGGAGCATCAAGTTGTGGGCCACGTTGCTAAGTAATGAGCCTTGTCCTTCTAGGTAGTAATTGCTTGAATTGTCTTCGATTGTGCTATACCAGTGTAAACGTTCTCAAAATTCAAACAAACGGTAGCATTCATAAAGTTCTCTATTTTGATATCACAAGTGCTTGTCTTGGCAAGGTTGCTTTTGCCCTTGTTTCAAGTGTTCTATGACATGTTTGATCCCATACTGTTTGCAAACTTGTCTTTTATCTATTGCTACTGCTTGTCAAACTGAGAAATTGCACTATTCAATCTACAAATGTGGTCCAAGCGCTTCAAAACTGAGTTTTTCACGTTCACTGGTCAAGAGCCATATGATGTTGAAGTATCCTTGCATACCCTCAACCAAGAATCCTGAGTTATTCTGCTGTCCTATTACTGTTGCAATCTGGAGTTGCTAAACTTGCACTTTAACCTGCTGTAGAGTGTCCTTTTCTGTTCTTACTTGAAACTGGTTTGTTACTTACATGCTTAGATTTGTTCTAGACTGAAACAAATGAGCTAAAACTATTGGATTTGAGCTTAACAAATGCTACTCTTGATCACTTGTCACATCACGGTTACCTCTCTAGCTACTTGCTTATTGAGCTTCTTGCTCGCTGCTCGGCTTTAGTCAATTGATTGCTGTAAGTGCTTGAGCACTTTTGACGAGCCATCTCTCTATTGTTCTACTTTGACAAGTGATCTTTATTAGCTTTTCTTATCTCAAATCTGAGAAACTTTGCCTCATTCTATTAGTCAACCAACATCTCTTTTCATGCCGGTTACAACTCGGTCTCAATTTGAGCAGGAGAGTCATCCTCCGTTCAATTATACACAGTTACCTTCTCCAACTAGACGTTCCAAAGCACCCATTAGCAAAGATAGTTCTAGTTCTGACCAATCTGAGAAATCTAAGGCTACACCATGGTATAAAGGAGGTTTCCTCTTTTCCACATTCAAGACCCCCAAAAACACAGACAGTGTCTCACTCACTTTGACTGAACAAGAAAAGTTTCAACTCTTGCAAGAACACTTTGAGCGTAAGGATAATCAAGCACGCTTAGACAAAGAACACAATCAACAAAGGATGGATGCTACTCAGCGCATGGCTTATGGAGGGACATTTCATGAGCAACCTGAGACTAGTAATCATGAGCACAGACCTTCTTTTAACTATGGCAACAATGACAACAACACGCCACCAAGATCTCCTCCAAGGCCAACTTTTGCTATGCCTTCTTCACCTCCTAGACCTCCTCCTTCTCAACATGAGGCAGAGGCTAATGATGAGATTTCTAGTGAGGATCTTATGAGATGTGAACAAGATGTGGATTTCCAACGAATGATGCATAAGCTTTTAGAGCGTAATGGCGATCAATATTTTCAATATATGACTTCTAGAGGATACAAGCTTCCTCCCGGCTATGATGTCAGACAAATTGTCCAACAAAGAGTACCAACTGAATTGGAAGTCCTCCAAGAAGAATTACGTCGGACAAATCAACGCCTTACCCAAATGGCATTAGAAAGAGAGCCTCCAAAGGTCTCTTTTGTAGAATCAATTTGTGCTCTTCCTTTTGATAAAGATCTATACATGGTCCCGTTTCCTAAGGATATTGAGGTTCCTAAATATGACAAGTATGATGGAAATGGTGACCCCCATGACCATGTGCGTCACTTTTATGCTCTTAGCATGGACTTTCTTCATGAAGACACATATCTCCTACGCTTATTCCCTCGAAGCTTAAGAGGCCAAGCTTTAGAATGGTTTGCGAAATTGACACCACCTCTTAAGACTTTTGATGAGTTAGCTCAGCGGTTTACCCAACAGTACTCTTACAACATCCAACAACCTGTCACTGTGATAGATCTCGGTAATCTAAGACAACATCAAGGTGAGCCATTTGCAACTTACTTACAACGTTGGAGGTCATTGTATTCTCGATATCCTCGTCAGCTACCCGAGAGAGAAAAGATTGACATTTTTGTCAACACACTTGTGCCTGAGCTATTTTATGATCTAAGGAAGCAACTGTTCTCCTCCTTCCATGACATGGTTGAAAGTGCATATCGGATTGAGGATGTAGCTATAAGAAAAGGGGATATTGTTATTAATAAAGATGTTAAAGGCAATGGTAAAGACAAGAACAAACCTTGGAATAAGAACAAGTATGTTGTTAATGATGGGGTTGTTGATGCTCCTAAAGTTAAAGAGCCCGCTTTCAATCTCTCCAATGCTATCTATGCAGCAAAACAACAAGAAGCTAGAAACACTCACAATGCTCCTAAACCTCAATATGCAGATAAGCCTAAGAAATCATTTCGAAAGCGAGTCTATACCAAGTTGGCAGAACCTTACGATGTGATCCTTAAGACTTTGGTTGACAATGGATATCTTACGCTTCCTGATAAACCTGGTAACTGGGATCCGATAAATAAGCCCGATTGGTGGAGAGAGGATCATTACTGCCATTATCACAGAAACAAGGGACATCCAACAGACAATTGTTTTAGGCTTAAGGATGATATTCAGGATCTTATTGAGAATGGCACAATCTCCACTGATGGCTTAACTAAAAATTCTGATCACACAGCTTTCAAAGATCCTCTACCTAAGCATGATAAGGGGGAAACCTCTCAAACACATAAGAAGAATCATGATGCAAAGATCAATTATACATATCCTTCTAATACGCTTGTGATTAACATGGTAGAGCCCATTGAGAGTGTTCTAATGATGAGGTCTCAAGATGATAATAACACCAATCATGGTAAGCCAAAGTTAGTCTTGCAAACACGTGGTAGTTCACCTTCCCAAAGTGAGACACTGAATGCTATTACTAGAGGGCAAGCCAAGATTGTCCTTAAAACTGTGCAAGATCCCAAGCGAGCTTTGCCTTCCAAACAAGTGGCTCCTTTAGCCACCCCTAGCTATGATCTTGTCCAACATTTACAAAAGACACCAGCACAGATATCTATCCTTGAGTTGCTTCAGTTATCCCCTTCGCATAGAGAGATTCTTGATAAAGCTCTACGTACAACATGTGTTCCCAATGACATTGATCCAGATCAATTTCAGGCTATGGTCAACCACATTTCATCTCCGCTATCTCTCTCCTTTTCTGCAGAAGATGACATATCTATTGCTCACCCTCATAATTTGGCTTTACACATTGAAGTTCTAGTCTACAACACCCGAGTCCGCCGAGTCCTGATAGACAATGGTGCAGGGTTAAATATTGTTTCTTTCAATGTCATACAACAATTGGGTTTGTCAGAATTGGCTGTGGATTCCAAGAAGAAGATTACTATAAAAGCTTATGATGAAGTGGAAAGATCTTCCAAAGGTCTTGTCACGCTGCCTATCCGAGTGGGCCCTATCACGAAAGATATTAGCTTCCAAGTGTTGGACATCCCACTCGCATATAACATTCTTTTGGGTCGTCCTTGGATCCATGACATGCAGGCTATTCCTTCCACTTATCATCAGTGCGTCAAATTTCCATACAATGGCACTGAGGTTGTGATTCCTGGAGACCATACTATTGCTATCAATGCTCTTGCTGCTACTGAAAAATTTGTTCCTCATAATGAACCTTTTGTTGATCCTAGTACATCTCTAGCTGCTGCTGAGAAATCACTTAAGATGATGAGCCTTGGTATGGGTGAATATAAACTGGGTTCCTTTGCTTCTATACCTGTTTCTCCTAGGTCATATGGGAGACTTTCTGATCACATGAAGCCTTCCACTTCTGCTATGGTGATCTTTGATACTTTTGTTCCTTCATCCGTTCCTTTAGAAGCAGACAGAGAAGAACAAGCTGTCCAAGAGTGGATCTATAGAGATGATTTGAGAAATACTCCCATGCTCAGTAATTCAGACACAGATATAGATGAGTCACCACTGCACACTATGGCTCACATGGGAGATGATCTTCCCTCTACTTCACTTCTTTGGGTAGAAAAATGTATATCTACTGATGATATGGATGTTGATATGGTTCATTCTTGTAGTAACCATCCCGACGTGGTTGATGGGTCTTGTGTGGGGTCTAATGAGTTTGTTCCTCGTATTGCCTTAGTGGACCACGCTGGTTCTTCTACGACAAGTCTAGATCTAGCTACTTTTGGAGCTTACCCTATAGGCTCAACCTCTCTTGTTACCAGAGATGACACCCCTCGCATAAATGCTATTGAACCGGTCACTTCATTTCATCTTGCATCAACACCTGTTACTTCTTCCACCAGCGAACTAGCAACAAAAAAGGTCAAATCAGCAATCAAACATCATAGTCATCAATTCAAAACAAAAGAGCAATGGTCAGATGGCGAAAACCACATTGTGGCAGTATCCGAACCTAAGCAAAGTAAAGATAAAAATTTGCTCAAAAATAATGACTCCAAAATAAAAGATGACAAGCTGATTCTCTACAGAAAAATGGTGCATTACTTCAAGCATGATCTCATAACTGTTATACTTCAGCCCATTCCTAAAGCTAAGAAAAGAGTTGCTAATGCCTTGGTTACTTTGATATCCATCTTACAAATGAAAAAGCATAAATTTCACTTCAAGTTCCTGGTGGATGAATTACGCTATCCTGCTCACAAATCTTACAATCCTACCATCTTTTCATGTCTTCCACCTCATACTCCTCCACGCCATTCTTTCCGCCATCCCTTACACTTTGCCTTTGTCTCTGGTAGCTTGTATAGGAAGGGTCTAGATGGAACTCTCCTTAGGTGTCTAGAAATAGAGGAGTCAGAAAAAGTACTAGCTGAAATCCACGATGGCATATGTGGATCACATTCTAATGATCCTCCGCTAGCTCAGACATTGCTTAGGGCTGGTTATTATTTGTCACACTGGTTGAGACCTCCTATCATCACAGTTGCAGCATTTGGGCCTGGGGCCTATCAGTTCTCTACATCAGCGGAAGCAGATTCTTGATGCCCATTTCTGTCTGGGGCATTCTTTGTACATACTTTATGATCCTGAAAAAATTCTAAAAAAAATCATATATGATGCTGAAAAAAAAACCTAAAAAGCATATAAAGTACTGAACCTAGCAATAGGCGCTTTGATGTCTCACCAAAAAATTCAAAAAATTCAAAAAAAAAAAAATAGAAAAAAGTGCCTTGGTGAAAACCTGGAAACAGGCGCCTTGGTAGCAAAAATACAAAAAAAATTATAAAAAAGTCCTGAAAAAAATTGCAATAAATCTATCAAGTGGTGAAAACTTGGAAACAGGCGCTGCTTGAGACCCTCTGCACCTATGTCTATCAGTCTTGTGTGGCGCTCTTTCGCTCCACTTCTTGCTTTGCCTCTCCTAGCCTGGAATTGATTCTTGTCTTAGTCTAGGGGGCATATGTTGCTTTAAGCTTATCTTGGGTCTCTTTGTGCGTTTGGGTTTCTTAGGCACCTTGCAAATGGTGTTTTTCAGCACCACCCCAATTGTGTTTTTCAACACTACCCTAGCGTCGAGTGTTTCTCAACACTTATCAAATATCCTTCCCGCCGTCTTGGATGATGCAATATTTCTCACTCGCAGATGTGATACTCAAAGCTTGACTCTATGACCTACACACACGCACTTGAATCATTGAGATTTGTTTGACTTTATTTTGTTTGTGTGCTGTCTATGATGATTTCTTTGCTGAGTGGTCTCTCCCTGAGAAGTTTTCGATGATGCATAGCTAGAAGACTGAGGGTATGAGAACATGTTTTATTGCTTTTTCTGCTTGTGGGTATATTTTGTTGATCCTAACTGTCATGAGCATTTATGCTGGTCTTACTTGACACTGTGGATTGACAGGGTATTATCCTTGACTATTTTTGTGCAAGTGCATACTTGTAGCCATCTTGACTTTCCTTGTGTCTCGATGCGAGTATAATCTTGCTATATTAAACTTAGGTAATCTCACTATGCTAGTCATCTTGACCTACATGTCTCTGATGTCTAGGTGAGATTTCCACATTCCTATCTGATAAAGATCATATTCATATTCACATAGTTATGCTAGTGTGTATTGTATGATCTTGCGACGTTACCAATAACGCTCGATGATGAATATTAGATGTCTATTGGCTTTGTAACCTTGCAAGTAAACCACTTTTCATGTAGCTTGCATTCTTAGGTTCATGTTAGTTAGTTTTGCATCTTGCATATGGAGAGAGCTTTCCTTTCATCTTTTAAGGACTTGTTAATCAACTGCGCTCACCTTTCACTTCTTCCCGATCATGTCTTTCACTTTCTTGTCTTTCATCTCACATCATTTTCCTTTAATTTCGGGATCGAAACCGAAATCCAAGTTCACCTTGATCATCATCTTTTTCCTTCTTCCATGCAGTTGGTTAACCTTTTGAGGCTTGATCCTTCGATCTTCACTGGGGCATTCTTCACCTCTTCATCCCCATCTCTTTCAAACTTCTAGTCTTTCATTCACTTTCAATCTCAAGTTCAAATTCTTCCCCCTCCGTGGTGTTTTCGGGTTGAGGGACCGCTTGGTTCGTGCCCCGTGTCCCATGTGTGGGGCATATCTTCACTGCTTGATGGTTATTCTATTCTCTCTCTTCAATTATGATTTCTAGTGATTTGATCATGCTGCTCTTGCTTCTGCGTTCCCTCTACTTGATTTCACTTTCGATCCCGAGGGGGCAGACACATCATATCTTATTAGCTATCTCTTTCCTAAGTGTTCAGTACTGTCGCTACCAGGCTGACCATGCAGGATTTGCTATCTCTCTATACTTCATTCTTTGGAGTCAGATTGTTATTTGCTTGCCTTCTTGGCTATCTCTTGTTTTCTTGGCTGATCTGAGTTGCTTTGTGATCCCAAATCGATCTCACATTTCAACTTCATTCTTTGACTACATGTGTTCCCAGATCGATCACACATTAGTCAAAGAGGGGCAAATGTATACACCCAAAAATGGTCACCTAGACTATTAGCCCCTTTTGCTAAATCATAAATTGCTTATTCGTGATCAAATCCTAGTTCTATCATTTATTCGATTATTTTCTATGGGCTAACCATCTTATCCTAAGTCTTTATTTATTTAAAAGGAATATTTCCTCCCCTTTTAAATAAATAAAAGCCCTCACTTTTCCTCTTATCCTAAGTTGCACAAATAAAGCATTATTCTTATTTTATAAAAAGGGAAAAAGCACTTTTTGTCTCATATGGACACAAAAGTCAACTCTTATTTTCTCATTGGAGGATACTTGTGCACATGGATTGCTCCTCTTTTAAGCTCCACCGTTGATTAAATCTTTTGCCTCTTAATCTCCATGGTCCATTTCTCCTCATTTCCTATAAAAGAAGAGCTCTCTTCCTCATTTGCACACACAATTTTTATGCTAATATTATGCTGCAGGTTTTCTAGGTCATCTTGGAGCTTTTGGAGATATTCTTGCATCTAGGGTTTGAAGATTTGGATCATTGTGGGCATTCATCTTGGATCTTCATCAACACTCTATCTTCTTGTCTTCATTCTTGCATCATCATGGCTTTCTTGCTTCATAGTTAGATTTCATTTCTTGCATAGTAGCTTCATTTTCATGGCATTCTTAGCTTAGATTTCCTTTATGCTTTAGATTAATTCATCTAGTTTAACTAGGAGGCTTTGTAATACTTGCATATTTCCTTTCATAGCTTAGCTTGCATTTCCATTTCTAGCATAGCATTGCATTGCATTTTCATTCTTGATTCTTGAGGATATTGGCATTCTTGCCCTTGTCTTCATTGAATCTCCCATTGCATGGTTTACTAGCAAGGTTATTGGCTTAATAGCTCTAGCTGAGAGCATTCTTAAAAACCCTTGCACTCCATGCCTAGGGAGCTATGGATCGATTTGTGAGGGCTCATTCTTGAGTTTCCTTGCATGTAATGATCCATAGAAGTGCACCATTTTAGTGTGTACAATAGTAACATGTTACAAAGTGGTTTTTCCCAAATTGGGTTTCCACTATAAATCCTGGAGTTGATACTTGTGTGAATGTTTTGGTTTGAACATTTCTATGTTTTACAAGTTAGATACTATTGGATAAGTGGACTGCACTGTTATATGTTTTTGTTATGCAATCAGTAATGACCGAGTAGCTGTTGGTTATTAGATCTAATTTATTGAAGAGTTTTAAAGTTTATTTTTATACATCTAGACCTGACAACAACTAATTCACCCCCCCCCCCCTCTCTGTTGTTCTAAATCATATTAAAAATTGGTATTAGAGCTGTTGGTGCTTACAAAGAACAAGTTTGAAGGTACTTGAAGCAAATGATCAGGATGTATAAGAAGGAGGTACCAAAGCTGAATAAGGAGAACTTCTCTGCATGGAAAAGCTTGATGAAGCTGCATCTAGCCAGTGTTGGTGATTTTGCAAAGTATTATGTTGAGCATGATTATGTCACACATGTTGCACCTCTGACTATCGAGGAAATGAAAGCTAAACAAGAGCACAACCAAGCAATGTTGGAGATTGTGTCTACCCTAAGTTATCCAAAATTTGAAGACATCAAGGACTGCAGTAATGCAAATCAAATGTAGGACACCCTTGCAAATATCTATGGCAGCAACATAAATGTATTGAGAGTAAAAGTTGAGAGCCTAAGAGGTAAATTTGATGAAATGGGAATGCAAGAAGGTGAGAATATTGCACAATATTGTGGTAGAATAAAAGAAGTTGTTAATGCTATTAGAGGAGCAAATGGAACTATTGATGATGAAACTATAATTGGAAAAGTACTGAGAACTCTGTGTCCTATCTATGCCATCAAAATTTTTGCAATTCAAGAATCTAGATGTAACCCTAACAATGCTCTTACTTTGGAAAGTTTGGTTGGTAAGTTTACTGCTTTTGAACTTTCTAAATATGATAACTTCACTATTGGTAATGTTGAATCTGCTTTTAAGTCACAAATGGTTATGAGTAAGTCAAAGAAGGAAAAAGAAAGATGCATTAGTGAAAGTGATAGTGACACATCTAATGAAGAACTTGAGGATCTAGAAGCTCTTATGGCTAGAAGACTAAAAAGGGGAAAAGGAAAGTACAAAGGTAAACTCCCTATTATATGTTTTTCATGTAATAAAGTTGGTCATATAGCTACTAGATGTCCTGATAGGGATGATAAGGATGAAGAAAGAGACAGAAAGCATAAAGACAAAAGAGAAAATAGAGGTTACCAAAGATACAAGGACTACAAAGGAAAAGGTAAGAAATCCTGCTCTATTGCCGAGGAAGAGACTGACACTGAAAGTGATGATTTTGAAATTGAAGTTGTTTATGTTGCAATGAAAGATGAATCTGATAAGGATGAGAAAACTGCATTGATATCTTATGTGAAAAAAAATGATAAATGGATTATTGATAGTGGTTGTTCACATCATATGATTGGTGACAAGAGTAAGTTTGATACCTTAGTTCACTATAAAGGTAGGAGTGTGAAATTTGGTAATGATGCACCATGTCATGTTAGAGGAAAAGGATTGATTAAGCTAACTGATAAGATCACTTGTGAAAATGCTTATTGGGTTGAGGGTCTTAACTATAATCTGATGAGTGTTGCACAACTTAATAGCACTGGCGACCAAGTGGAATTTCATCAGAGGAAGGCCAAAATATTTAATGCCATTGGTGAACTGATTGGAAGTGGAGAACAGACAAGAGGTAATTTGTTCTATTTAGACCTATCTAAAGAAACATGTATGATTGCACAACTTGATGATATTTGGCTATGGCATAAGCGGCTATGTCATGTTAACTTTGATAATCTTGTAGAAATTAGTAAGAAAAAGAAAGTGAGAGGTCTACCTTAATTGAAGAAACCTGAAAATGTAAAGTGCAAAGAATGTCGGTTGGGTAAGATGACAAAGTCTAGTTTCAAAAGCAAAACTTTTACTTCTGAGAATGCCTTAGATTTGGTTCATATTGACCTTTGTGGACTGATGGGTGTACAAAGCTATTGTGGTGCTAGATATTTTATCCTGTTTGTTAATGATTATACCAGAATGATGCATGTAATGTTCTTAAAAGAAAAATATGATGCTTTTCAATTTTTTAAGTGGTATTTGGCTAAGGTTGAAAAGGAGACATGTAGGAATCTAAAGTGTCTGAGATCTGACCGAGGTGGAGAATTTATATCCAATGAATTTAATCTATTTTGCAATGATAGAGGGATCAAAAGACAGATGTCTGCACCTAGAACTCCTCCATAGAACCGTATAGCAGAGAGAAGGAACAGATCTATCTTGGATTGTGCAAGGACATTAATGATTGATAAGAACTTTGCACAAAATTATTGGAAAGAAGCTGTAAGTATAGTTGTTTACACTCTTAACTAAGTACAGATCAAAAAAGGTACAAATCTGACACCTTATGAGTTGTGGCATGGGTATGCACCTAATGTAAAGTATTTTAGAATTTTTGGAAGTAAATGCTACATACTAAAGGACAATAGAAATGGAAATTTTGATGCTAAAAGCGATGAGGGTATATTCCTAGGCTATTCCACAAAAATTAAAGCTTATAAGTGTTTGAACTCTAACACTAACAAAATTGTGGAAAGTGTGAATGTCAAAGTTGATGAGTATGCAGAGAAAAATGAAGCTAACAATAAAAGAGAACCAAAAGATTACAGATCTTTTGTGTATATAGAGAAAGGAGAGGCAAGTGACAGACTTGCACCTGATGCTGAGTCTCGGGTAAGCAATGTCGAGTATTAGGAAAATAATGCTAAGAGAGAAGAAGAACGTGCCGAGCGATAGGAAGAAGCTGTCGAGTATCAGGGAGAGGTTGCCGAGTATTCAGAAGCTGAATCTGGCAATCTTGTTGGTGAACCTGAAGAGCAAAATGAAAGGAGAGAAGAGCCTATTCTAGCACAATATGTAAGGAGACATCACAAGCCTGAACAAATTATTGGAGACAAAGATACTGGAGTTCTGACCAAAAGCAAGACAAGAGATCCAACATGTTTACTATGTGAATTCGAGCCTAAGACAACAAAGGAGGCATTAGAAAATGAAGACTGGATAGAAGCAATGAATGAAGAGATTGACCAGATAGAGAAGAATGATACCTGGACTCTCGTACCGAGACCAAATAATAAGAATGTCATTGGGACAAAGTAGGTATTTCGAAATAAGTTGAATGCGCATGGTCAAATAACAAGAAACAAAGCTAGGTTGGTATGCAAAGGCTATGCACAAGAAGAAGGAATAGATTATGAGGAGACATTTTCCCTTGTAGCTAGATTGGAAGGAGTAAGAACTCTACTTGCATATGCTACTTATAAGGATTTCAAGGTATACCAAATGGATGTTAAGTCTGCATTTTTAAATGGTATGTTAGAAGAAGAAGTATATATTGAACAACCAGAAGGATTTGTTGATCCAAACAAAAGAAACATGGTTTGCAAACTGAACAAAGCACTGTATGGACTAAAGCAAGCTCCCAGAGCATGGTATGAGAGACTGCACAACTACCTAATATAGATTGGATTCTCAAGGACAAATGACACAAGCAATCTGTACATGAAAGATGAAGAAGGTAAAGGAATCTTGTTAGCTAAGATCTTTGTAGATGATATTATATTTGGTGGACAAGATGCCTTGTGTAAGAAATTTTCAAATGAAATGCAAACTTAATTTGAAATGAGTATGTTTGGGGAGATCAAATTTTTTGTTATTTTATAAGTATATCAGATGGAGAAAGGAATTTTCATCACCCAATCTAAATATGTTCATGAGATACTGAAAACCTTTGGTATGGAAGACTCAAGGCTAGTAAGTACTCCCATGGCTACTAGAAAAAAGTTGTCTAAAAATGATGATGTTGTAGAAGTAAACCAGACTTTGTATAGATCTATGATTGGAAAGCTACAATATGTTGTACATAGCAGACCAGATATTGCATTAGTTGTTGGGATTGTGGCAAGATTCTCTACCAATCCTAAGGAAACACACATGATGGCGGTAAAAAAAATAATGAGATATTTGAAAGGGACTGTTGACTATGGATTGTACTACAAGAAGCATGAGAAATTTGAACTGAGAGAGTATATAGATGTTGATTGGGTAGGAAATGTGGATGACAGAAAGAGTGCTAGTGGTGGAGCTTTCTTTCTTGGACAAAGATTAGTTTCCTAGACAAGCAAGAAACAAAATTGCATTTCCCAATCTACTGTTGAAGTTGAGTATGTGGCTACAATAGTGAATTGTTCAAATTTGATATGGATAAAGCAATTGTTGGTAGGCATGAAAGAAGAAATCATTGAACCAGTTGTCATTTTCTGTGACAACACAAGTGCTATCAACATCTCTAAGAATCCAGTGATGCACACAAAAACCAAACACATTGCAATCAAGTATCATTACTTGAGAGAACCGGTACAAGATAAAGAGGTCTGAATAGAATATGTGAATACAAAGGAACAACTAGCAAACATATTCACTAAGGCTTTACCTAAAGAAGCTCATGAATACCTGAGAAGTCAATTAGGGGTCCTTCCCCTAACTGAGGTTGCCTAGTCAAGCTAGGAGCACTGCATCAAATGTGTTGCAAAGAGTATCTAACAAGTTGATGCAAAGACAGGTCACACTTTAGGAGCAGCCTAGAGTTGTGAAAAGTATAGCAAAGCCAAGAATCAGTCATAAGCAAAGATGACAGAGGGAGAAATATTGTTACTGAACTGAAAAGATGATATCTACATCTGCAAGATGTATGTTTTAGTTGATGCTTTGGCATTTTTGTTAATATGATAAGAATGTTACCCTTTTTCTTGGGGTATTTCAACTGGGTCAAGGGATATTTCATTTCCAAGAATTGGCTACTCAAGAGGCTCATTCTGGGGCTGCAAGGTTTTGTTCTTAACAAATTTTTTCCATTCTAGAGGAGAGACATCCCTAAGGGCTCTTTCAACTAGAATTTTGATTAGGGCATGATGAGAAATGGAATTCATTTTACCCTTTTGAGTTTCCTCAGCACTGATACTTAGCATGTTGTATAGAAAGTTAGGAATATTTAATTGAAGATTATTCCTGATACAGCTAAGTAACTTGAAATGATGCACATGTAAATGGGAAAATCTCCCTTCACATGTGAAATACTTGATGATATGTGTAGCCATCTTGTTGTATGGAACATGTAATAACGTTCTCTTGCATCCTTGCTTATTTACTTCCAGTGGAGGGTCGGAAGGTTGGGTGAATTGAGCTTGTACCGACCTAGCATCATGCTCATTGGGGTAATGCTCTCCAACTGCTAGCAAGACCATCACCTCCGTGATTCTTTCATATGTTGCTAGAATAGTCACTCCCCACATAGTTGCTCCCCTTTCTTCGAATGTATTCATGAACTCTACTGCCCCTTCTTCATCAAACTCAGTTAATTTCAAGAAGTAACCCAGCCATCCATAGGTATGAAATCTATGAATGGCTTCTACATCAGTCAATAAAATGGTATGAACTACAGGTTCACACCTCATCAGTTGTCCTCCCATTATGCCAAATTTTGCCTTCAAAATTCCTCCAAAATTCTTTCTCAAATTCTTTCTCAGTCTGCAATTTCACAACTTTCATTTTCTCTGAAACCCCAAATATTATAAATTCCTCTGAAAACCCCTTTTATTTAGCTCATAACTGCACTTCACTTAAACTCCCTTCAATCTTTGTGTCATACTATTTTTGAAAATTGGGCAATACAAATGATAATGACGCTTGACGATAGGGAATTATGTTTCTTTTAAGTGCAGTTAATCTTTACACAATTTTGATTACATCACCTAGGGTAGGAATCAAGAATAATTTGAGCAATTAAGTACAATAATTTGTGCAAACATTACAAGGACTTAATGACGCATCACATAAGTACCGATTTGGCTGACATGTAATCTGATTTGAAATGATAGGTATAGGAAATAGCAACTTGGGAATTAATACACTTTTCACCCTCATAAGAAAGAATGACAAGTGTCCACACTTGTCATCCTTCGCAAGGGAGAGAAAACTAGCATAATGCCATAATATATAGACACATGCAGTACTAAATATAATTGCCTTAATCTATGTATTAAAAGTGGAAATAAATTGAATACACATACTTGTCATTATGTTTCCATATGCACTTGAAGGATGAGAATCAGTTGTGCCTTGAAATTGATTGTCCTTGAATGGATTTATGTGTTGACATGGAATTTATTGAAAGCTTAGAAAATTGAGCAAAGTGGGTGACATGGAATTTGTATGGGTGGAAGGTAAAGAAATGCTCGGTGTGTTGGAAAGAGAACTTAAGAAAGTGAATGTGGAATGAGAATTCATTGAAAGTGAAGTTTTATTATGGGCGTACTTGTTTGTATGCTAGGGTGAAGCTTTGGCAAGAAGGTTGTCACCTTCTATTGTAGGAGTGATTACCTGTGTTGCCTTTGGCTCGTCTTCTTGGAATTGCTGCAAGAACTCTGTCTTGGTTTGTGGCTGATGGTATAGATGGATTCTATGGCCATTGACCAGCAATTTGAATTGTATTGGGTCAATTGTTGTCATTTGAACCACTCCATTTGGAAAAACATGTGTTATCTCATATGGCCCTAGCCATCTTGTTTGTAATTTTCCTTGTGTCTCTTGATATCTGGAATCAAACAGTAGTGCCCATTCACCTACTTTGAACTATATATTTTTTATGTGGGAGTTGTGCCATTTCTTTCTTAACTTATTCTAAACTTATCCCCCTTCTTAGGTACTATCACAAGAGGTGAAACCCACTTACTATCTAAGATTAGATATATGAAACCAACATTTAGCAGTTTCTGCAGTTCGGTCTTCACAATTTCCCTAAGGGCTGGGTTGATCCTTCTTTGCGGCTGATGTAGAGGTAGACTGCCTTCATTGATGTATATTCTATAGGTATGTAGTTTTGGACTCAATCCCTTCATGTCCCCATATTCCCAAGAAAAAGCCTTTTAATGCTTACATAGGAGTTGTGTTAACAATTTCAATTATTGTTGAGATAATTTATTGTCAACATGAAGATTATGGCTAGGTAAGAGTTGCATAGTAGTGGTTAGCTCTAGTATTGAGGCTTCTGATATAGGACTGGTTGATATCTCACAAGGTAATAATTATTATATGATTTCAGGCTTTTTTGGTAGGACACAGTTTTCATAGGTAGTCAATTGCAAAATTGAGCTTTGAGAAATGTCTCTTGCTGTAACACAATCATTTGTAAGGATACTTTGGAGTATATCATCATCTTCTTGTAATTTTAGAAAAAATTGTCTATGCAGCATCATCAGTTGAGAAACAAAGTTTATTTCTTCTTCCTCATCTCCCAAGTTTGGCCAAATAGGACTATTTAGATCTGCTTGTGGTTGGGCTGGAGGATACAGTGCTAATTTCTTGACAATTTGGCCATCAGAGATGGTCATATTTCCTGATCTACAACTAATATTAGCATCTGTTGTTGCTAACCAAGGCCTTCCAAGGATTACTAGATAACCAGCAAGGGTTACTTTAGGTGACAGTATCATAAAATCAACATGGTATTCCCAAGAGTCCAATGTGACTACTATGTCTTCAACCATACCATCTAGACTAACTATGGAACTATCTGCAAGTTTTAAAACTGTTGGAGTTGTCCTTAATCCCTCTATACTCAACCTATGCATAGTATCCTTGGTCATGACATTTATAGCGGCACCTAGGTCTATCAAAGCATTCTTTACTAACTGGCCATTAATTATTACATCAACAACAGGGCTTCCTGGATAAGAGTATTTAGGAATCACAATATTTCCCAACATTATATAAGCCAATTGACTTAATACATGCACTATTTGGGGATCCTTTTTCTTTCTTCCAGGTTTCTTAAGACATGCTTCTTTAATGGCTTTTCCATAGAGTGGAACATCTTTGATAGCCTGAAATAGTAGAATCTAGATGTGAATGTTCTTTAGCTAGTCAAGGATATCAAATGGTGCTTCTTTTTGGAGTGTAGGTTTATCCATCTTAAGCCTTTGAGGAAATGGAGGTCTAGTTTGAATTTTAGGATCATTTGGGTCTGGTATCTTAGTTGGTAAGGTTGGAATTGGAAAAGTAACTTTTGGTTGTTGTGTTAATGCTACAAGAGTATCTGGTACTTCTGTTATAATAGGTGTTTTTGGTGTTGGAAGAGTAGTTCCAGATCTTAGGTGGATATCAGTGACTTCCAATGCATAAGTGGGGTACTGTTAAGCTTCAATACTGTAGATTGGTTGCTACTACTTATTATTAGGATTTGGATGTGGTTGAGCCGATAATTGTGTTGGTTGTGGAGGAGAACTTATGGCTGTATGAGGTGACATAAGTATTGGATGAGGAACTAGAGGTGGTAATGGTTGATAGCCAGGACTGATTAGGCCACTGTTGAGGTCCCCTCCATTGGTTATATTGTTGTCAATTTCCCTATGGTGGTTGCCATTGAGTTTGAGGTTGTGGTTGTGGCCATTGGGGTTATTGGGAGATATACCCTTGGTTCAGCTGAGTATTTGGCCATGCATTATTCCACATAGGTTGGAAAGACTGTGAAGGATATTGGGAATTCTGGGTTTGCCACTGACTATTATAATTATTGAAAGATTGCAATGGGTCCTGAAGCATACATTGTCATGGAGCCCATGGGCGGCATTGAGAAACAAAGAAGGCTTGCTCATTCTCCACCTCTATCTTCCTGAACTCAATTGGAACAGGATGTGTTTCCAAATTTGCTACCAACTTGCATCTACAATCCTTCTTTTATTGTCAAAAATGTGGGAAGTACTCTACTAACTTTAACTCAGCTTCTTCATGCTTCTTTTTGGCTTGCAAATTATCCAAGTGGGTGGCAACAACATTGATAATGTCTTGCTTGAAATTTGATAGCTGGTTTGAGATTTCCATCTTTGATATGCCAGAACTACTTCCTTTTGCAAGTGTTTGATGAAATCCTCTGCCTTTCTTTACTGCTGATCTTGAATAGTTCAAAAAAAAAATCTTGAGATCATCCCAAGAAGATAGGGATACATCTCCTCCAACAATAAGTTCTAGTGCTTCTAGACAGTTATCATTCACTCCTCTCAAAAAGATGAGTTTTTGTGAATCCTCCTGCAATGCATGTTGAGGATTCTTTTGCAGATTGTATAAGAAGCGTGATATGTAGTCTTCTAGAGTCTCATATTATTTTTATGAAATTTGAAAGATATCATCTCCTCTCAAATCACCTCCTTTTTAGTATTCTTTATATTTTTGTAGAAACATGTCTCTCATCCCATCCCAATCAATTGTTGCATTTGCCCTAGTCCCATAAACCATCTTAATGTTGACTCCTTTAATGTAGCTAGAAACAATTTGAGTTATGACTATCAGTGTTATAGTCAAAGCTTCGACAAAGAATGTCAAACTCAAATAAGAAAGTGTCAGGGTCTTCAGTTATTAGGCCATAAAACATTGGTAACACAATAGTGGGGATGTTTTTAAGATTAACATTGTTGATAAGGCTAGGAAGTGGAAATGGAAATGTAGACTGAGCCATTATTGCTAGTATTTGAACTTGAAATTGTTGTTGAGGATTTTTTATACTCAGTGGTGTACTACTATCATTTGGTGCACTCAGAGTGGAGTGTGCAAGAAAAGTGGCCAAAATCTTAGCAAAAGGCTGAAGGTCAAATGGATCAAATGGGTCCTCTATTAATGAAGTGGATGGAGGAAACTCCAGACTCGCGTCAACAAAAGGTAATTTAGTTTTTGCAGATTCTTCATTTAAATTTGGTGGTTCTCTTGGGAGAAATCTGTCATGGGCATCTCTTCTTCTTCCCCTTCGATGCACACAAGTAATTAAATCAACTTGTGAAACAAGTTCCGACTTTACAAACTATTCCTAGAAAATAAGAAACTATTTAGAATGACTCAATGGGATTCTCAGCTTGACACCATCCCTGAAGATGGTGCCAAAAATGAACAGCCTTGTAATAGGTAATCATAACTACGCCAAAGCCTTCCCTAGGATTAGTATATTCAAACTAGGTATTATTTTCCTATCACAAAGTGCATTTAGATTGTTAACCCAGGGGCGTATACTTGAAATGGGACAACACAATTTGTGCACTAAGCTTCTCGTAGATTCATCTTACTTAAACTGCTACAGGAAAGGAAAATGCATAGAAAGAACCAAGCTATTGCTGCAGGAAGGTAAAACACATAGCTGAACAAATAAACTAATGTAAACAACCATAAATCTAACTCCAACTCATTCTGTCATTCTAATACGTGAACTATGGCTATCTCCACATATGCTACAGGAACAAACACATATATAATGCTACAGGAACAAACAGTGAACACTACCTTAAATGTTGAAAACAATTAAACTACTCTTCTCTACTCTAATCTACTCCACCTCCCAAGTGGGCCCTCCTTGGTTGGTTTCGACTAACTAAAAACACAGAAGATAACTTAAATTATTCCTTCACTTCATATATTAAGAAAAATGGATTACAATTGGAACACAGACTTCAAGAACAACTTGCTTCTCAATACAACAGTAACATCATTATTTTGTCTAACTAGATTTCCATCGATCATCTCCCTATATATAGAGAGTTACATTCAAACATTCAGATACACTTTGACTGATTCATCCATGAAAGAAGGAGAACACGTCAATCAATAACAAAAGATCATAAAGATCAAACAACCATCTTAACAAAATATTAATTATGGAGGAGATTTAGCATGATCATGCTCCCCTATATTCCCTAAAGCATTCATTCCTTCAATTCTGTAGGCATATCCCGCAACTGTCTTAATGGGTCTTCTGATCATGACCGAAACATCTTCACTCCTTCATTGATGTAACCAATTTGTTTTCTAGTTGCTCCTCCATTCTTGGCAGATTAGTAGTATATGCATACACATTCATATATTCAACTTAATTAATTTCATCCAAATACTAAAAACACATTAAAAAAGCTATATGAAATATTGTATTATGTATATATTGTATTAGCAAGGTGTGTATACTATTTCCTACCCAAAATTTTGAGGATATAACTATACTTATGGCATATATACAAACTTAAGCACTTAAAAGGTCACACAAATGTCTTAGGAATATTTAGGGGCAAAACATAAAATATCATAAAGCAAAGACCAATTTTAGTCTCATCAGACCCCTTAAGTCACACTTTATGGTTCTAAAATGTCGAAATATGTTGAAATGTGTCGTAAGGGGTCTTAATGGGTCATATGATCCCTTATGACACATTTCGACACATTAGAACCATAAAGTGTGCCTTAAGTGGTCCTATGACCCCTTAAGGCACACTTTATGGTTCTAATGTGTATTAATGTGTTGAAAAGTGTTGTAAGGACCATTAATGTTTCTTAAGGGATCATAGGACCCATTAAGACCCATTTTGACACATTATGACACATTTTGACACTTTACAACCATAAAAGTGTGTCTTAAGGGGCATAGGACCCCTTAAGACACTATATGGTTCTAATGTGTATTAATGTGTCCAAATGGTCTTAATGAGTCCTAACGGGCCCTACGACCACTTAAGACCCATTGAGACACATTATTACCCATTAGAACCATGAAGTGTCATAAGGGGTCCTATGACCCCTTAAAACACTTTATGGTTGTAATGGGTATTAATGTGTCAAAAGAGGCCATAAGGGATCTTAATGGGTCCTAATGGGTTCTACGACCACTTATGACATGTTTCGACACATTAATACACATTAGAACCATTAATGTGTCATAAGTGGTCCTATGACCCCTTAAGGCACACTCTATGGTTCTAAAGTGTCGAAATGTGTTAAAATGTGTCGTACAGGGTCTTAATGGGTTGTATGATCCCTTGCAACACATTTCAACACATTAATACACATTAGAACCATAAAGTGTGCCTTAAGGGGTCATATGACCACTTAAGACACATTAATGGTTCTAATGTGTATTAATATGTCTAAATGTGTCGTAATGTGTTGAAATATGTCATAAGGGGTCGTAGGACCTATTAGGATCCCTTAAGATCCCTTATGGCCCATTTTGACACATTAATACCCATTAGAACCATAAAGTGTCTTAAGGGGTCGTATGACCCCTTAAGACACACTTTATGTTTTAAAGTGTCAAAATGAGTCATAAGGGGTCCTAGGACCCTTTAAGACACCTCAATGGTCCTTATGACACATTTCAACATATTACAACCATAAAGTGTGCCTTAAGGGGTCATAGGACCCCTGAAGACACTTTATGGTTACCCCTTAAGACACTTTATGGTTCTAATAGGTATTAAAGTGTCAAAATGGGCCATAAGAGATCTTAATGGGTCCTAACGGGTCCTACGACCCCTTTTGACATATTTCAACACATTATGACACATTTTGATACATTTTGACACATTAATACCCATTAGAACCATTAATGTGTCTTAAGTGGTCTTATGACCCCTTAAGGCACACTTTATGGTTCTAAAGTGTCGAAATATGTTGAAATGTGTCGTAAGGGGTCTTAATGGGTAGTACGATCCCTTATGACATATTAAAACACATTACAACACATTTTGACACATTAATACACATTAGAACCATAAAGTGTGCCTTAAGGGGTCATAGGACCACTTAAGACACATTAATGGTTCTAATGTGTATTACTGTGTCAAAATGTTTCATAAGGACCATTAATGTGTCGTAAGGGATCATAGGAACCATTAAGACCCATTTCAACACATTATGACACATTTTGACACTTTACAACCATAAAGTGTGCCTTAAGGGGTTATAGGACCCCTTAAGACACTTTATGGTTCTAATGTGTATTAATGTGTCCAAATGGGTCTTAATGGGTCCTAACGGGTCCTACAACCCCTTAAGACCCATTGAGACACATTAGTACCCATTTCAACACACTAATACACATTAGAACCATAAAGTGTCTTAAGGGGTCCTATGACCCCTTAAGGCATACTTTTTGGTTCTAATGTGTATTAATGTGTCGTAATGTGTCTAAATGTGTCGTAAGGGGTCATAGGACCCATTAAGACCCCTTATGACACATTTTGACACATTATGACACATCATGACACATTAATACACATTAAAACCATTAATTTGTCGTAAGTGATCCTATGACCACTTGAGGCACACTTTTTGGTTCTAATATGTATTAATGTGTCGAAATGTGTTATAAGGGATCATAGGACCCATTAAGACCCATTTCGACACATTATGACACATTTCGACACTTTACAACCATAAAGTGTGCCTTAAGGGGTCATAGGACCCCTTAAGACACTTTATGGTTCTAATGTGTATGAATGTGTTAAAATGGGTCCTAAAAGGTCCTACGACCCCTTAAGACCCATTGAGACACATTAGTACCCATTTCAACACATTAATACACATTAGAACCATAAAGTGTCTTAAGGGGTCCTATGACCCCTTAAGGCACACTTTTTGGTTCTAATATGTATTAATGTATCAAAATGTGTCGTAATGTGTCTAAATGTGTCTTAAGGGATCATAGGACCCATTAAGACCTGTTTCGACACATTTTGACACTTTAGAACCATAAAGTGTGTCTTAAGGGGTCATATGACCCCTTAAGACACTTTATGGTTCTAATGTGTATTAATGTGTCCAAATGGGTCTTAATGGGTCCTACAACCCCTTAAGGCCCATTGTGACATATTAGTACCCATTTCGACACATTAATACACATTAGAACCATAAAGTGTCTTAAGGGTTCTTGTGACCCCTTAAGACACACTTTTTGGTTCTAATGTGTATTAATGTGTCTAAATGTGTTGTAAGGACCATTAATGTGTCTTAAGGGGTCATAGGACCCCTTACGACTCATTTTGACACTTTAGAAACATAAAGTGTGTCTTAAGGGGTCATAGGACCACTTAAGACATATTATGGTTCTAATGTGTATTAATGTGTCCTAATGTGTCAAAATAGGTCGCAAGAGGTCCTAGGACCTTCTAGGGCCCATTAAGACCCCTTATGAACCATTTCAACACATTAATACACATTAGAACCATAACATGTCTTAAGGGGTCCTAGGACCCCTTAAGACACACTTTATGGCTCTAAAATGTTGTAATGTGTCAAAATATGTCATAAGGGGTCCTAGGATCCGTTAGGACCCATTGAGACTCCTTACGACACATTTCAACACATTAGAACTATAAAGTGTATCAAGGGGTCCTAGGACCCCTTAAGGCACACTTTATGGTTCTAATGTGTCTTAATGTGCCAAAATGTGTCGTAAGGAGTCTCAATAGTTCCTAGCGGGTCTTGTGATTACAACACATTAAGACACATGCTATTATGTTCATGCTTTGATTTATGTCCCCTTAAGACATTCATAATAAATGTGCATGCACAGAACATAACATGAACACAAGTATGTTTTGATGGTTGAATTTAGTATGTTATTGTACATGAATTTTGTATATGTTCTTATGTATATGCACTTCTACATGTCTTATGTTATGTACATTCTTTTATGTTCATGCTTTGATGTATGTCCCCTTAAGACATTAGTAAGAATTTAAAATGTTTTTATGTTTGCTTTAGGCTTATGACATTTAAATATAACTTAATAGATTTTAAGTACATGTGTGTGTACATACAAAATGTAAATTAATTAAATAAACTTATTACTTACATTTGAACTGACATGTACATATAAAATATACATTAAGTACATGAACATCAAGTATGTTTTGATGGTTTAATTTAGTATGTTCTTACATGAAATTTGTATATGTTTTTATGTGTGCACTTTTACATGTCTTTTGTTATACATACATGCTTTTATGTTCATATTTTTATCTATGTCTTAATAAGACATCCCCTTTTAAGACATTAACTTGAGAATTTAAATTAATTAATTCTAACTACATGTACATGGACTGTAAATTAATTAAACATTAATTTAAATGTACAATTGATTCTAAGTACATGTACATGAAATGTAAATTAATTAAACATTAATTTTGTATTTTAACTGACATGCATGAAAAATATACAAATGACATTAACATACATAAAATAAGTGTACTTAATGTTCACACATGAGCATTCATCACATGAACATATAACCGTGAACATAAAAAAACATGAACATATAAAATGAACTGTACATAGAATAGCATTTGTTTATGAAATAACATGTGTATGAAATAACATACATGTACATATATGTAATTGTCATATAAAATATGATCCAAAATATAACATGCCTATCAAATGTCTAAAATAACATGTACATGTATATATGTAATGGTCATATAAAATATCCAGAATATAACATGTCTATATCAAATGTATAAAATAACATGTAATGTCAACTAGGGCCATGTCCCGATCCATGACCCGATGATGCTCCAAGTCTTCTAGATCTCTGTGTGAAATAAAAGAAATATATACATGTCATGCATACATGTCAAATAAATTAAATTCTTATAAATTAAAAAATATTATATTAATGTACATCTAAAATTACCTGTGAGTCATGCTCCATGGGATCACCAAGTGTCTATAAATCTCCATAACCTAACATACTATCAGTAAGACCTTGGAGCAAGTACAAATTTATAAATATTAATCACTTAATTCAAAATTTTAAAAGAAATATATGTACTCGATTAGATGCACACACATGTGTAATAAATTTTTAATTTAATAAAATTTAAATAAACATGTATACAGTAGAAGTATATAATGCTCTCCCGATATTTCTCAAGTATGAATTGTGTAATGACACCTATGAGGGATCAATCTGATTGTCTGTAAGAAATTTAGTGAAAATTTGACATGATGAAAGAGGATCCTGAGTAGGGGGAGGTGCATCATTGCCAACGGCAGTCTGCTGAGGAGTTGTAGATGGTGTAGGAATATCCTCATCTCTCTATACACCCTAGGAACTTGATCCAGTGGAATCTTGCGAAAGAATGTGGTCAACATGTGTTGAGATCCCACTCAGAGGAATCCATGTGAGTGTCTATAAAGCTTGATATGCAGAAAGTAGATCACTAGATAAACATGCACCCATACAATGCAAACCTACAACATATGATAAAACAACAACCTCAAGGGGAGATGGTATGTCTACTATCTAGTACAAATCATCTATTATGGAGGATACAGGTGTAGGATTGGTAGTACGAGAATGTAACATATATCTCATGTAGTGGTCAAATGACATCTCGTGAACCTATGTCGTGATACTAGAATATATATCCCTCCTAGTGGTCATTTGGTACACTCTGTCCTGTAGCTGTCATTTCAAAACCTTTTGGCATAACCAAAAGGTTCAAACCCACCTTTGCCCACTTATTAACGGGCGCAGGGGCATCGACTGGCCTAAATCTGTCTAATGGATGTCCCCTCCCCTAACCAGCGTAACCTAGAAAATCTGTGTAATCAACCTCATGATGCAAATGGAATTCTGCAAATAATTGTTTGCAAAAATATAATGGAAGCTCATCCTTCTGGGGCCACCTATGATGAGAAGCCAACCAACAAGGATATATAAAAGGTGCAACAAGGTAATCTATACCCATAGTCTTCACCATAGCGGTGGAGACCTCAGAGTTGATCTGTCTATACTTCACAGTGCCAGTAACATTGGGAGACAGAGAACTATAAAAAGTATCATAATGATGCTATCATGAGGGTTGTATGATTCAACTATCTGAATCATACAAACCAACTCCTCTCTAATACTATTCACCCTATCCCTATCAGGGAGGGTGGTGGATGTCTCAATAGTATGATCGAGAACCTCGATTGAACGAGTCAATCTAGCAATAGTATCTAAAAATAACTGCTCTCTCTCCTCTCTAGAAGAGGTAGACCTACATGTCGAGCGAGAACCACGACCCCTATGAACACTAGCATCTCCTGATGATGCAGATGCTGCCCCAGAATGAGATGCCATGTATGATATATATAGAGAAAATGCATATGGACTCGAAAGTATGTAGACAAGGATATGTATATAAATCTTTGCACATGCATACAAATATATGTACAATATAAATAAAAAACAATCTTTAATTTTTAAATCACATGCATTTACACATGTTATGATCATCTAGAGAATTTGTAATTTAACTATATATATCTAGCTTGAATGCAATATCTTACATGTACACATATAATTTAAAAGTTCAACATGACAAAAAATTAATGATATCTAAAGTACATACATATATATGGTTCATTATATTCAAGACTATCTATGTAGGTGAACTTTAACTCTAGGTTTGAAGTACATGTGGAACTTAACTCTAGGTTGGTTCTAAGTAAATGAAGTTATATGTTGACTAGTTCGTTAAAACTAGGAACTAAAAATAACTTGGTTAGTTCTAGGTTTGAAGTATGGTTAACTGCACCTTAACTACATGTACACGTATAGTGATGCTTTTAAATACATAGAACTCGTTATGTGTGTGTGTGTGTGTGTGTGTGGGAATTTAATTTAACATATAATGTTTGAAATGATTGAAAGTGAACTTGTTACATTTTACAAATTAACTTGAAATTTAAATTTACAATGTATTGATTTAATCTAGAAACATGAAAACAAGTTGAATGATATTTATAATTCAAGCATATTTAAATGCACATGTGTATGCATATACATGTAAATCACAAATTTGTATAACTTTTGAAAACATATATAAATAAAGTTCATAAATGTGTACATGTTTTGGTTTTAAAGTTATTCTAGATTAACTAGGTTTGAAGAATGAAACTAACTAGTCTAGGTAACTAACTAAATTTCACTAGGTCTATATTTTAAACTAAGTTCAAGAAGTTAGGTTAACTAGGTTGAGTAGGTTAAAGTTATGTTTGGTTGAAAGTATGGTTAACTAGGTTAAATCTAAGTCTGACTAAGTTTGAAATATATGTCCAACTTTAACTGCCTAGTTATTTAAGTAATTAAATGAATAGGCTTGAATTATACATGGTTAACTATGAACTAACTAAATTTGAATAATATCTCTAAAGCTAAGCTTAACTAAGTTAGTTTGATAAATCTGACTAAATTAAAAAGTTAAGGTTAACTAGGTTAGTTAGATCTACAATTAACTAGGTTAACTACGGTTAAAACTAAGTCAACTAGATTTCAATTATGGTTAGTTATATCTGAACTATATATATCTAGTGATGTTCTTACATGTAACATAAATTATATGGCTCGAATAAATTTCCAATGTTTCAAATGATTCAAAGTGAACTTGTTAAACATTTTACATTAACATTTAAAAATTAAATATGAACTACAGATTTAATCTAAACATGACAACAAACTGAATGATAAATTTATAATTCAAGCATAAATTTATATATGTAAATGTGTGTGTACATGTACACAAATCACATTTCTATGTAACTCACATAAATAAAACATACACATGTACATGATTAAAATTTTATTCTAGATTAATTAGGTTTGAATTATGGAACTAACTAGGTTAACTAAATTTTACCATGTTAACTAAGTTAAGTAGGTTTGAAGTACACCAAGGCTGATTAGGTTAACTAAGTTTGACCAAGTTAACTAGGTTAACTATATTTGTTCAGGTACAGTTAACTAGGTTATCTAAGTTTGACAAGTTAACTAAGTTTGAATTATGAAAAGTTAACTAAGGTTAAGATTAATTTTGTATAGGTTTGAATTATTGTTAACTACATTAACTAAATTTGAATAAGATAGCTAAAAGTTAACTATATTAACAAAATTTAACTAAGTTAACTAAGGTTAATTACGATTAACTAAGTCAACTGGATTTCAACTATGGTTAACTAATGATAACTATGTTAAATAAAGTATATTAATACACATTAGAAATCTAACATAACTACAAATTATCCCAATAATCACTAAATTAACTAATATGCATACATATGTCATGAAAAAACTAAAAAAAAACAAAAAACAAAACAAAAAAAACCTACCCGGTCTGGCCGAAAGACTCAAGTGCTCCTAAATCTCTGGAAAATTGCTACAGCTGAAATGAGGAGCTTAGAGCCTATGGGGAGAATATATAGGTTTTCACTTTTCGGCCGAACCATGGTTCAGCCAAAAATGGTTCGACCAAACTTGTTCCAGCTGAAACCTTGGTGCCACACGGCGCTGCGTGGCACCACGTGGATGCCACTTATTTTTGACCAAATAGTATTCGACCAAATATGTTTCAGCTGAAACATCTCAGTTGTCCTCTACTGTGACACAGGTACATATGTTTACCCCTCAATAGTTTATCCCTAAAAAGAGCAGTATTTTTGCATGTCATTGGCAAGATTTCTTTTAGCATCGACACCACACAAATGTTCTTGCATCCTATCAAATTAAGTTTCTAATTATATTGCTATCATCTTAAAGGAAATATATTTCCCACAAAGTTTCTAAGAATCGATGATAATTATATCTCTCTTTTTTGGTTTCATTAAGAGATCCCTTGTTTCATCTGATTCAAATATCTTGCAACAAGCATTACCCTCTTTTATATGGAAGCCTCAGTCAAAGAGAATGCCCTAGTTACTGTTAAGCAATTTTACATCTTCTTGGGCACAATTTTAATCATGATGTACAAAACGTTGAAGGAATTCCAGTTGTGCCCACTCCAGATGAATTTAAAAGGGAAATTGAAGGAACCTCAGTGGGATATCCAACACAGGTTGGGAAGAAACCGAAGTTGAAGTTCATCACTACGATGAGCATTTTGAAGTTGATTCCAACATGTCATTTCAAGCACCTCAATCAGATCCAATGGAGATAGATTAAGGTTTTTGTCTGCATTTTTTACCGCAATATGCTTTTTGGAAATCTACTTGAGTCGCCAACTATAAGAAATTTTGTTCTCTTTTTTGCTATGAGGAAGGCTTGTGAACCATCATACATCTCAGAGATGTCGATATTACACAATGTTAACATGAAAAGGATGCATACCAATTTGGCATGGTTTTTTGTCTACCTGTCATTGTTATCATAGGTGGAAGTATGCAGATCCACAATCCACCTCATCACAGGGTACTTATGCTGCTAACTGTCATGATATTGAAGTTCCTTGTGATATTTTGGTAAAGTTGATTCTTGTGTAATCAAAATTATCAGTTCTTAACCTGAGACATGAGGTTTTAATGGCTGCAATTGGACACCTCGAGTATGTTTCTCTCACATGGAGATAGTTGTCATCATCAAAGTACACACCTCAGGAATATGTTGATGTCATCATCATCAAAGTACAAGCACACCATTTTCTTATTTGTTAAAAGTGTTGTCTCCAATTTTAAATATGGAGATTTAATATTTTGTATTTACTATGATAAATTTGAAAAGGGGGTTGTTTTGTTTAGAGGTCATAGTCGAAAGGGGTTACTTTCTCTCATATTTCATTGTAATCGGGCAATGATTTTGGGTTTTCTTCCTAGTTCTTTTCCAAATGAGCCCTTGAACCAGTTTTATTTATATTAATTAAATATTAGTGGTTCGTCCACTTTTGCCAAAAATAAAATAAAATCGGTTGATAAAGTGAGGATGAGTCTGTTTGGGCAATAAACAAATTTATTGTCTTTCTACCGTATAATTTAAAAGTTACCTCACACTACCGCCAAGTCAAACAGGAATGGATAATAAAAAGTTTTATATCCTCATTGCACGGTCAAATGTGATAGACAAGGCGACCCGCATGAGAATATTTTTGAAAAAAGGACGCACAATTTTTAAGAAGTGAAAATTCTTCTAAAAAATGCAAGCATGACCTACTTCTGAGAAAAAGCATTCTTATTGCTAAAACATATCAGCCAATCAAATAACAAGAAATTAATTTTTGGAATATGTTTTGTTAAATAAATGGCATCTCTACTTTAATTAAGATAAATGTTTTTAAATATGAAAATATTTCTAATATTTGATTGGTTTAAAAAATAGTTATTAATAACAACTTAAACAATGTTGATGCCTATAGTTCTAGCCTACCGTAGGAACAATAAGGTTAGATCGCAAGGAAGGAGGTTTCCTTAAATATAGAGCTAGTGCTTGTTACTTTTTAGAAATATTTTAAAGATAGTGGTCTCATGGATTTCTAACCCCAACCTTTTTTACCCACTTAAATATGGAAGACTAAAAAATATAATTTAAGTCCAATAGAAACCTGAAGAAACCCTACATAAAGTAATAAATCTAAACTTAAATTTGTAATTTGTATCTTACCCACTTCTATTCTCATGTAGCCCCTCTCAATAGGACCATACCTTTACCCACTTCTATTCTTGCTATCAATTTCTTCTTGTTCATTCCTTGGGCATCACGTTTTTCATTTGAAAATCATTTGCAGCGATATGTTTTAAACCCGCATAATTATGCGACCGACCCCGATCAGAAAGAACGATAACTTTCGTAGACTGAAGCCAAAAATCGTCTTTTTATCTCAGTCTTCAGACAATTCATTTTGTTGTTCTCTTGTTGATCTGATTACAGCGTGACTGTCAAAAATGGTAAGCAATTCATAATAGATGATGCCCACGTCTACAAATCTTTACATGCAATCCTTCATTAGTTTAATTTTATTATTCATAACAATCTTACTTCATTTTTCCAGGTTTGTGTTGCGTGTCTGTTACCAATTTTTCTGATACCTATTGTCAATCTTTTGCCCATATTATTCGATTTTATAGTGGTAAGGACTTAACATTGACAAATTTTGTTTTCAATGAATTTTACGATATAATGTGGATTTTACTTTGGCTTTTTGCTGATGCTGAATCTGGAATTCAGGGCAAAATTTATGCCCTATTCGGCAAGGAATACAGGCGGCCAGAACGTGTTCCGCCCGCATGCCCTATCAAGCCCGCCAACAAGAAGGCAAGTAGTCTGCCAGGAAAATTCAGTGTTTCCAGGGTTTGATCAGCATTTTAGGATTTTCTTTTGCTTTTTAGTAATTTGGGATGAGGTCATTTGATTGTATTTAACATAGTGAGGATTGGGGTAAAAGCTTTAATTGCAGTATTAATATCTGGTTACAACATTATTTTTAGTCATTTGTTAACATATATCGGTCTATAAAATGCCTCAATCTTTAAACCACAGCTTCATCGTGCGTTCGTTGGAATGATAGGCCGTTTTATTGCAGTGGAAGATTTCAACCTAGTTTGTTCTGTTATAAGAGTTTTCCATTACTAGGCGACCACAAACTTGTGGATTTTGTTTGGAAATTATTGCTGCTCGTAGAAATTTGAATTTACAACGATTTCAACAAGGATAACCACTGAAGGGGCTGAGCCTTAGAACATTTTAATTAGATTTCAACAAGGATAATCTACTGAAGGGGCTGAGCCCAATTGATGAGGATGGTGGTGTGTTAAGCCATCCACTAAGCTTCAAATCTGCAGAGATGTGATTGTGCCAGTTTTCGTCACTGGGTGATTTTGAGGGAGTAGAGTCGCCTGTTCATGGTAGCTTAGCGGAAGGATGGTTCTGAAATAGTTTAATGCTTAATCAACATGTTGTAATCTTCTTAAAGGAGAGATGCTGATATTGATGTGACCTGATTTAATCTTTCATAAAAAGAGAAATAGAATATTGCATTTTAAAAATTGCCAATAGTGGCAAATTGTGAATTTTTTCATGATTTATGCTTCTATGGGTGTTTTGGGCTAATTATTTCAGTCGAGGTATATGAACCTGTGTTACACCCTTGCAGGTAATAAAACATAATAGTGATACATTTTGAAAGTATCCGTCTTTGCTTGTAGTTATAATTTATATCAATTATAAAAGGAGATGTCACAATCTTGTGCTTATTAAGCTTCCATTATAAAGTTGAATCATCACTGGTAGAGACAACCATAACTAAGTATTTAAGAAATCATCTACACTAAATGTGGCAATGCAATTATGTGTTCTTCTAGAGGAACCGTATCAAGTGTTCATTTTTGTTCAAGATTTTAGATATTTCCTGATTGTTCAGGATTAAAATATAACTTAAGTTGTTCACCTATAGGCTGCTGCACAGTCAGGACAGACCCCCAAAGAACATGAAAAATGGGCATTTTCTAAATGATGAAAGATTGAGCAAGTTACAAAAATTAACTCAATCAAAATGTTGAAACATCCCTGTCTTCTGCCGGTGTATGAAGGTTCAGATTGTAGGATGCCATAGCAATCTTGTAGGCTTCAAAAATTGTTGGTTGAGCAGCCAAGTCTCAGTTGTTGTAATTTCTTGGAACATTGATGGTCATGACTCCTTGGCAAGGTGAGCACAACATGATTTGATTTACTCTTGATGAATGAACACTTGTGGCTCCTGTTCTTATGAGCATTCATAGTGAGTGGCAGACAAATTTCTGTCTTAGATGTCTTGCTTGTAGGATATTCGCTTCTCTTCTTTACAGGAACAAGAGTGAACTTTTCTCTATTAGCGTGTTGGAAAATTTGACACTTGATAAGTAGGAGATATTTTCCACAGCAAGTCAAATTGTGATATTGGTATTAGGATTCAACTATGTAGTTTTTTGAGTCAAACTCATTGACCCATGTTTCATGAGTAGTAGTTCACAAGAACCCATCTTTCATGAGAATGAATGGAACACTTAGCACTTATTGCATCTAGGTGATGCTCACAGACTAAGTCACAAGGTTTGCTGAATTTTCGGCTTTAGGTTTGAAATTCGGCGAACCTATAAAAAATTAATTAAATTCGGAAATGTTCGGCCAAATTTTTTTCTGTGCCTGTTAATGTGTTCGTCCAGCGACTGTGAGTGTTGCAACCCACCGTTGTCGCCATTGGAGCTCTTTTGTTGTCGTTGCCATTGGAGTCCCAGTGCTTAGTCGTTGCCGTCTAAAACGGCGTTGCCCAGAGGCTGCAACGCAAACTTCCTGCCCAGGAAATTGTTCCACAGATAGCTTCCAGTGCCTCCTCCCAAGGAGAGAAGCACCATTTGTTTGCTTGTGGCATGTCGCGACTTGCCAAGGAATGAGAAGGAGCTATCAAGGATCAGGGTTCATTTTTGTTTTTATTTTGGTTATTTGTGTTAAGATATATTTAATTTTGTTCGTTTTAATTTACTTTTTAATATTAAACAGGTTTAAATTAATTTAATATTTTATAAGTTTTAGATATTAATTTTTTATTTAAACATTAATCTTTAATATATTTTATATATTAATTTTAATTTATCAAATTATGTTCTTTGTCCCACTATTGCTTTAGTTTATAAAAGTCACATTATATGGTTTATATTTTATAAATGTGACATTTTATAATGGTTTTAAATCTATTTTCAATGTTAAATTATTTTGATTAATTTATTGGTTATACTTTTTTTAAAAAAAAATTATATAAGGCGAATTTAATGTCGAATGTTTTTTTGAACTTTTTGACCTTGCCGAACTCGATCCGAATTTCATAGTTGCCGAACTCGAACCTTGTAACTTAGCTCACAAAGGTGAAGCACCAGGAAGTCCCAATATGTCATCAAAATTATCCTACTAAGGTGACTGCCAATATGTCAACCATTGACCAGACTGTGAAAATTATATGGCAAACTAAATAGTTACTTTTGACTTGCATCAATCATATTTTATGAGTCACGACCTTCCAAAAGGTGAAACAATGTCTAATAAATAATACAAATGAATGGAATGACAATCAACTATGATGTATGTTCAGGGATGGGCTCAAGTGAGGTTATTTCAATTATGCAAAAGCATAGGGGAATTTCAGATTTTCAGTTTACATGGTTTTGTTCTGGCTAATTATTGGCATTCACAAATCACAACTTTGGCTATTGTTGGAGCATACGAGGGCAAAATAATTATCAAAGCTAGAGCACATTTTCTATGAAGTGCACAATTTAAGGAGCTAGACTAATTTGAAATGGATGATATTTTATGTAAAGGACTCTTATCATATTCCAAAATATTTGCATCTGCATTAACTGCTTACCTTCTATTACTGATAAGATCTTTATAGGCAGTCAAGTTCCTCTCAAAAATGACTAGTAGTTAGTATCTTTGCCTCTCTTTTTCAGACACAAGTGCAAATTCTGGTCTTATCCTATTTTGAAAAGAACAGCACTTGACTCTAATCAGGAGAGCAAGTTGTATTCTCATGAAACACTTATTTATATATTCATATTTTGTATGCATTCATATCCGTCAACATAATCAAAATTACAACTGACTTGCTTGCATTTCAAGTCATTTGGCCTATTCCAAAATATAAATATCTCCAGTAGCTGCTTGTTATCTGTTCCCATAAGATCCTCTTATGAACTTGATAATCAACAGTGGACAAGTTCCTCTCCAAAATAATTAGTAATTAGGATCTTTGCCTCTCTGATGAGTAATTCTGATCAGGAGAGCGAGTCAGAGTCCAGTGGAAAATTTATTAATTCTATGCTATATCATCAGACTTTAAGGTGCCTCAAGTGGCAGATCTTTTCTTTAGGGAGGTTTTTAAAGTACATGGGTTGCCAAAAACAATTGTGAGTGACAGGGACAGCAGATTTCTTAGCCTGTTTTGGCAAGAGTTATTTCGTCTAACAGGTACGGAATCAATGCTCAGCACCAATTATAATCCGCAAACGAATGGACAAATGGAGATAGTGAACAAGTGGATTGAAGGTTATCTATGAAACTACGTAACAAGTCAACAAACATCTTTGGCCAGATGACTACATATTGGGGAATATTGCTACAATACAACTTATCATATGTTGATTGTAGGATGTCTCCCTTTAAAGCATTGTACGACTATGATGCAACTTCCTTTGTGGATCTGATTCTTACTGATAGACTGATAGTAGAGTAGCTAGTGCTAAGGATTTGATTCAGCAAAGCAAGGATATTCTGGGAGCCCTCAAAGAAAACTTGCGACAAGCCCAAAGTCAGCAGAAGTTACATGCAGATAGACATTGAACAAAAAGAGCATTTGAAGAGGGTGATATGGTATTTCTAAGGTTACAGCCTTTTAGACAATTATCTATGAAGGGAAGCGGAAAAGAGAAGTTAAAACCACTATTTTATGGTCCTTATCGAGTGATTAGAAAGGTGGGACGGGTTGCTTATGAGTTGGAATTACCTCCCAATAACAGGATTCACAATACTTTCCATGTTTTTTGCTTACAAAAAGCCCTTGGACAACAGATCAACCCGTCCATGGAGCTCCCACCGCCGGACTGTGAAGGACAATTGATACTTGAACCTGAATCTGTTTTGGATGCAAGGGAGAAGAGATTATGCAACAAAGCTTTGCTAGAATACTTGATCAAGTGGAAGGGACTACCACCAGAAGATGCAACCTGGGAAGGAATTGAAATCTTTGAACACTCCAACCTGAAATTGCTATAGGTCAAGCAAATAGGGGAGGGGAGGACTGTGATGAACCCGTGAAATGGAGCCACTTGGCCTGGACGGCAATGCTGGCTGCCATCTACGCATTCATGTCTTTTCGTGCAAAAAACAGATTTTTTTTCGTCTTCTAGTGACAACCAATTTCTTGAAGGGGGCCAAATTAGATTTGTTCTTGTCAGATCAGATTTGAAGGAAAAGTCAGATTTTTTTCTCTTTGGCAACTATGTGCCAACTGCCTGCCACTATTTGCAAATTGGAAGCTTCTACCAACTTCAGCCAACTCTCTGTTAACTGTGGTTTGCCTCTTTACAGACCGACATCCCTTCACCGAATTCAATTAGATTGTTTACTTGAATATTTTATTTCGAGTGAGCACGTTGGACATTGGGACGAAACCCCCAAGAGATTTGTGTAATCTGTAAGTTTAAACTGTTACTGTTAAGAGATCCTATGACAGTTCTATGTATGACTTGATTCCTGAATTTACAGCTTCTACATAAAACTTGTTTATTGATGATCTAAATCTGTGTAAGAACTATTGATTTTCTGAATGATCTATAGGCAATTTGGAGACACTTGCAATGAAATTTTCTTCTCCTGAATCTATATTGTGCAATCAGTTTTTTTTAAAAATATAATAGTTTAAACTTTAAAGTAAAAACAAGGATTTATATCAGATAGAGCTTGATGTCTTTACAAGATCATACAAGGTGCCTTGAGCTGTTCAACCTAGCCTAGGAGCACGGAATTACAACCTTCATCCGGCCTCCTAGCCCCACTTGGGGTGTCTCTACTAGCGTGGCTTCCTAGCTACTTGTATCCTTTGTATGTACTCTATCTCCCCTCCAAAATGAGATGACTCAATGGATGAGAATCTTTAAAAGAATCTTCATATGTGTCATATTATGCGTGGGCAGAGTTATAGCAAAGTTAACAACATATAATATGCATATCAACAGCAAGGTGGAATATTCTATCTTCTTATCGGATGCAAGTTTAATGATAATTATACAATTCATTACAATTTACATCATACCGCCAACAAGTATAGAAGCTGCAGATTAATATATGTGTGTGTTTTCTGAAATCATGTCCAAATCTCCTTTATAAATCTGGTGCTTCTCCATCTCCTTTATAAATCTGATTTGCTGTTTACATTCAGATATGTATAAAATTATTAAAGCAAATCAGAAGTACATCACATATCTACTCCCCATCTATTCACAAATCATGTCATGTCCCCTTCTTGAAATAGGATTAAATGATAAACAATAATAATTGAATTAAAAATTTAAAAAATAAGATTAAAAATAATTAAAATTTAGTTAAGTTAAACAAATAGCTACAAGGTGTTGGCATAACTGATGTAGTGATGGTAAGTGATGTGATGTACAAATTTGGTGTTGAGATGATCAGTTATTGTGTTGTCATTGATGTCAAGTATTGACCTAGTGTTCTTAGTGTGTTGCCAAGTATGTGAGAAGGATGAGCAATGTGTTGCAAGTGGTTCCAGTGGTCGTGATCCTTAAGGGAGACTTGGGAATGTCTTTAGATGATAATTATATGATCGCAACTATTAAATGTATGATTTGTGTAAGTTATGTTTGATTCAAGTGTGACAGGGCAATTGCTAGAACAGTCTGTGACTGGCAATGAGTGATTTGATTCGTTCATCAAATCTATAATGAGTTAGGTGGCGCAATCATATAATTGTGTTGTTGATACTGTGTTGAGCTCATGGTTATGACCGCGACTGATTTGGTTGACTAGTAAGCATGTTTTGTGGTTAGAGAAGTTGTTTTAGTGAAAGATGATTGTGTTCTTGAGCTACCGATGGTAGATCTTCTATTGGCGAGCGGTAATCGAGTTGTGTTGATTTATTTTTGTTCCAGCTATCATGCTGATGTGTCTCAATTCATTTGTAGTGATGTGTTGGCATTACATTGATTGAGGTAGACGTTTTATCAAGATGAAGGCTAAGTTGGTCAAAATGTGTTTGATTGTTCTTGATAAAATAAATTGTAAGGGTCTATCCTTTGGTTGACCTGTTTGGTAAAGATGGTTGTTATATTGGGATGTTTGTTTTGGCACAATCTCTTTGGGCATGAAGATTGGAAAAGTGATTTCAAATGTGTTGGATGAGTTTTTAGGGCAGTGGCAAGATTAGGGCTTGAACAATGATATTTATATCATGAAATCGAAGATTTGTGTGTAGATTGTGATTGTGACGGTGCGGTCAAGCCAGGGTACTCCAGAGTTGTTTGAGGAGAGAATGAATGTGTTACAGAGGTTCCGATCAAGCAAAGGAGTTGTTATTTCTAGATCACAAGACCCTAACAGGTTTTTTATTTGTAAATCCCTTAACTGGGTAGATCTAACAGATCTTATTTGTAAATCTCTTAACAGAGTGGCTCCTTAACTTGAGTTTGAAATCTCCCAACAGAGTTACTCCTAATAGGGTAAAGCTCCTAACAAGGCTAGAGGTAAATCCCATAGCTGGGTGGCACCTAATAAGGTTAAGCTCCTAATAGGGTGTACTTTAGAAGAGTACATAATTTGTGAGTATCATCTCACAATTGGTTTTCACCCATTTGGGTTTTCACGGGAAAAATCGTCGTGTTATGTGTTGCATGCATTGTGGTGGTTGCATCTATTTGATTAAGTTTCATTTGCTTATCAATTGGTAAACTTGTGAATGTTGATTTTGAGTTAAAGAAGTGGAAAGTTGTAAATATCTGTGATTACTAATTCACCCCCTCTCAGTAATTTTGGACCCTTAGGACTAACAATTGGTATTAGAGCCTTGGTCCTCTTTGTGGTGAAGCTTAACAACTTGAGGTCAAGATCTGAAAATCATGAGGAAGGAGGTCTTAAGTTCACAAGGGAGAACTACTCGGTGTGGAGTGGTAGAATGGAGCTTTTTCTAAAAGGTATGGGTAACCAGTATTGGAATCATGTTGTTAATAAGTATGTTACACCAATCGGTCCTCTCAATGCAAATCATCTAAGGGAACAACAAGAGAATACTACAGCTATGGAAGCTATTGCAAGTACATTATCTGATGCCGAGTTTGTTGATATCCAAGATCTTGAAATCGCTTATGATGTGTGGGAGAAATTTAAGTTAGTGTATGGTGGTGACAAACATGTGCCAAAAGCTAAGGTTAACAACTTGAAAGGAAAATTTGTAAACATGAGGATGGTTGAAGGTGAAAACATTGAGAAGTATGGTCAAAGAATTAAAGAAGAGGTTGCTGCTATCAAAAGTGTTGGTGGAACTATTGAAGAAGATGATGTGGTAATTTAAGTAATGAGAACCTTGTTACCTCTATATGCCGTTACGGTTTTTGCTATTCAAGAGTTAAGATCTTTAGGAATTACAAATGTCACTCTTGATGCATTGATTGGAAAGTTGACAACTTTTGAACTTAGCAATTATGACAATAGTGTTCCAAGGGTTGAAGTTGCATTCAGGGCATCTATGTCTCTTGCACCTACAAGGAAAGGAAAGGAAGTTAGTCATGAATCTTCTTCTATGTCAAGTTACTCTAATGATTATGATTCTATCTTGTTTGAGGAAAATAAACAAGATGAGTTGGAAGCATTGCTTGCTAGGAGGCTACCTAGAGGAATTGATAAGTACAAGGGCAAGCTACCTCTTAAATGCTTCTCATGTAACAAGATTGGACACATTGTTGCCAAGTGTCCTGATGGTGATAAGAAGGAAAAGCCTAGAGATTCAAGGATAAGAGCAAGAAGACTTGTTTTGTTGTTGTTGATGAAGGGGTTACCGATGAGGAATCTGAGGATAATGTAGAAGATATATTTGCGTTTGTTGCTGTTAAGGAAATTACCCTTGTAGATGGTGAAAAAGCTTTGATTTCTAGCATGGATGGTGAAGATTGGGTAATAAAAAGTGGATGTACACATCATATGACCGGTGACAGGAGTGAGATCACTAAATTGGAAGAATGTGATGGTGGAGCGGTAAGGTTTGGTAACAATTCTCCTTGCTTAGTGAAAGGAATAGGATCTATTGCACTGAATAGCAAAACAAACTGTGATAATGTTTACTAGGTAGAAGGCCTAGGGTATAATTTGTTGAGTGTAGCTCAGTTGAATAACAAAGGTTATCTTGTAGAGTTCAAAGGAGGTGTATGCAGGATACTTGGGAGATCTAGTGATTTGATTGCTACCGGTATGCAGACTAAAGGTAACTTATTTTGTCTAAGTAGTACAGTTAAGAGTTGTTTAATTGCAAAAGTTGATGATAGTTGGTTGTGGCATAGGAGATTTTGTCATGTTAACTTTGATAGTCTGGTTAAAGTGAGTTAGATGAATATTGTTAGAGGTTTGCCACAACTGGTGAAACCGGACAATGTCATGTGCAAGGAATGTCAGTTGGGAAAGTTAACTAGCTCTGTTTTTATCAGCAAATCTTTTTCATCTGAAGGTATTTTGGATTTACTTCATACTGATTTGTGTGGTCCTATGAGAACAAGAAGCTATTATGGAGGTAAGTACTTTATGCTTTTTGTTGATAATTACTCTAGGATGATGTGGGTTACTTTTCTAAAAGACAAATCAGATGCACTTTACTTATTTAAGGTGTTCAAAGCACGAGTTGAAAAGGAAATAGGTAAGAGTCTGAAGTGCTTGAGATCTGACAGAAGTGAATTCACATATTTGGAATTCATTGAGTTTTGTGAAGAACATGGAATTAAAAGGCAAATGTCAACACCCAAAACTCCTCAGCAAAATGGATTGCAGAAAGAAGGAACATATCTATTATTGATGCTGCAAGAACAATGATGATTCAAAGAGATGTGCCTCAAATGTTTTGGAGAGAAGCTGTCAGCATTGTTGTTTATACATTGAACCAAGTATAGGTGAAGAAGGGCACCGATAAGACTTCATATGAGTTATGGCATGGTCACACACCTAGTGTGAAATACTTCAAAATTTTTGGGAGCAGATGCTACATAAAGAGAGATGACTATACAGGGAAATTTGATCCTAAGAGTGATGAAGGAATATTCCTAGGATATTCTATCAAAAGCAAAGCATACAAGTGTCTAATCAAGAGAACCAACAAGTTGATAGAAAGTGCAAATGTGAAGATTGATGAATTTTCAAAGCAGAATGATGGTTCCAACAAAAATGAATCAGGAGATGATCAGGGGATTGTATATGTTCAACTAGTGGAGCAAGAAGTTGAAAATCAAAACAATGAGGATGAACCAGTTCAATTGGTAGAAGAGGCTCCTAGACCTGAACCGGTGATACTAAGGTATGTAAAGTTGAATAATTCTATTGATTAGATTATTGGTGACAAGAATGTTGTTGTTCAGACTAGGAGAAAGATTAGAGAAAGTACCTATCTTATCTCTGAATATGAACTTGAATATGTAGGAGAGACATTGAAGAATGAAGAATGGGTTAAGGCCGTGGAAAAAGAATTGGATCAAATAAAGAAGAACAATACTTGGGTACTAGTTCTCAAACCTGTTGATAAGAATGTGATAGGAACTAAGTGGGGTTTCAAAAATAAACTCAATGAAGCTGGTGAAGTAGTCAGAAATAGGGCAAGACTTGTGGTTAAGGGGTATGCACAAGAAGAAGGCTTGGACTATGGAGAGACTTTTGCACCAGTGGCTAGACTTGAAGGAGTGAGGATTTTGCTAGCATATGCTGCTTGTAAAGGTTTTAAAGTTTTTCAAATGGACGTCAAATTTGCATTCTTGAATGGAATTCTGGAAGAGGAAGTTTACATAGAATAGCTTGATGGTTTTGCACTACTAGAAAATGAGGACATGGTGTGCAGGTTGCAAAAGGCACTTTATGGATTGAAGCAGCACCAAGGGCATGGGATGAGAGACTCCACTCATATCTGATCAAGATTGGTTTCATTAGGAAAAGTGAGTATAGCAATGTTTACTTGAAGATTGAGAAGGATGACTGATTGTTGATTGCTGAAGTCTTTGTGGATGACATCATTTTTTGTGGAAATGATGAGATGAGCATTGCATTTGCAGATGAAATGAGGACAAAATTTGAGATGTCGATGTTTGTAGAGATCAAATTCTTTGTTGGATTGTAGGTATCTCAACTCAGTGATGGAATCTACATTAGCCAGACAAAGTATGTGAGGGAAGTATTGAAGACTTTTGGGTTAGAAGATTCTAAACCTGTTGGAACTCCAATGGTGACTAATTGTAAGCTATCCAAGGAAGATGATTCTAAAGTGGTGAGTGCAACTTTATATAGATCTATGATTGGTAAGTTGTAGTATGTTGTTCATAGTAGGCCTAATATAGCACATGCAGTTGGGATAGTTGCAAGATTTCAAGCTAATCCAAAGGAATCTCATATGGTGGCCATAAAGAGAATCTTTAGATACTTAAAAGGGATTGAAGACTATGGTTTTTTGGTATGATCACAAAAGAGGTTTTACTTTGAGTGTGTTCACTGATGCAAACTGGGCAGGTAATGTGGATGATAGGAAGAGCACAAGTGGAGGAGCTTTCTTTCTTGGAGAGAGACTTGTGTTATGGACAAGCAAAAAGTAGAACTGTATTTCTTAGTCTACTGCAAAGGCAAAATATGTTGCTGCTGCTATTAATTGCACTCAAGTTGCTTGGATGAAGCAGTTATTGTAAGGTATTAAGGAAAAGGTAACTAAACCGGTGGTTATCTATTGTGATAACACTAGTGCTATAAACTTATCCAAGAACCTTGTGATGCACTTTAAGACCAAGCATATTGCAATAAAGTACCATTTTCTTAGAGAGCATGTTCAAGAAAAAGAGGTGTAGTTGGAGCATGTGTCAACTAAGGAGCAGGTTGCAGACATTTTTACTAAGCCACTACCAAAGGATACGTTTTAGTATTTAAGAGGCAAGTTGGGCATCATTCCCCTACTTGAGCAGAATTAAAGTGATGTTGTTGCATCAATCCAATGTTTTGTATTGAAAATCTTTGTTGGATTGATGTAATAAGGTGCTACTCCTTAGAGGGAGCAATCGATGGTAAGATATTGAAGGAGAAGTGATCTATGATGTAGCGTCTCTGGCATTGTTGTCAAAGGGAGAGAGATGTATTGAGAAGTGGCGAGCAAACAGATGAGAAAGAGAGAAAGGAGGATACAGAGTTATTGTAGTTGATTCAGAGATGAAGATTCAATGTAAGAACACAAGCAAAGCAGGTTATCTGATTGAGAAGATGTTTTGATAGTTGTGTTGCCATCAATGCCAAAGGGGAAGATTGTTGGCATAACTAATGCAGTGATGGTACAAATTTGGTGTTGAGATGATCAATTATTGTGTTGTCATTGATGTCAAGTATTGACCTAGTGTTCTTAGTGTGTTGCCAAGTATGTGAGAAGGATGAACAGTGTGTTGCAAGTGATTCCAGTGGTCGCAATCCTTAAGAGAGACTTGGGAATTTCTTTAGATGATAACTGTATGATCACAACTGTTGAATGTATGATTTGTGTAAGTTATGTTTGATTGAAGTGTGTCAGGGCAAATGCTAGAACAGTTTGTGACTGGCAATGAGTGATTTGATTCGTTCATCAAATCTATGATGAGTTAGGTGGCGCAATCATATAATTGTGTTGTTGATACTGTGTTGAGCTCATGGTTATGCCCGCGACTAATTTGGTTGACCAGTAACCATGTTTTGTGGTTACAAAAGTTGTTTCAGTGAAAGATGATTGTGTTCTTGAGCTACCAATGGTAGATCTTCTATTGGCGACCAGTAATCAAGTTGTGTTGATTTATTTGTGTTCCAGCTGTCATGTTGATGTGTCTCAACTCATTTGTAGTGATGTGTTGGCGTTACATTGATCGAGGTAGACGTTTTATCAAGATGAGGCTGAGTTGGTTAAAATGTGTTTGATTGTTCTTGATAAAATAAATTGTAAGGGTCTATCCTTTGGCCGACCTATTTGGTAATGATGGTTGTTATATTGGGATGTGTGTTTTGGCACGATCTCTCTGGGCACGAAGATTGGAAAAGTGATTTCAAATGTGTTGGATGAGTTTTTAGGGTAGTAACAGGATTAGGGTTTGAGTAGTGATATTTATATCATGAAATCGAAGATTTGTGTGTGTAGATCGTGATTGTGACGGTGTGGTCAAGCCAGGGTATTCCAGAGTTGTCTGAGGAGAGAATGAATGTGTTACAGAGGATCTGCTTAAGCAAAGGAGTTGCTATTTCCAGATCACCAAACCCTAATAGGTTTCTTATTTGTAAATTCCTTAATCAGGTAGATCCTAATAGATCTTATTTGTAAATCTCTTAATAGAGTGGCTCATTAACTTGAGTTTGAAATCTCCTAACAAAGTTACTCCTAACAGGGTAAAGCTCCTAACAGGGCTAGAGGTAAATCCCATAGCTAGGTGGCACCTAACAGTGTCTTTGTAAACTCCTAATAGGGTTAAGCTCCTAATAGGCCATACTTCAGAAGAGTACATAATCTGTGAATATCATCTCACGTGGTTTTCACCGAATTGGGTTTCCACAGGAAAAATCTCTATGTTATGTGTTGCATGCATTGTGGTGGTTATGTCTATTTGATTAAGTTTCATTTGGTAATCAATTGGTAAACTTGTGAATGTTGATTTTGAGTTAAAGAAGTGGAAAGTTGCAGATATCTTAGATTATTGATTCATCCCCCCTCTCAGTAATCTTGGACCCTTAGGACTAACACAAGGCATGAATGGAAAAGATGTGTCTCTTTCAAATGAGAGCTATAAAAGGGAGATAAGAGAACTTCATTTGAGGGGGGGAAAGGGAAGGAGGAAAGAGTGGAGCATAAGAATTAAGGAAGGATTAAGGGAAAGGAAGGAAAGAAAATAAGAAAGTGACTTTCAAAGGTGAAGGGTTGAGAGTCTTTGAAAGGGGCATAATTGTGAAGGGTTGTGACTTTTTGAAAGGGGCGTAATTGTGAAGGGTTGTGATTCTTTGAAAGGGGGACAATTATGAAGGGTCGTGACTCTTGCCAAAAGGGCAGACATGATGAATAAGTGTGACCTCTCCTTCACATGGGAAGATATATAGGAGAAGGTTCAAATGGAATGGGGAAAAAGGGAGTTTCGAAGATCTAGAGCAGATTCAGAGAAGAAGTATAAGGAGGGATCTGAAATAAGAATTGAGAAGGAAAGGAGAAAATAAGATATGTAGATCTAGAAGAAGAAGATATGCAGAACTTAAATGGTATATGTGCAGATTTGAAAAGTAGTAGAGACAGATTTGAGAAGTGAGAGATAGGTAGTGAAAGGGGTAGTAATTGTTGTCAAATAGACCTATCTTTTCATTACCAAAGAGTGTGATCCTTTTATAAGGGCATTAACAAATGAAAGGGAGTGACTCCCTACACTCAAGAGATATAAAAGAAAAGAACTTCATTGATGAAGAGCATGTAATCAGAAAGGGAGATCAATTGGGAGAATAATATATTATTCCTAAAGGCGACAATGAAAAGTGGTGACTCAAATCTTATGAAAGGTGGTGACCCTTTCACTTGTAAATTATAAATGGGACCATTCCAAGCAAACATCAATACATGATCACTCATCAATGCATTGCGAAATAAAGCAATCTACGAATCAGAAAAGGTTGAATCAAACAATCTATCAATTAGCAAAGATCAATTCAACAAAGTGAATAAACAAGCAATCAAACCATCATTAATCAATTCACTTCTTGAATCAGAAATCAATCATCAAATGCGTATCAAATCAATCAATTCATTATTCAAACATCAATCATTTAAGTCTCACCCTATCCTACCCACATTCATTTATTCAATGATTGACAGAGATAAGTAAAGGAAGACTGGATAATTTAGACATACAGACAGTAAGAAAGAAATATTAAAAGGAAGAAGACTCGATATCTTCAGAGTATCGGTTTGGGTATAAGTATTATTTATATATATATATATATATATATATATATATATATACAGACAGTAAGAAAGAAATATTAAAAGGAAGAAGACTCGATATCTTCAGAGTATCGGTTTGGGTATAAGTATTATTATATATATATATATATATATATATATATATATATATATATATATATCGATTATTCAATGTTATTCATGATTAGTCTTGCTTGGCCTTTGTGTATACTGTAGAAATATAAATGATGCTAATTGATATTATACGTAAGCTTCCCTACAGACTTATAGGCACATGTATATCAATATCTAATATGTATTTTGTAACTATCTGATTTAGTAGTGCTAGATACATTGATGGTATAAGGACTTAATATAAAAGAAATATATATGGATAAAAGATGTTATGCTCCTGATTTCTGAGATCAACCATGGTAAGGATAGTGAGGTAATTACTATTGGGAGAACGATGACGAGGTCACCTTTCCAAGCATGCCACCTCATGGTTGTATCCGGGGAGTCTCCATGGGGCCAAAGGGGGACAAGTGGACTGCCTTTGGGCTTAGGAATGATAGATTCTCGGGGCACCCTATGGTGAATTATCCTCACATCCCTACCATGGTAAAAGGGTGTTCAATCATTTGAAGACAAGTTAGGGAGGGCAAGATGAAGAACATTGATAGAACCCCACACTAGGTATGCCACCTCATACGTATGGCACAGGCCACATGAGGCCAAGGGGGATGATATATCCGCTTTTGGGCCTAGGGTAGGAGGTTTCTTGGGGCACCTCATCAAGTCACCTGCCCTTATCACTTCTATGATTAGGTCACCTTAAAAGTTAATTGTTGCAATCTATTGATTTGATTTATATGGTATTTTTTATTAAAGGAATCTAATTATGAATTATCACTATTATGATTATAAATAAATTCTAATTGTGTTGCAGGGCTTCAATCGGATTGAAAGGTATCTGTAAACCCTACTTGCTTTAGATAAGAGATTGTGACCTAGAGCAAATTTGGATACTGATACTTTGGGGACATTATAAATCATAGTCCAAATATATATGCCTTGATGCCCCTTCAATGTTTTATAATGAAACTTCTTATATGAAGAATCACACCTTTTGGGATAACTTACTTTCTTTTCCCTTAATAATTTTCTTTAACAGTTGGGTCTGCCAGCTTACTGATGCGAGTACACATTAAGGGTGTTATTGAGACATGCCTTTGTGCTGATTGCTGCATATTAGATCTTCTGATACTGAAGAATTATTGCTATTTAATTATAATTATAATTGCTGCCTCTAGTTTTATGAGAATAATTGCTTCTCCTTGGAGAATCATTAGTAAAGCCGATTGGTGCATCCTTTTGGTTTGTCTACGTTATTGTTTGCCTGAGATCGATTCAGAAAATTGTGAAGTCTTACAGAGTAAGACAATTTTCTGAATTTATTTGATTAGAATATTAATGTGTTATATCTGGGTCATGACATATTACTGTCTATTACTGCTTGCTTGTTTTAATCTTAGTTACCGATGCGGGCTTCCTGGCCATGGATTTGGATCCGGATGTCTGCGGAAGCGGATCCGGAGGTGGGTGCCCTGTGGGTGCCTGCCGGATGTGCATGTCAGGCACCTGGATGCACGGGGATGCCTCCCAGAGGCATCCACACACATCCGGATGCCTGGGATGGCTTCCAGCAATCACCCACAGGGCATCCGGGCGCATCCAGGCACCTTCGCAGGCTCAGGCCCAGAAAAACAAATTTTTAATGACTTTTTCCCACTTGATTTTTATTTTAACATGTGCAAATAAGAGCTTTTTATTCTATTTTTTTGAAAATCCATATTATTCTGATTCGGATTGATGAACATTGAATCATGAACTATATTTTGTTTTGTAATTGTGATGATTTTCTGATTTGCATTGGAATTGATGAACATAGACGTATATGATATGGTTTATAATCTTATTGAATATTGAGTTATTAACTTATTTGAATTACAATTTGAATATGTATTGGTGAAGTATCATACTATCAAATGTTTTAATTTTGTATATTTCTTTCATTTCTTTGCATATATATATATATATATATATATATATATATATATATATGCAACCGCATTGCCAAAAAGAAAATTTCGCACATCTGCGCACCCAATTCTCGCATCCACATCTGGATCCACACCCGAATCAGTAACTTAGGTTTTAATCACTGATACTTGGACAGCCCGGCAAGATTTAATTTGTTGGTTTTTTCAATTCTTAGACGGGGTCATGACATTTGTCTGATCCTTTTATGTTGGTAGACAATACATAAAAGCTCTCATTTATTGGAGTAATTTTGGAATAAAATTCTCTATCAGATGTAAAGTAGTTTCAGTTAAATTTTGTCTCATCGTAGACAACATTTTTTATACGTGACATTGTCATTGTATGGCCATTGGTCTGTTCTATTTCTTTTTATTTTGCATTTCCTTTTTTTGTTGCGTATGTAGAATATAGTGGTATAGCACCAAAGACTAAATAAATTTTTTGAGAATAGACTGATATATATTTATAATTTTACTCTCAACAGTTAACTATGGAATACAATAACACACCAAGATTTCAGAACAAGAAAACTAAACACTAGATGTTTAGATTTCTCCTTAATTATTTTCTTCATTTTATTTCTTGAACCTTTAACTATTGTGATATCTAAAATTGTACATTTTAGGAATGGGATCTATAAGGATTTGGATTATAAGTATGCCTTGTGGGTCTTTTGGAAACAGGTCCATGGGTCCATTTTAGAACATGTTGTGTGGGGTCCACTAGAAATTACCTGACTGACAAGAGGTAAAAAATCAAAAAGGTGACTATAAATAGGCTCTTAGATAGTAGTGCAAACTGCAAAGAAGGTAAGGCAGCATCCTTGTTGTGCTCTATTTAGGCCTGATTGGCATCAGCATTCTTCTAGGAGAGCGGACTATAAGTCTAAGGCTCCACTAATTGTGAAATTTTATTTTACTTTTCCTTTTTCTAGCATAAGAAAATTTTTATAAGTTTCCAGATTTCTTCTGGCAATTTCGTTTTCTAGTTTACTTTCTTTATTTTTTCAGTTTCCAACAGCTTCTGTTTACTATACATGTATGTTTAAGCCTGTAAGAGTGCTCTGCAAGTGCTGATTTCTATGTGGTACCATGAATGAAATTTGTGGCTGCATTTTGGGTGCACTATTGCACCCTCTCGCCTGTTTCACTAATATATTTCCTTTGACAATAACACAGAATTCTGTAGCTGTGTTACCAGGATTCCAAAAATCCTCGGCTCTGTGAAGTGTGTATTTAAGAATATATTGGTGGGAAAGCTGTATTTATGCTTTTTCTTGGTAAAATTCTTGCCAAATGTCCTGCAGTGCCTAGTATTTAAGGGTGGTTTACCTAGTATTTCCCTCAAACTCAGTTTTGGTTATTGGTTTGCCTACTTGCCTTTTCAAATGTCCCTGAATCTCTGTCTTATAACCAGTTACCTTCAATAACACAGAGGCATTTCATGCCTTATTTTAAACGCTTATTGCCTCGAAACATAACCCTACTGCCAGTGGTGTGGTTTAGTGTTGCCATCTTTAAAAAGGATGATGATATAGTGTGCTTAAGGTAGAGGTTTGTGTGCATTATTTCCTATAACCCAATAAAGAGGATACATCCGTTCTTGCAAATAAAATATTTCTGGTGAATCCATCACTCTGACCTCAGTTATAAAATTTCACCCTTGAGAGTGAAAAACGTGGGCCTCAAGTAAATCTACCATCTTCTCATTTTCATGGTCTTTGACATTTCTAATATTTTTTATTGTGTCGTTTGAAATTTGGAACCCATATGAATGGTTGAACTACATTGAGTATAGTTTTCAACGGCCTTTGCCACACTGTCACTATCTCACCCATGAGATTTCATTGTACTCACTGAAATAAACATATCCTATTTTAAACTTGTTCTCTTCCTCATTTCCTTTTGCATTGATGTAATTTTTTTTCTTTTTTCTCCTATAACATCTCATGGCAGGTGACATGCAGAACAAAGGGGTTGGGAAACTGAGGAGCATCTTGTCCATATTGAAAGTCTATTTTTTCTTACATGATTTCTTTAGGACTGCTGAAACATATTGCCTCAAGTGTCTTGTTTGTGTTTGTGGTGACCATTTTGTATGTGGAATCTTATGTATACTGGTTTGTTTTTGCAGGTAGGACCTGGATCTTGTACACCTGATATTGTTGCTTCTGAAAAATCAGCCGAGAGCGGCAAAGAAAGTATTAGCAAAGAAGACTGAGTTGCCTAAGGATATGAAGAGACATGTACTTGTGAGATGAGACTGAATGTTTATGTCCACTGAAAGATGACATTAAAGCATTTTATGAATTTTATTTTGGTAGTTGTATTTGAACCCTTCGCACCTTTCATCAACTGTGCTCCCAGTAAATCAAATGGTAGTTAATTGTGATTCTATTGAATGCAGTTCTTGTAGGTCGAATCACTCGTTGGCTATCCCAAATGTATTGGCTTTTTGAGTGCATTATCTTGTGGCTGTTGGGTGGTGTTTAATTCATGCTTGTTCTCTTGGCTTCTGGGTGGTAGTTGATGCAAGTGTTATATATTCTGTATTTTTCTTTGTCATCTATTAATGCTATCATTCTGCCTCAAGAAATTTGTATTTGAGTGATTTATGTCCTGCAATATAGGGTTATGCCTACCAAGTCTTGAATTTTTGATTGCACGACATAGCTGGATATTAACATTACATGTGATGTTACCTGCAAATATCTATGTGAGAACATTTGGGAACCTTTGCTGTACCCAGAATTTTTTTTTTATGTATTTGTTATGTTTTTGAGCTGTCCTTGCAGACTAGGCTCAGTAGGTGAAATTGGGGACCTCTGCTTTGCATATGGTAAAAAATTGAAAATAAATTTATTTTTTACTTGCCTTTCTATAGAAATGTTGTGTTGTAGGTCCTACTCTGGTCAGGAAAGTGATTGATGCAACTTTTATGAGGGCATTCTAACAGATACCATGTGTCTTCAATTAATTAAGGTCCGCAGTTTTAAGTAGATTGAAGTTTCATGAATTTGAAAATTTATTTAGAAGGCCTAGTACAATGCCTGTGGCATTTGACCAAAACAAACATTGATGGGCATTTTAATTTACAAAATAAAGTTTTGGCAAGAAAGCCACCTAGAAAATATTGGAATTAAAATGTTGCATAGGTGAATGATGGAAATTCAGTTTGACATAGTTGTTTAACAAACTCATTTGACACATTTTGAAAGATATGTAGCCATTGCGAATGGAGCCGTTTGTTTCCCGCTCTGTTAGCATTTTGAATCTGCCCAAACAGGTCTGCCCTTGCTTTGCTGCCCTCAGCCACAACAGATGCCCCTGGGCTAGGGGCTTTGGTGGGGGCTTCCTCATTGGCTGCTGAAATGACACTAACTGGCCATTCTCTGGTTTCTCACAAATATATCTCAAGCAAATTTGAAATAAATAAAAACATGCAAATAACCAGCAGATTTATTCGAATAACCAGCAAATATAATTTTACAAAACTTTTTAGAAAATAGTTTGTATTATACAACAACAATACAATAACCATGTATTACAACATCCCAATTTGAAATAATACAGAAATACAGTAAGACTGGATGATAAAGAACCTGTAAAATAATGGCGAACTCTAATATGAATTTGCATTGGGATGAACTGGGTTTTCATCTAATCCACTAAGAAAGTCTAAAGGTTTCCGTCCTGAGGTTTCAGATTCGAAAGTTGAAGCTTCCTAAATTCTCAACGAGAAATAAAATCCATACACTAAAGTATAACTCAATGAGACCCCAAGCCTTCTTTTAAGGTTGCAGTTGTGACTCTTCAGTTTCTTCATTTTGTCTCTTCATATTCCCACTTTGTCTCTTTATATTTTCACTTTAAGTCACTTTTAAATAAATATGATCGTTAAGTAATAAAGTAACATAATAAATAAAGTGAGGAATCATCTGACATTAAAACAGAGGATCAAACGAACTAGGATGACGACGTGTGTTAGCTTGTCGGAAAGCTCTCAGCGAGATGCACCAAGTCCAATACTGAGATGCCAAGAAATCTGAACTATGCCGACTTACTATAAATAGTAAGTACCCTGGAAACCTGTGGAAACTGTTCTGATTGGCCTGAAACTGAAATCACCTAGGCCAATTATCTCCCTGAACACTGTCAAGCCTCGGATAGCCCTCCGGACCATGATAAAAAGGCTAATGACACAGTATGAAATAATGTGCCCCAAAAAGGGGACATTACAAATCACCCCTTCTCGAAGATTGCTTGCCCTCAAGCAATCGATATTTGCATGCTGTGATCATAATGCCTAGATCCCAAACCAACTTCAGGGAAGTTTCTCTACTAATCTGTCTTGTGAAACTGAAACAAACGTTATGCTCCGACCTGTGAAGCCACTCACACATCAACAAAACAACAACCAGTCTAATGTCAGGATCCCAAATCATAGTAGGATCTATCGTACCAAGCTGCCATGTGCTGCCATTATCTGTGAGAAAGTCCTCAACCCAACTGAGAACCTCACTCCAACTGGGATCACCAGTGCCTCTACGGTCATATGCAGGGGAAAACCAAACCTCATACCGATCAGCTCCTAGAATGGAAACCATCCGCGAGTATGTCCCTCCTGGATCCCATAAGCAAAAGGACCACCCATCTCCCCAGCTGCCTAAAAAATCCTAATGCTCTATGCCCACATTGAGTGAAATACCAGAAGTGTCCATCTGCCATAACATTGCCTCTCTGATCTGTAGCTCGAACCAGAAACTGTATTGAAGAAGCAAGCTATCAAGACTGTTGGACAAGGCTTCCACCTGTAAGCAAGGAAGCGTGCTCAACCACTCACTCATCCCACTCTTATCCAATAATCGAAAAAGAAGGTCATCCGTAGGTGGGCTGAATGGAAAACAAAATGTATCCCATGCAATAAGGCTAACATGCGATGCACTGAACAACTCTGCTGGAAATCCTGAATCAGCATAAGGATTCTATGACTGTCTCTCAATACCCGGAGTCATACAATGTCTACTATTGTGTGAAAAATTCACACAAACTAAGCATAACCAACATGTCAAGGTCGATAACCCCATACTGAATAAGCTCTACCCGATCATCACCGTCATGCCTAAAATATGGGATGATAAAATTACCATAGGCCCTGGATGTATCAGTATGATAATGTAGAGGAGTTGCAGCTGTGTGAAAAGAGGAGTGAACCAAGAGATGCTCACCAACATGAGACATCTCATCTCTAATAACTGAATTTGGGTCCCAAACCCTACAACCAACCTCATCCTCATCCTGGGAATAGGAAGTATCTCCCTCATCTATCTCAAAGAGGGGATTATCAAATGTCAACTCTACACCCATCTTGAACAAGGAGTTATCCATCGTCTGAAAGTGGTTTAACTCATCAAGAAACTCTTAGTGACCCAAAGATCTTCTTGGACAATTGTCCAAGTCATAAGTCTGTTGTATATTGTCAAGCTCCTGAATCACCTCCTAAAAAAATTTAGATCTATCCCTGTCATCCTGCTCCCTGTACTGGCTAGAGACCACAATCTGATTTCTTGCCTCCTGTAGAGCAATACGAGTATGCTCCAAAGTGCCCTAAGTTGCACTAAGCTCCCTATTGAGCTTATCGACCTCATCTTCCTCCCTCAATTGCTCAGCATATGTCCCGACAACTTGTAACAAGTGGTCACGGTCTATAAGTAATCTCAGATACTCAGATTTCCAATCCTCAAATGTTGTTCTGACCCCTTGTAAATCTGCAATATAGGATCCAATCCTTATGTCGTCTTGCCCTCTATCCCTCAGAGTTGTCCTGTACAGATCATCAATGATCTGATGAGTGCTATCATGGTGAACAAGTGTTGCAATAATGGCATCATCAGTGACTTTCAACTGATTTTTAAGGCACACTTCTCATCAGTATTATCCTGGGATGTTCCTCTTTCTGATTTAGCTCCACCGGATCACTCCAGATTGGTTGCTAATGATGTAACTCCTTTGGATTCTTTAGGCCCTATCCTGGGACTTTCTCGTGTCTCTCTGATTGCGGGTGCTTCGATTCTTGATTCGCCTTCTTGGCAGGATATGGCTAAGAAAGCGGAAGATGGGTGGACTTCTATGAAAGGCAAAAAGAAAAAACCTAATCTTCAGCCCTCTTTTGATATGTCCCTTCGTTCCCAGAAGGGAAAGAAGTGATATTTCTTGGGCTTTTCTATGTGGATAGTTGGACCTATGCGGGAAGGAATTATATTTGTTGTCCGTTGAAAGCTTCTGGGTTGCTGGTTTTTTGTTTGGTCTAGGTTGAGGGAGCCTGTTGCAAAACCCTCAATGTGGTCTTGATATGTACCATCTTAGAGTTCTTTATTGAAAATCTTTTTTGACCATCTTGTAAAGGGTTTCAGGGCCCCTTCAAAACCTGTTTTCCTCTAATAAAAAATAATTCTGATCGCAATTGTTTGCATATGTCATAGTCCTCATCTAAGATCAAGGATAAGATAGTCATTATGCATGCCTTCACCCCATTTGGATGACGCTCCATGTAATTGTTTAGGAAAAATTGAAATAATTGATGAATCATTTTATCATATCCAAGATTCAACATGTGACTGAAAACTCTAGTGCTTGCCATTAACTCCACGATTTTTACCTATTTACCAAAGGTAGAATCTCTGTCATATTTCAGTTCATCTAAATTGTCTGCAATCAGCTGTAACACCTGTCTCCAAATGTGCTTGGTATAAGGAATGATAGGAGCTGTAATTCGAATGATCTCACTGAGACATGAGGCAACTGCAAGCCTAACATCTCAAAGTGGATGACTCATAAATCTGTGTTGCACCAAGGGAACCATTGAGGGATGCATGGCCAATTGAAAAGCCTGCAATCTAATTGATCTATCCTCGATAGATATGAATTTATCTCATCAAGTTTGGCAAGCATGCTTCTCGTAATTTTATGCTCCTCCAATTGTCATCCAAGGCAACATAACTCATTGCCTATCTCCATTTCTTTTTGAATATCTCTGAGCTGCACACCGTAAAACATGTCATTGAATTCTTTTGAGAATATGGGGTTTTCCAAGGTCTCCATAATTCAAATTCCTCAAAGTTTTATACAAAGGACTTAACCTCTTCTGCAATTGTGAAATGCCGTTATCACAACAATAATTCTGATTCTTTCGACACCTCTTGTGCAAATTTTGAAAATCAACTGTGAATCTCAAATTTGTTTCTGGCTGTAGGTGAGGCAAAATGGTTTGCTGGTGATATCTTATCTGTTTTACTATAAACGACTTCTTAATCTGTTTGTTAGCCCAAAAAATTCAAACTTAATATTGTATAGGCGTGTTTGAACAAGAAGAATTATTTGATCTTGACCAAAGTCGAAACAAGTATTATTTATCTGTTCCATTCAGCTTCTATTTGACATTTATATGCACAGCAGGTCTAATGTAACTGTTTAATCTCTTGTTGACAGTTCAACAACATACATACAATCAATCTCCTCAAGCACCTTTCTGAATCACATACTGAGCCTATAAATAAATCCTGAACACTTCTGTAGTTGTTTTGTCTCTACTAATATTTTCAATCCGAAGACAAACATTCTCTACTGCTGAAAACGTGTTGTCAAACTTCGAACCTCTAAGCAATAGATGGCTGGGAATAATTTTTTAACTCTTTTCAAAACTTACAGAGGTGTTTCTAGAACTCCTGACCTGATTATTACCTTCAGCCGTCCAATGACCTACAACCGCTATGTAACAATTAACAAGAATGGTTTGTATTAATGCAGATAGTTTCTTAAATCTTGAATTTAAGATTCTCGCAAGGTAGTTAATAAGTCCAAATTTCAATTCGCGAGTCTAATGGATGCAACCTCAGTTTGGAAGTTCTCTCAGCTGGGGACCATAATTCTTGCAGCTGTTACAAAGTCTCATTCCCATGCCTGATAAGAAGAACATTCTCCAGTAATGATGCCTCAATGCTCAAATTGATAACTTCCTCCCTCCCATAGACTTAATGTTAATATACTTGGGAAGGTGTGCTTGCGGTGCAAGGAGATAATAGCAGACTTTGAATGCATGTGTAGTCATGTGCGGAAAGGAAAGAGCCCATTGTCAGTGTGCGCTGAGGCCCCTATCCCTGACGAAGCCACCATCATACCCAACTCAAACTGCGAAAGGCTTCCCCTGTATTGCTTGTATGCTGATTACAATCACTCGTGCCCCTCACGCGCCTCTCCTTGTCCACTTCATTCAATGTGTTCCAGTGTCCAACAGAGGTGAGACCCAGTTACCAATAGTCATGGCATAAGTTAAGTCGCGCTGGAGCCACCCATGCACAGTAGCAGCTCGTGGTCACTCGACTGGAGTTCACACACAATAGTCACTTGCGTGCGCTTGGCTGGAGTCCACACACACAGGCTATCTCCCTTATGCTTGCTCGTTTTGCAAGGGGGGTCGCTAGCAATGTTCTTAGTGCCGCCTGAAGAATGTGTGGGACGTAGTCCTTAGAAACGTGAAGTTGCACATCTAGGATATGCGTGGAAGCTACAGTAGTGTGACCGGCTTGGTTACACAATACAATTTGTCTTTCCTTCCAGTTAATAACATCCACATGTATTTGGCTTGGCTCACCACCCAGTTCTAAGGCAATAAATAAAAGATTTGATGGCAGACATGACCAACCACAATCCTTGCCCTCCTAACTGTCATGAACTCAGTTTGGTTCAAATTCACACACAAGCTACTAACTGCCAAGATTACTGAAAACGTAGACAGTAAGACACAGTTCTGAGAATGGTAATTTCTTCTTATTACTCCATTCTTGGCTCACGCTAAATAAATATTTAGAATTGAACGAACAATATGAAGCTCCAATTTTAATATTTGCAAGTAACTTATGCATCCACAGGTACCCCTTTGATATCAAGAATATAGCAGAAGAAAAATTATTTCTTTCCTCAAACCAGTTATAAAAACTTCTCCAAAACCGTAAACAATTTCATTTTTGTTTTTCAAGTAACCTCACAGGCTGGCATAATTCTTGGCTCTGATACCACTGAAATGACCATAACCGGCCATTCTCTGATTTCTCACAAATATATCTCAAGCACATTTGAAACAAATAAAAACATGCAAATAACCAACAGATATATTCAAATAACCAACAAATATAATCTTACAAAACTTTTCAGAAAATGGTGTGTATTATACAACAACAATACAATAACCATGCATTACAACATCCCAATCTGAAATACAGTAAGACTGGATGATAAAGAATCTGTAAAACAATGGTGAACTCTGATATGAATCCGCACCGGGATGAACTAGGTTTTTCGTCCAATCCACTGAGAAAGCCTGAAGGTTTCTGTCCTCAGGTTTCAGATTTGAAAGCTAAAGCTTCTCGAATTCTCAACGAGAAATAAAATCCATAAACTGAAGCATAACTCAATGAGACCCCAAGCCTTCTTTTAAGTCAGTTTCCTCATTTTGTCTCTTCATATTCCCACTTTGTCTCTTTATATTTCCACCTTAAGTCACTTTTAGATAAATATGACCGTTAAGTAATAAAGTAACATAATAAATAAAGTGAGGAATCATCTGACATTAAAACAGAGGATCAAATGAACTCGGATGACGACGTGTGATAGCTTGTCGGAAAGCTCTCGGTGAGACGCTCCAAGTCCAATACTGAGATTCCAAGAAATCTAAACCCTGTTGACTTACTATAAATAGTAAGTACCTTGGAAACCTATGGAAACTGCTTCGATTGACCTGAAACTGAAATCACCTAAGCCAATTATCTCCCTGAACACTACCAAGCCTCGGTTAGCCCTCTGGACCATGATAAAAAAGGTAACGACATGGCACAAAATAATGTGCCCGAAAAAGAGGACTTTACAGTTGCATACTCTGATAGGCCATTTTGGTGTGCTGCTCTTGGATCTTCTAACCCTCCTCTCTTTGGGGTTGGGGTTGGGTGTGCAAAGTGCATCTCTCTTTCTCACTGTGGGTGGCTCTGAGACTCTTCTTGATCTTGGTACTGGTGGTGGAGGGGTCTCCACTTTGGGGAGAAGGTTGGGGTTCCTCCCCCAAACTTTGTTGCTACTAGTGGATGGAGCTATGCTTGTGCTGCCAAATATGCTCCCACTACTACAAAGACGAAAGCTCGTCCCATTGCCTATGCCAAGACCTCCCTTGTGGTGGTTTGTGGCTGAGATGTGGTGGATAATGTGGATTTCTACTAACGTTGTGGGTTGGTTTGTAGATTTACTAATTTTTTGCCCTCTCTTTCGAGTTTGCATAGTTTGGTAACATATTCTTGGAGATCTCTAGTCTCTAGTAACATTGAGTTTTTCCCTTATGCAAAGGGGTTTTTTATTGTCATTTTTACTTCTGCTAAAGAACGTGATTTGGTATTGAGCAAACCGTGGGTGTGGGGAAATCATTCTCTTAGCCATACCTTGGATAGTCTCCTTTAACCCTCTTACTAAATTGTTCACTGTGCATCCAATATGGGTTCGTCTCCCCAATCTTCCTCTTCATTTTTGGGAGAATTCTTGCTTTGAAGCCATTGGCAATATTGTTAGTCATTTCTTAAAGGTAGATGAGGCTATGGTTGTAATGGATCCCTCTACCTTTGCTCGCATTCTAGTTGATATTGACATCTCTACATCCCTTCTGAGGGATGTGGTATTCATGGTAGGGGACAAGCCTCGGACCCAATTGTTGGATTATGAGGGCCTCCCCTTTTGATGCTAAAGGTGTTTCTCCACTGGTCATTTGGTTATAGATTGTTCTCTCGTGTCGTAAAGGTGTTGCCACTTGGTGGAAGGATGCAAATGATGATCATATGACTGTCCTAGCCTGTGACTCCTCCATTGATGATGTCAACCACTAGGGTGGTGTTGATTCTGTCCCAGTGGATCTGACTCCACCTCCTACTACTGTTTCAGTCCCCTTTGGCAACATGAACCCTTCTCTAACTGCTACTGCTCCTACTCCTGATCTGCCCTAGCTTTCAGCTGTTGAAGTTTAGCATTGCTAACATTTTGTTCTTGGTGTTGCTATTGAATCTCACTTTGGGGGTTCCTCTACCCTCATGGTGGGGACCTCTGACAGTATCGTCTAGATGGTTGTCCGATGGCAAAGGAAAAATATTCTCCTCCCCATGTTGGAGTTGAGTTGTGTACCCACTCTTGATGTGGGTTACTAGCTGTGTTGCTAGTCTGTTGTCAATTATTTATTTTGACCTCGTAAATAATTGCTTTGGTATGTGGTTTTAATGTCTTTGGATTGTAGTAGTGTAAGAGGTAACACCCTTATTTTGTTATTTTTAATATAAAAAATAAATTCACTCTACACAAAATAATTATCTTTGTATTTGGGACAGTTTCTTTGAATGAATGGTGTAATTATCAATTTTTAGAATATACAATCTATATAGTCTACTCTAAGGAGACGGTATCACGGAATTATTTATCTATATGTGGTAACACATCCATGGATAATAGTTGAAGGGTCAAATCAGATTTTATTGTTTTTTTTTTAAATTGTTAAGTAAGACATCTATTGGGGTGCTTGTGAGACTCATACATACCTCCAAATTCAGGAAAACAATCTAAAAACTACAAACTTTACCAACCTGAGTTACTCTTAAGATAATCCAACAAACTAAAAACTAGATAAACCCCTGTCATAACCAGGAGAGTTCCACCCCATGAAAACATGAAAATAAAACATATAATCAAGTTTGTGTTGAAAGCAATCTCTTCCCCAGGTGGGAAAGGAGTGATACACAATATCAAAAGCTCTCTCCAATTTTAATTCATGATTCGAGATTTAAAGTAATAGTAATTACTTATATAGAATAAATTAAAACAGATTGTCTTAAAATAAATTAAATTTAAATGTTCAATTTTAATTTTGAAAATAATGTGTTGAGGCCTAGTTTGATTAGCAAAAATGTCATGTGGTAGGTATGGGTTAGTCTCCCACCCCACGCCACATGGTATTAAAGGTTACCCCACTTCATATGATATATAAGGCATGTAAGCGCCAATGATCATATTAAAAAAATTACTCAACATAATGTAGGTTATAAGAGGGCTGACTCATTTCTGTAAAATTGAAATAAATATTCTATTACACTTGTATACAAACTTTAAATCAACTAAAATAATAAAATAAAATAATTAATATAAAACTTAAAAACATGATTTTTTTTAAAATTACATAACTAAAATGAAAATAATAGTTAAGAAGTAAGCTAGATATTAAGTGAAAAAAAAAATTATTTTTAGGAAAAATAAAAAATTTGAAGAAAACTAATAAAACATTTTATATTATTTTCTAAAAGCTAAAAAATATTATGGTTTTAAGAGCTTAAAAGGTATTATATTTTTGAAATGTATTGTTTTGACTAAAATGTAATTATAAAATGTCTAGAGGATCACCTTGTGTCGTAGTGGTTTGGTGATTGCACTAGTCAAACTGTACAAACAAGGTTTGAATCCCCACTTAGTCCAAATGGTGTTAATCCCGGTTTGGGCCCACCTTGGTGGATGTGCAAGAGTTCGATAAATGAGTGATAAGGAGACAAGATGAGTGATAAGGAGACACGTGGCGAGAGGTGGGTTTCCTTGTTGTAATCAAAGGAGGTGTTAATGTCTCACTATGCTCTTGGGATGGGGTCCCAAATTGTGGCAGGTTCAAAGTTCTAGTCAAAAGATGCCTAATTTATATTGATATTGGCATGGTGTGATAGTTAAGTTGTAGTGTTGTTCTTGCTATCTAGATTCATACTAAAAGTGCCCTTTTGAAACTTTAGAATCAAAATCATTTGCCCCACTCGAAAAATAAAATAATAAATTTATATTAATATTATTTAAAAAAAATAATAAACAATCCTACATAAATTGTTTTTGTTTCCACTTGTAAAATTAATTAATTAATTTGATCAAATTATGGGGTTCTCTCCCTTTATATATATAGGGTGTCATTCATAATATAATCGGAGATAAAGCTCTTGCAATGGCATATATACATAATGTAGAGCTACTGGAGCGATTCGTTTATATTGTCCCGAAGGATAACTGATGATCTGGACTGCACCGGGAGTGCCATACAAAGATTGGTCCACCCCCAACTTCAAGGCATTTTTGAAGGGGCACTCAACTCTGTTTCCATGCACTCGTCCTCCGGCATGATCGACGATTGCATCTGCATTGAAGCCATGAAGGGCAACCGTCAACTGGTGGAGATTGTGGAGAGCATGCAATTCGCCATCATTTTTGATAGGATGGAGACATATGCATATTTAGTTAATTCAAACAAGGATGTTCTGAAACCTGCACAAATCGAATGGCTTCAGGAAGTGGTTGAAGCCATTCGTATTTTGTTGCAAACTTCATGTAACTATTTCTCTATTAATAAAAGGGAGCTGCCCCCTTTAGCATGTGTATATAGATATATATTAATATTTATTATTATGTTACTCTTAAACATTGTGGCCTTTTTATTATTGGAAATAACTTGAGTTTAACTAGAGAGTTTTTGTGGGATGAATAAATGATTTTAATGACGTCCACGAGGCTAAGCAATCTAAGGGACCAGAGGAATTCACACCTCTAACCAATTTCCATAATCCTTTCCAACTCCAATCTTCTTTTATGAATCTTGACTAGCAAACCCGCAATTTGGTTGACCTTATCCTCTTCAAATAAACTATTCATGTTGTCCACTTTTAAGATGGCTTCATAATTAGCATGAATATCATCATAAGTAGTGTACACACTAAAATGGTGCACTTCTATGAACCATTACATGCAAGGTTTCTCAAGAATGAGGCCTCACAAAGCGGCTCATAGCTCTCTATGCATGGAGTTGCAAGGGACTATGATGTATTTGCTCTCAGCTAGAGCTACAAGCTTGTGACCTTGCTAGTCAACCATACAATGAGAGATTCACAATGAAGACAAGGGCAAGAGTGCCAATATCTTCAATGAAATCAAAGTATGCAATGCAAGTCTAAATGAGAATGCAAACTATTCTATGGAAATGAAAGTACAAATTAAGCTAATGAAAGGAAATGCAAAGGATTACAACCTTCCTATTTAGATTATGTGAGATTAATCTATTGCATCAAAGGAAACTAAGCTATGAAATGAAGCTAAAATGCAAGAATGAAAGACTAAGAACAATAAGGTTTCCAAAAGCTCCAAAAAGTCTCCAAGAATTCCCGCAGCATAAGATTAGTATTCAAAATATGGTATGCAAATGAAGGAGAGAGCTCTCCTTTTATAAGAAATGAGGTGAAATGGACCATTGAGATTAAGAGGCAAAAAGTCTTAATCAGTGGTGGAGCTTGAAAGAGGAGCAATCCATGTGCACAAGTATCCTCCAATGAGAGTGAAGTGTTGACTTTTGAGCCTCATGTGAGACAAAAAGTGCTTTTTTCCTTTTTGTGAAATAGGAATAATGTTTTATTTGTGCAACTTAGGATAAGAGGAAAAGTGGGGATTTTTATTTAATTAAAAGGGGAGGAAATATTCCTTTTAATGAAATAAAGACTTAGGATAAATAGTTAGCCCAAAGATAAAAATCCAATATATGATCGAATTTAAGATTTAATCAAGAAATTGATAATGTTGAAAATATTGATTATTGATAAAATTGATTCAGGATCAATAAATCGAATAAATGGGGCCCAAAGTCTAGGCGACCATTTTTAGGTGCATACAGGTAGTGCATTCCATGAGAAAGTGTCATTCTGTCTCAATTGCGCCCGTCCCACAAAACATGCAAGTTCTCTCCTCCCAAGCCTCTTTGGGCCTCTTCCATCTGCCTGTCTCACACCTAAGATGATGCAATCCTGTCCTCAATTGTGTCATTAATAGCCTTTCTTTCCCTTTAATAGCAGCTCCTAAATATGTTTTCTCTCCATGATCCCCGGTTGAGTTGAACACTTGCATGTAGTAAGTCTTTTTTACGACCAGTGTTATTAGTCCACATGACACTTTGAAACTTCTCTATGACAAACTTTTTTATGTCCACATTTGTATTAGGACACTCATGTAGCTTAATATTTCATTTATCCAACCACTTATTATTTTGCTTCATCCATGTTTTCTTTCTACGGATAAGATTCTCATCCTTCACAAATTTCAGACACCGTTGGTCTTGCATGTTATAAACCTTGTTTAAGTAGATAAGTAACCGAGTTATTGTTGATTCTTCTAACGGAAAATCCCTAGCCTCTGCTAATAAGAGATCGTAAGGAACAAAGGTATTAACTTTGAGGTTGCTTGTACTTAGGTGTTTCTGAATTCTTTCTAGCTGCCTCCATTCATTGTTTGACAGGTTGCCACCCCAAACTTCGCAGCCATAAAGAACCACCGGTATGACCATCAAATCGAAAAGAGTCTTCTTGGTCTTCCAGTCCCATAACTCAGTCATTTTGCATTTGTTCTAGAGTAAATACAAAGCTTTCCAGCCCACCTGTAGCCTTTTCACTCTACATCTTTCCCAGCTGAGTTTATAGTGAAAATCAATCCCAAGATACTTGTATTCTTTCACAATTTCAAGCGGGCTACCTTCAAAAATGAAAGTATTGGGCTTTTCTTTTCTCCTTAAAGAGAAAATCATGATTTTGGTTTTGGTAATGTTCACCTGCATCCCAACCTCCGGACAAAAGCACTCTAAGGCCCTTAAGTGATCTCTCAAACCTTGAGCCATTTTTGAAATTAAGATAAGGTCATCACCATACAAAAGAAGTTTCACCACATAACCTGCCAAATGCACACCTTCCCCATCCGTGTTGTTTAACCAAGTTTCTAATTTATCAATGTATAACCCAAACAAGGTTGGGGATAAGGGACATCCTTGCTTAACACCAATGTCACTACCAAAATATTTGGACATTCCTTCATTAGTTCTGATTTTGGCTCTAACCTTATCATATAATTTATGCACAGCTGCTCTATACTCATCGGGGATACCCAATTCTATCATTTTGTTCCAAAGTTTGTCCCTAGGTACTGTATCAAAGGTTTTCTTAAAGTCTACAAAGCAGCAATAGGCTTCCTCCCCCTGATTATCCCATATTTTCTCTATTCAATGATGAAGAGTGACACAATGGTCAATGGTGGAATGCTTAGGTCTGAAATCTGCTTGCCCTCTTGCCCTTTTCCCGTCGCCTTCTGCCCAACTGCTAATTCTACGCTCTATCATGCTCCCAAAAAGTTTTCCAAAAAGGGGGTTGACCATAATAGTGTGGTAGTTAGATGGATTATTGATGTCACCATTTTTAAAGAGGGGGATAACCACACTCGTTACCCAATCCACCGGAAAACCATCGTAGATGACATGGTTGAAGATTTCCTTTATGTGAGGCACAAGAATTTTTGCTCCCCATTTTAAAAATTCAGCTTGCAGCCCATTAATATCATTAGCTTTACCACTTGCTAATTTCTTTATCCCAAGCTTGATATCTTCCACCATGAAGAGTTCCTCCAAAGTATTCACTATGGGAGGGATAATATTCTCGTGCGGTCGTTCATAGAGAAACTTTGCATACTCAAGCCATTGAGCATCTGTGATAGTGTACCATGATAATATAAGGAGCATTGTGTACCATGACGCAAGCTAGGGTTTCACAACCTTAGCCACGTCTTCTTTGACCCCTTTCTATCTATTTATGGGTTCATGTAGGGTGATTGTTGAGTGAGTGGGGTGACTTGGTTTAAACGTGAGTGGAGCATTGTGTACCATGACAATATAAGTATTCACTATGGAAGATGGAAATATAAAGAGAATTGTGTACCATGACGTGAGATAGGGTTTCACAACCTTAGCCACATCTTCTTTGACCCCTTTCTATCTATTTATGGGTTCATGTAGGATGATTGTTGAGTGAGTGGGGTGGCTTGGTTTAAACGCGAGTGGAGTTTGTTTGTTAGATCTTTAAGTCTTTTTGGGGAATGTTTGAGGAGTGGTTTGGGTTGTTTGTAGTTTTTCATCTTTTTTGTGGCGTATGATATGAATTGGAGGATTGTGTGTGAAGCAGGATGTGTCATTTCGCAAAGTTCTGACAAAGGTTGATTTGTCCCTTTCCATTCATGCAAGTCTTCTTAATTTTTTAAAGAACACCATGTCTATGGAGGGGTCTTCTTAGAATGGATGTCCTTGAATTTTTAAAGTGAATGGTTTCCTTGAGAGGAGCCAAGCTCATCCAATTTTAGCGATTCAATCAAAATCAGTAGTAGAGGACGTTAACTTTTTGATTAATCATGCATTGGTTTGCAATTTTATGGGAATTCAAGCCTCTCCCCCCTTTTTGTCCAATCATGGGCTCTTTTAACTTAGAATCTTAAGGGCATGTGGAGGTGATTTTAGTGGCTAATAATTATTTCATGATGCATTTACTTGATGGGTAGATAGAAATAAGGCCTATGCGAGATGTCCCTATTTTTGCAACCAATTGGATCTACTCATCAAGCCTTAACATGTTCGATTTAATCTTGTGGAGGAGCTTTTGTCCAAGGTTCCTATTTGGGTGGGGTTGCCTTGGATCTCATTGGAGTTCTGGAGGATTGATATTTTGCATATGTTTTGCTTTGTTGCTTGGCTAGTTGGTGGGTCTGTCACAACAACCATTGGATAAGAAGGTAATTTCTTATGCCTATATTTGTATTGAAAATTATTTAAATAATAATTTGTCAAATTCTTTAGAAATTTGTCTTGGCTCCACCTCATGGATTCAACAGGTAAATTATGAAGCTCTCTCATTTCGATGTCAAATCTTCCACGAGTGCAAGCATCTATAGAGGAAACGTCCTAAATACAACCCCATAGTGGATTTGACCAATATCCTTTCTCACCTAGTGTCAATGATGAACAAAATAGAAATCTTTTATGATGGAGGGGGGAGGATATAAGGATCTTTTTGTTCTAGTAAAGCCTCGTAACCAGGGAAGAGGTTAGAAGAGAACTCTAAGAGATAAACAAGTTGATGGGAGTTATAATTGGTTTGACACCTTGGAAAAGTTTGATCAGTTGAGGAGATTCTAGAAGGGTTGCATACTAGAGAAGGTACTTTTGAGGTAGAATGGTTGGTTTTTAAAGAGAATGTCGATTAGGGCAATTTGCACATTGAGCTTAATAATAAATAGATGGATGCAATTTTATTTTTGTGGTTCATAAGGATATAGAGACAAGGGAAAAATGAGATGATAGAGGGATCAACCTAGATATTATTTCTCTTAGTAATAGAGGATCTTGATAGAGAAAAGGTAGTAAAGCACTGCCCCAATTTAGGGTTGTACATGAAAGAATCTCAAGGTGGGATGAAATACAGACTAGGATAAAATAAAATTAATGGGTGATACTTAGTGGAGTCAGAGTTAGTTAAGCCCATTGGTTCCCATTTTTTCAATTCTTAGAGATGATTTTCCTATCTTAGAATGCTAGGGGTTTGAAAAGCATCTCTAGACAAAAAGTTGTAAGCGATTTTATTAGAGTACATACTCCAAATGTTTTATTATTATTTAAGAATTGCAATGCATGCTTTGAGAACGCAAGGGAATGTTTTGCATTTCATTTCATTCAAATTAATTTTTTGTTAGACATTGAGAATATCGAATCTAATTCATCCACCAAAACAATCATAAGATCTATCAAAATATTTAATTTTGAACAAATTTGTCTAAAAGGCTTTGTAAAATTTCTTCATGTTACTTTTATCTCCATATCAGAGCATATTCCTTGACATTTTTTGTTTCTGTTATGTACATCTTGGAGGAAAATAAATTAAAGTTAGATTCTATGTATATAAATAAAATAGATTGAACTTTGTCTGTGTAGGGTATGCCCCAATCTTGAGGAATTGAGGCCTGAGAAACAAGCTTCCAAAAATAATGTGTGACGACAATGGTTGGTAAACCGCAAAGATAGAGACTAAGAGCCCACCCTGAGAGCTCCTTTAGATAGGCTCATCACTTGATTGTTTGGATATACTACACCCAATTCCTTGTCATCAAAGAAAGCAAACCAAAAAAAATTGAACGGTCTAAAATGTTGCGATGGCAGTCCATCATTCTGTGCATCTGTCAAGTGTTGATTTTCAATCAGAGCTCATCCATTCCATATAGAAAATGCCTACGAGGTAATTAAAAGTACAACAAACTAATAAGTTAAAAACTGCTAGGAGATTTGACAAATAGATGGAGGACACAAATGATGAAATGATGAGATACATTAAATATTTTTAGATATGTTATTTAAAAAAGAGAAATATTGATTTTTATTCTGATATGGACCAATAGTAATGTCAATAAATAATATTTTTATACTCTTTTAAATCGAGAATTAATCATAATTATAGAGCTCGTTTAAATTTCTTTAGTTCATCTCAAGTACACATTTCTCAAGATATTTAAAAAATCTTTTCTAAAATTTTCTAGATTGTATTGTATAACAATACAGCTAAAAACTGTCTATATTTTACAATAAAGCTAAAAACTGTCTATATTTTATAATAATATTTATTCTTTTTTTACATGTGAAAAAACAATAGGAAGAGGTAGATGTAAAAATACATGCATTATAATAGTTATTCTTTATATGATAAAAATAATCTATTGTATGTTACTCCAGTCTTATTTAATTTTGTCAATTTATAAATATATGGTATATGTAAAATTCTAAAATTAGCTTTTTCGTTAACATAGAAATGCATATGTAGTTAGTTTATTAATTTGTATAAAATAGATATTAATATTTAAATTATATTATTCAAAAAAGCAATCACTTAGTGCATGTAGAAAGTTCCATGCGTGTTTACTAAATATTTTCCGACTTCCTATTTATTGGAACGATTTCCTTTCAATGAAATTCATTTATTTGATTTGCACTTTCGTTAGGCTACAATGATTGGTTTTGTGATGGGTAAGTGGAAGCTAGAGATAAAATATGTGGAAGATCCGAGTAAACACCACAATCATGTGAAGAGAAGGCTGAAAGGACTCCTCAAGAAAGTTCACGAGCTTTCTGTACTCTCCGGTGAGACATTTAAACTGGAAATTAAAGATGAAGATGGAAATTACTATTTCCTTTCAGAAAGTGGTAATGGCTTCTCTCATTTTGACCCAAATGATCTCACTAACCACTTGGTGGTTTATGATGGTGATGGAGAAGAAATTATAAAAGGGGAATTTCCTAGCTGTAGTGTGAAAAGTTTGAATGAGTGCAATGAAGAAATCAAAGACAATAGCAATATAGTGGCACTTCCATAGCTTCAAAATGATGGTGATGGTGATATTCTAGCTTTCTATAATTCGAAGGGTGAATCCGTTGTTGTTCCTTATTCACCTCCGCATCATAGGCATGATATGGCTCAGTTTCTTCCGAAGGAGATAAGAGCCCCTCTGAACTTTAAGAAGAATGATGCTATCCCAAAACCATCGTTAGGTCCTTATTCTCCTCCTCATTGCAGAAATATTTTTACTACTCTCCAGAAATCAGAGATCTCTCTTACTCATGCTAAACATGATGTCGTGATTTTGGAAATTGATGATGGTATGATCGAGAGGACTCAAGAGTTGTGTAAGGAATATGGAGTCTTTGTTTGCTGGAATGGCTATGGGATTCCTTTAAAAAAAATCGCTCACTGGTTCATAAAGAAACTCCCCAACCAGGTAGGTGTTGCTCTGTTCCATGATGAATTTATTCTTATTAGCTGTGTTAACAAGGAATTGAAAGTAAAACTTTTAAATAATGGATGCCCTAGTTATTATGGATCCAATTTCTTCATTTTTTATTGGTTACCTGCTTTCAACCCTAACAATTTGAAATATGTTTTAGTAGCTAAAGCAATATTACTTAAAGATCTTCCCAAAGAATGTACTAATAAAGAGATTTTGAGGAAAATAGGTAATCTTCTAGGAACTTTTGTCGGTTCAATTGAAATTGTTTGTCCCCAATTGGATATTGTAATTATAGTTAAAATGGATATTGTTATCAAATCTTTGAAACCAATTATTTTGAATACTGATAAAAATAGGTTTTGAAGGGACCTGAAACCTTGTACAAAGAAAAAACTTAAGATAGAGAATTAGGAGTACACCATACACAACAGATCAGCCATAACAAAAGGCCACCATCCCCAAGAAACCACCCAAAATAACTCAGCCGAAGAAACACCCACATCGCTGCATACAATAAAACATTGGAAATCCGCAACAAAAGATAAACTAGCTATCATTTTGTCCCTTTCAAATGAGATCGCAGGGTCATGTCAAAAGACGGGGAGGATTTCTTAGAATTTTTGCCTTTAACTATAATCCAGCCTTCTTCAACACTAGCACCCTTATCTTGCCATCACAATGATTCCAGAGCTGGAGATCCAGCCCCAAAAAATAGGGTTGAGTCACCCAGAGAAACAACCAGCGCAGGGCCACCATTAGATCCAGCCAAAGAGCAATCAAGATATGGAGTTGTAAGGTCAGATCCAAAACCTAATAAAATACCATCATTTCCATCAAATCCAACACCCACCGAATCAACAAAAAATATGGTATCACCCAACGTAGAAAGAGAAGATTCAAATCCATCAACCGGGATAGGGACAAAGCCAACAGCCCCAACAGATCTTTCAGGAACATTAATATCACGACATAAACCAACCTTCTCACCACCAGGAAGAGGATTGCCAATATCAGGAGCAATCTCCATCTCAGGGTGGGAGGAGCTTTTCAAGATAGTGTATTGTTGGGTAGAAGCACCCTTCCACTAAGAAGGAGAAGATTTCTTCTTCTTGGAAATGAAGCCACATTGGGATGATATATGACCAGTCTTAAAATATTTACGACATCTAAAAGGAATGCCTTTGAATTTGAGCTGCTGGATCCAAGGTCCCAAGGATGATTCAATTTTAATTTCAGTAGGGAGGCCCTTCGAGGTGTCAATTTCTACCAAGATATGAGAAAAAGTAGAATGATACATATTATCAAGATCATTATCAATCAACAAGAATTCCCCCAAATACCCACCTACTTCCTCAAGGATGGAATCATGCCACAGATGAAGGGGCAGATTGGGGAGCCTAACCCATATATGGATAGAACTAAAGACTTCAGTGGAAGGATCGAAATCAAGATGCCACAGCTTTACCATGAGCAGAAATTTTTCATTCTCCCAACAAAAGAAATAATCCCATAGGATCATAGCTCTATCCACAACATTATCAAATTTTGCAATGAAAAATCCTTTTTCCATTGGATAGATGTTAATAGTACCTGATAATTTTGGTTCCCATCTTCGAGAGACCAAATCATGCAGTTGGGGAAGGCTAGGCCAAAAACCTTGAAATGGGAAAATCAGTCCGTGGGATCTAAAAATTTCATTATTGTCCATCAAATCTCTATCAATAGCAAAGGACAGCTTGATAGATAAAGACCCACAAACAAGAACCAGGGCAATAGAAGCCCCATTGTCAGTGGAAACCCTACATCCCTTCGCAACCACAACCGTCTTGGAAACAATGTCAGCAAAAGACCCTGCCAACCCCATAGAAGGCAAAGAACTAGTAGACAATGAAGCACCAACTACCGGTGATGCACCAGAAGACACTGAAGCACCAGCAGCCGGTAAAACCCTAGAAGCTCTAGCACCCAGAAATGCACTAGCAGACAATGAAGCTCCAACAACTGGTAGCACACCAGCAGACAACAAAACTCCAGTAGCCGGCGAGACCCAAGAAGCTCCAACATCCAGCAAAGTTTGCAACTTCCTAGCCGACTGCAAAAATCCAGCGAAAGGAAAAACCCTAGCCGAAGCTCCAGCAGTCAACAAGACCCTAGAAGCTCCTACATCCAGTGAAGTCTATAATTTCCCAACTGACTGTAAAGCTCCAACAAAAGGAAAAACCCTAGCCAAAGCTCCAACAGACAGCTCCATGGAGGATTTTATAAATGTTTTGACCCTTGGTTGTAAGCTCTACAGGCAAGAAGCTCCAATATTTCACCAAGGGTCAAAGTAAGCAACTCTCAATTAAGAACCATAGTAGAGAGTGACCCTGTGGGGACTTGAACCTTGGTTGTAGGCCCTACATGCAAGAAGCCCCACCATTTCACCAAAGGGACAAGCCCATTAAAAAAAAATTGACCCTTGGTTGTAAGCTCTACAGGAAAGAAGCCCCACTATTTCACCAAGGGTCAAAGTAAGAAAATATCAATTAAGAACCACAATAGAGAGCGACCCTGTGGGGACTTGAACCTTGGTTTTATGCCCTATAGGAAACAAGCCCCACCATTTCACCAAAGGGACAAGCCCTAAAAAAAATTGACCCTTGGTTGTAAGATCTACAGGCAAGAAGCCCCACTATTTCACCAAGGGTCAAAGTAAGCAACTCTCAATTAAGAACCATAGTAGAGAGAGACCATGTGGGGACTTGAACCTTGGTTGTAGGCCCTACAAGAAAGAAGACCCACCATTTCACCAAAGGGACAAGCCCAATTATATTTTTTGACCCTTGGCTGTAAGCTCTACAAGCAAGAAGCCCCACTATTTCACCAAGGGTCAAAGTAAGAAACTCTCAATTAAGAACCACAGTAGAGAGTGACGACCCTGTGGGGAATTGAACCTTGGTTGTAGGCCCTACAAGAAATAATCCCCATCATTTCACCAAAGGGACAAGCCCTTTGAAATTTTTTGACCCTTGGTTGTAAGCTCTACAGGCAAGAAGCCTCACTATTTCACCAAGGGTCAAAGTAAGCAACTCTCAATTAAGAGCCATAGTAGAGAGTGACCTTGTGGGGACTTGAACCTTGGTTATAGGCCCTACAAGTAAGAAGCCCCACCATTTCACCAAATGGACAAGCCCTTTGAAACCAATTGTTATCAAGAGTAGATATTCCATCTTTAAGGTAAATCTTGTGCTCCTTTCTAAAATAGTAGTAGCAAAAGAGGATTCTCCAGTTAACAGCAACCCCATGCCGGTAAGCAATATAGATTTAAGTGATATAATTATCCAATTTAAGGAAAATGGAGGTGGATTCATTATTATCTTCCCTTCAAACTCTGAAGTAGGAACTTTGATCACCCTTCCCTTGGCCCAGAGTAAGGATGATAAGGCTCTGCCAATACCTGAAGATCTGATCAAGTTAACTATATGACTTTGAATTCAGATAGAGTAGTTGAGATTAGAAAAGAAGTTCTAGACAAAGGGATTTGTGATTTTTTTGAAGAATTAGTTGATGACCAAATTGTAATTAGTAATAAGTAGATAGAAGGCCTTAGTTCTTTTCATATTCTAATTGATGAAGGTCAAAATCAAATGGAATATGATAGGGTATCCAATGGCCTGTGATTTATTGACTTAAGAATTTATGAAGATTCCCCCAATGATGAAAGGTTAAAGGATATTAGTATAGTGGAATATAAAAATTCTTTGGAAATGGTCAAAGACCAAGCTAAGGCAGTGAAAGAATTTATGGAGAGGGAACTTGGTAATATTAAGGAAGGATCAATGGATGGGGATAGGTTCCTAAAGGAAGTTGATACTATGGATAGGAATTTTGGAAGGGTATAGGAAGAGTAATATGGTACCATTAACATTATTATGCTCGTAATATGGTAAGCATTCAAATTAATTATTACCATGTCCCTACCATTGACCCTACGTTAAATGCTAATGTTTTGATTACGTAAAAATAGGTTTTGAAAGGACTCGAAACCTTATACAAGAGCATAAAAAGATATGGCAATAAAATACCAATACAACTATGGTGCCCCACCAAACAAACCAAAGGAACAAACCAGAGTTCCTACCAAAAGGATAAAAGCCCAAACCAGATACAACAGAGGGTGATCAAGATTTACATTTTTGCCCATCCTTATGAGAACGTAAGTTCATATCAAAAGAGGGAGTAGATGATTTAGATTTCTTTCCCTTCACTGTAGTGCATCCATCCTCCATCTTACTGATAGCCTTCTACCAATCTTCAGAAGAGATAGAGAAGCCCACAAAAGGGCAAGTAACATCAGAAACCCTAGAAGGGGCAGGAATAGCACCTTGACCGTTCCCCCGAACCCTCACAAGAGAGACATGGGAAAAAGGATGAGCAACACCAAGAAAACCCATGCCAGAGACAACACCATGGCCAACAGCACCAGAAGATAGTGTAAAATCAGAGCTAGCAGCAACATTTTGGACAGGGACAGCAGAATGAACCAAGCCAGCAGGACCAGCAGCATCAGAAGATAGCGTAAAATCAGAGCTAGCAGCACCATCCTGGACAGGGACAACAATAGAATGAACCAAGGCTGAATCAAAAGCAACAACACCTGAAACATCCACAGAATCATCATCCAAAGCAAGATTAGCAAGAGGAGAGCCAGAATCTGACCCCCCAATAATAACGTTAAATGCTAATGTTAAATATGATACTAATGATAATTCTAATGTTAAACCCTAACCCTAATTATAACCATAACCCTTCCATTTACCCTACGTAAAATGGTAAACATAACTGTTATAGTAACCCTAAATGTAACCATAATTGTACACTAACCTTAACAAAACTAAAAATATAAAATGTCTTCAAGTTATGCCATCTATGAAAAATTAAAATTAAGCTTTTAAAATTCAATTAATAATTTAACACTAACCATATTACTAACCCTAATATTTACCCTTAATTTTACACTAAATATGACTCACCATGTAACTGTAAACATAACATCCTATCCCAAACTATGACCTTATTCTATGATAATAATGGACATTTTACAATGCCTTTGGTAAACAATTTTTCACTTCTTCAACCTAGGGAGAAGGTCATAGATGAATCTAGATTCGGATCTCAGATTAAAACTCCTTGTTCCCATGTTGTTGTTCCTTATTCACCTCTGCATTGTAGGCATGATATGGCTCAGTTTCCTCTGAAGGAGATAAGAGCCCCTCTGAACTTTAAGAAGAATGATGCTATTTCAAAACCATCATTAGGTCCTTATTGTCCTCCTCACCATAGGAATATGTCGTACTAGATCCAATAAATACTCTCCACTTGAAACAGTTTTACACCTGACATTCTTAAGGTAGCACCTATACAGTGAAAAGACTTCTTGAAGAAATACAAAAAAAATGTGAAAAGAGTTCTTGAAGAAAGAAAAAAAATAGTGAAAAGAGTACCTAAAGAAAGTAAAAAATAACAATAAAAAAATAAAAAATAATGGAAAAAGCCTTTGAAAAATGACTATCTCGGCAAAAACCTAGCAAACAGGCACCTTAGAGAGTCAAAGAAAAATAAAATAAAATAAGAAAAAGTACAAAAAAAATAAAAAAGTATCTTGGTGAAAACTTGGTAAACATGCGTCATGATAGAAAAAATAGAAAAGTTTGTCCAAGTGGTGAAAACTTGGTAAACATACGCTACTTGTAATCAATGCTCTATCTATCAATACAATGCTTGAACGCTTGGTCAATCTAAAGTTTAGTTTTTACATATCTTCTAGTCACTTTTGTGACAATCAAATCCTGAGTCGTATTATAAAAAAAACCCTATTCTCCTAAGAATGGAATCTATCTATATCAAAGTCCTAGGAAATTCATCTTCCCTAGGGGGCAATGGTCACGGTCATGCATGTCGCAAGGTCACCTAGTCGCTATTAAGATTTTCTACTAGGGTTTCGGTCATCCCTAGTCCACAATTGACGATAAACTACACAACCAAAGGTGTTTCTCAATGCCACCAACCTAAAACAACAACAGTATTTCTTAATACTTGGACCTAAAAAAAGGTGTTCCTAAACACTAATTCATGGAGATAAGAGTGTTTCTAAACACTAACACTAAACAAATGAGACATTTAAACATGAACGATAATAAAAAGAAACATATATGATTGATAATGTTTTCTACAAGTGCTTGCAAACTAAACAAACATGTTTCCTAAACATTACACAATAACAATTGAATATTTGTGAATGATGGATCATGTATTCCTAGACCCGTCTCAATGATGTCTATGGACTAGAGAAACTTAAATGAAGGAATCATGCATTTTTCTTAGTTTTATATGACTTATTATCAATTTGTGATTGTTATGTTCCTTGAGTGACTCGACGATGTCTAAAAATGACTAGAGAAGCAAGGATTGGGGGCATACTATTTTCTTTGTTTTCAACTTGTGGTAATAAATCCTATGATCTAAGGTGATAATATGGAATGGGTGTCTATGATAAGTGCCTCCATCATGATTGGAATGCCACGTATACCTCGACCTATTTCCTATAAAAGTTTTAGTGAGATTGGATTTATTTCCTTGTCTGTTTAATATGAAAATTAAATGAAACAACTTCCTAGTAAGGTGCACAATAAAAATGAGGTTATACCCAAGGATATGAATAAATAAAAGGTCATTGCGGTATATATACATAAATATTGCACAAGAACATAAAAATTTTATATTAACAGGAAGTAACTGACAAAACATTCTAGCCTATATGCTTTGATGTTTAGATTCACTTTCGACATGACGTATAAAAGGAAAGTATTCATATTTTCATGATTTTTAAATCTATCAGTGAAAATTATACTAACCTATAAGGTCCCAATTACAAACGCTCTATAACGATAAAAAGACTCATCTTGAATAAACAGTGACTATCCTAGAGGTCTTAATCTAGGTGCCTTTCATTTTAAATTTCATTAAGGTTCATTTTAGTTGCATTTTCATATTAAGATTGCATTAGGTTCATTTTTTATGCATTTCATGTTTTAGTTGCATTGAAATTCATTTTAGAATTGTATTCATTTTAATATAGTTGCATTCATTTTTTAGTTTGCATCACTATGGCAATATGAATGTGATTAACTAACATCAATATGAGTAAAATTCTAAACACATGAATATTTGCAAGTTTGACCAAGTAAATCATATAATCATCATCAAGATAAAATCACATGACTGAGTATTTATCACTGATATCCATGCACCTACATAACCATGTCAATATCACAAATATGCATGCATAATGCATCCATAATCATTCATACATAAATAAAAAAAAAGAGATGTCCATACATCGCATCACATTACATCTCATTTACATGCATGCATAATGTGAAAGAACATTATCATCATAAGAATACGTCATGCATCTGCATCCATACATCCATAAAGCAGAAAAGCACAAAAATATCTACATATATAAGTGACATGATACAATGAAGTCAATAAATCAAGATCTATCTAATCACATGACCAAGTATGAACAAAGATGAGATCAATATCCAAAGCAGATAAGAATATCAAAGATCATGACACATGTGTAGCAATCAGATAACATCAGTGTCAACATGGTATCAATGAATCAAAGCATCAATATGTATATCAGAGTCCAAAATATATCAGAGTATACATCAATAAAAAATGGTAGAGTACATTAGAATGTATATCAAGGAGTTACATATATCAAAATGATACAATGAGAGTACAATGAATAAATCAATCATGTCCGGATCCCTCCCTCATCTTCTCGAGGAGGGTCAGGAGGAGGAACATCATCTCTGCTAGGTACTGGGAGGTGGCATAGCACCCTCAGACTGTTGCGCTATAGTAGAATATAAAGGGGCTCTCTGCGCCACTGGAACAGTTGAACAATACAAAGAAAAATAATAATTGGCCCTTTGTCCCTGGTGGGTGGTAGTATGTGCATAGTGAAAATGAATAGTAAAATGACCCTTTTGGTCCTATTTAAGCCTCTTCAGGACCCTAATGCCCTAGGGCACTTTTCAAACAAGATGTCACATGCGCTTTAAATCGGAACCAAAATTGAAATAGGTGATTTATATCACTTAAACATAGTAAAAATGAAGTTACATAGCACAATCAACCTCAGAAAGAAAAAGTCAACTATGGTCAAACTATAGTTGAATAGGGGCAGAATGAGAAGAAATGGAAGCATAAACATGCCATACATCCAATAATGATTATTATTTAGATGGACAGTCAACAAAAGTCAACATGCAACAAAATTTGAGTCAAAAATACGTTACGAGTACTCAACAAAGCGTAAAATAATGCACGCAAAGCTTACCAGAAGCTGCACGAAGTGAATTTCTCACTTGCACATCAAGTTTGTACTCTAGGATATTGGTCAAACATCAGTCAAACTTGGTCAAATATCATATTTTGATGGTCAAACTTGATCAAACGGTGTTCTTTTAACACTGAAATTAATCTTAATTAAATTCTGAAACATTTTAAATGATTTCTACTTGATCCAGACTCATTTATATCAATTGAATATCTTCCTGAATGCTTGAATACACGCATTTTATCGAATTCATATTCTAATTTTGGTCTCGAGGGGACATCATCATACCTAAATCGAATGTTTCAAAATCGATCAAAGATTCAAAGTCAATCAAATCTTCAACACCAGGGGCATGCCAGTTATCTTCAATCAAGTTGAACTTGTTGGGTAATTAACTTCAGATCAAGTTTATTATCTGTGCCTAAATCAAATCTTTCTGACATTGATCAATTTTATTGCTTCAAATGAAATTGGTTATTTGTCATCATCATGGTCTTTCATATTCTTTTTCTGCACATCAAATCAAAGTGGATATCCTAATTAACTCCTTTTCGATCTTTGTTTGATCAATCTCAAAGTCAGTATGAAGGAATTTGGTTCAATCAAGCTTGAAATTCTCAAACTCAAAGTGGTCCCTACTGCTCTCTAAATATGGAAAATTCAGAGTAGCTCTTCCTACTGCTCTCCAAATCTCTCAAAATTTAGAGTAGTTCTTTCTAATGCTCTCTAAATCGCTTGAATTCAGAGTAGTTCTCACTACTCTCTAAATCTCATTGAATTTAGCAGTCCTACCAAATTGTTCGCTAAATCAATTTTCTTTGAATCCCTATGTTGTTCGCAAAGCAATTCAAAGAGGGGAAAATGTAATCACCCAAAATCGGCCTAATAGAACCAAAGACCCTATTTGCCCTAATTCAGAGTAATCTCTTGCTTATGTTAATTTGATTCTTGATTATTAACATAATTTGATAAAATCAATAAATTTCATAAATCAAGCATTCAATCATCATTAATTGATCAAAAATTACATTAATTACCTCTAAGCCTAATTAATTAAATCAATCCCATTAAATGCATGGCTAAAATAATTAATTAAAATAAATTAATAAAATGACTCAAAATTACATGTCACCTCACAAGGGACAACAAGGACAAAATCAGCCAATGAGAGGAGAGTCACATGGATCAAGGAAGGATGCATCTCAACCATCAAATTTAATGAAGTTCTATAAAAGAAGAATTTTAAAAATCACAAGATAATAGATTAATTGCATTCATATCTACATGCTGCTAATTTGAATTCATAGCTAATTAGATCATATTTTATTTCATAGCTTAATTGGTAAAGAATTAATGGCTTTGTTGAATCTTTCATGTTTCTTAGTTTAATGCATTTAAAATATCTCATTCTAGTTGTGAATTATCATTGTTTAGAGTCTAAGGATAAGAGCAATTTAGATTTTAGTCACACTCTTGATAGTTAGAGATCAATATGACAAATTTGTTAGTATGTTTGATCTTCCATTTGCTTGATTTTCTAACAATCTAATGTCTTATTAAAGTGTTGTGTTGCAGGATAATAGGTACAACAATTTACACACGCATTTATTTATCCTAGTGATCTGTTTACAATTCCAATTTGTATTCATAGGTTTGTTGTTAACATGACTTGTTGGCCTATGCATATAAGGACCTCTTGTTGTAGTTGATCATCTTCATTATGATCAGTTGCATTTGTGCAACATTTTGAGCAAAACTAACTACAATTGGGAGGTTCAATTGTTTGAGAATATTTTTTATTATGTAGGTTAGATAAGTCATTGGTAGAAAATAGATGGGTGGCTATGTCAAAGTCTTCTTTTTGTTTGGTAGTTAACATTTTGTTTTTCTGATTCATGAGTGTCTCCTAATCATCTTGCAATGGTTGAGCATTTCTTATATCTTATAGGATTTCTAGAAAACATTGTCAGGATTCACTTTTCCTTTGTTGATAGAAAATTGTGTCCAACATAATTGCAATATTGAATGTTTATCAAATTATGAGGGCCCTCGTGATGGTAGTTTTAATTCTAGCTTCAGAGTTATACAAATCATTTCTGATTGAGAGGATAAATACGAAAGGTTTTAAAAACACATCATTGATGATGCCTTGAGGAATTACTTCAACTTGGGTGTCATACTAGAACATGTAGAGTTCTCTAACAGGAATGTGTAGTAGATTACTTGCTACCTCATCAAAAGAAACAACCCAAATGGCACTTGTATGATCGAGGAGAGAGAGAGGGAGAGAGAGTGCTCATTTGACATCTACAAAAAACCCATGTGTTATCATTTCTTTGAACACATTCTTTCTTATTCACATCTAGTGGGCATGTTGGATAGAAGAATCAAGCTTGATAGGTTTGACGGTTTCTTTTATTGTAGCCTCTAAGGGGCATGTCATTGTTGTGCAATGTTCTGAGATAGTTTCAATTGTGACCCTATTAGTTGTTCCATTGGTTTGTGTGGAAATTGATGATAATGAAGGTATGGCAATATGTTCTCCTCCAACCTTGGACCGTAGGGCTTGAGCTTCTGGTATGGAAGGTTCTATAGTCAATAAGGTTGGTGATGTACTATTTATGACTTTTCCTTTAAACTCAAGAACATGTTCATTCCTAATAGCAAGGACATCAACCCTTTGAGAAGCTTGAACAAATATTTTAATTTTTCTCCCTCTTTCTGTAAAATTGGCCCCCATAAATTGACATCAATGGATGAGGATGACATGTCCATTAACTTGGTATTCCTACGCAAGACCTTAATTCCATCATGTTAGACGTATTGGTATGTTGTTGTCATTGATGTCAAAAAATTCATACCGACATCTTGGTGGTATTAGTTGGTTGTTCGAAATTTTGGTTGTGTACCTATTGGTTGTTGGTTATGCAATGAAAGTTTTGGGTATACACAAGACAGGATCAATATGTAGAATTTTTGTGTTCTATGGCAAGTGTATTCACTTCTACTCATGGCTTACATATTTTGGTACACTTGCATTCTTTCAATAATCAATGGTGCATGATGGTTTTTTTAGTTACTATTGACTGTTATGCTTATAGTGTTCTTCCAGGTGTGCTTGATATATTGGCATTCTTGTAGTTCATCAGCTGGATTTTGGTATCGTATTCTGGACATGTTTTATCTAGTTTCATCTATTGGTAGTTTCAAAAGTTTTGGTGACCAAGACATGGTCTTGGTTGTGGTGTTCCGATAGTTTCAGTGAATGTATGAGCATTGTAAACATCTTAAGTGTGACCTATATTTGGGTCTTGCAGTAGTGTGTTGTAAAGTGTTTCTTAAGTATGTCCTAGATTTAGGATCAGTGCTAATGCATTTAATACAATTGTAATATCTTTTTTATTTGAATCCAATGCGTTCTTTTGGTTTGGCCAACATGTATATGATCATAAATCTATATAAATAGAGACAAATATTTTTCATTTGATGTATGTGAGAGTGTGAATGTGGAAGAAGATAAGAGAGTTGTAAAAGGATTTTTTGAGTGAGTTCTTGATGGTGATGTGTGCAAGCTGAAGCTAAGTGTGGGAGACTACTGAGAGATCAAGAAGGGATTTGCATATAGATTTGTAGTGGATCAGACAGTATATACAGAGAGAAGGGAAGCAATCAAATCTACTATTGGATGTGGTAACTGAGCTTAGTTATTGAATTGTTTCATGCACATTTAGATGCAATCTTATCAGTTCATATTTTGTCTATAAAGCACCTCTTTTTGTAGAAGGGTAGTTAGCTCAAAGATGAGCCAAATGTAGTGAGAAAACTAACAATGTGCCCTTGTAAAAATCACTTTAATTAGTTTTTCATTTCATGAGAATTAACTTCTTCGTGGTTTTTCCTAGTTTGGGTTTCCACGTAAATTCTAGTTTTCTTTGTGTTGGTGGTTTTGTGCTTTCATGTTTACATTTGATATAATTGCTTGATGTGGTTACTGGTAGAACAAAAGTTAATATTGATATAATAATCATTATCATTTGTATGGTTTGTGAGTATACCGACATAGTAAAAATTTTAGAAAGTATTTGTGAATAACTGATTCAGCCCCCTCTTAGTTATTTGAACTATTCAACAATTGGTATAAGAACCTGGTCCCTTCGAGATAGAGCTTAACCACTTGAGGGAGATCTTTATTGCTTGAATAGGTGGAGGGAGGATATAATGTTGATGAGGATTGACTGATCATGATGAGTGACATTGAGAGTACTAAATCAGAGAATGAGGAGCTGAAAGAAAACCTGAAGGAATAAAATGCATGTATCAATAAGATGAGAGATTAGATTCAAAATTTTAAAGCAAGACATAAGAAAGTCAGTCAAGAATCGAAGGAATCAAAAGAAAAAGTAGCAAACCTAGAACAAAAAGTGAAGGAATCAAAAGAAAAGGGGGTGGAACTAGAGAAGTTTTTGGATGACAAGAATAATATTAAGGAATTCAACAAAGATAGATTAAAGCATAAAATAAAATTGGCATTAGGAAGATCGAAGAAGAACTGGAAATTATAATAGAGGAATGGAAGAAATCTGAAGAGAATCTCAAGAATATCATCAAGATGCAATCAGATGAAAATGAGAGGTTGCATCAGGAATTGAATAAGCTAAGATATGAAGCAAAATCATGTGAGAGTCACATTATTTTGGGTCATTTATTAGCCATGCAGAAGAGTCACAAAGATAAAGAAGGATTAGGGTTTATCGGTGAATGTTCAAATCAAAAGGACAAAAGAAAAGAGATGGAAATTGAAGTTGAGGGAATGTCCAACAAAGCTACCAAGATGAAGAATTAGAATTACATCTACAATAAATCCTCTGGTAAGACAACCAAATACTCAAAGGTACTTAAATTTTAATGGTTATTGTCATATTTATAGTAATTTTGGTCATAAGGCAACTTATTGTAAGATGCAAAAGAAAAAGAAGGTTCAATGCTTGAATTATCATAAATTTGGTCATAAAGAAAGTCAATGCAAAAGTTAAGCTTCAAATCAGGATAAGAAGAGTGCAATGAATAACATCTTTCATGAGAATTGCTATGTATGTCACAACTATGGTCACAAGGCTAGTCAATGCAGATCTATAATTTAGTTAGTAAGATCTGGTAAGAGGAATGTTAATTATTTCAAATGTAGGAAAAATGGTCATTATGCTAACTCATGCAGATCTAGTGGCACTTCGATAAATGATGGAGATTGTAACATTGTTATGGTTTCAAGTGAATCTTAGAAGACTAATATGACTTGGAAGAAGAAGGATGTTGCTAGTGAGGAGAGCCCTGTGGTATTGGACCTCGGTACTAGCTCTTTCGATAACTGATATGAATGATATGGCTTAGGCAGAGTATTAAAATACTATATTAGTCACTTCCCCTACTCTGAGGTGATACCAGTTGTAAATAGCTTGTCTTTGGTATGATGGATGGACAAATATTGATTGCAGTTATTGATTGATTGATTGATTGATGTGTGCAGTAGAGTTGGGTTGTGTGGATGATATTTAATTTTTGACAGGAAAAACAAGCATAAAGGTTCATGGTTATAAATGTGAATTTTGAAATAATTTGGTACTATAGCAAGAATTTGCAAAGATAGCTTGAATAGACATATCTATGTGTAATTATGGAATCTCAATTGGTTGTTCGAGCTATCGGTGTATTTGTGTCGAAGATGGTGAAGAAGGTTGAGTTGAAGGATTTTGATCATAGCAAAATCAAGAAATTGGAGTCTGGATTGACAATAGAAGATATGTAAAGAATTATAAATCTTGGACTGGATATTTGGGGAGAATTTCTTTGGTGTGACGACAAAGAATTCAGCTTATTTCTGTTGAGTTAGTTTCAAGGTGAAACCCTAGTGTTCCAACAAATCTTATCTGGTGTCAAAGGAGGTAATTAGAGCTATACATGATTATGCAATGTCAGTGAATTACCTGGAAAGAAGACAATAGACTACAAGGAGGTAGAAGAATTGACCAAGATCAGTCATGATCAACGTGCACTATTAATCAACACCCTAGAAGTTCACATGGTAAACTATGTTGCCTGTGGCATTTCTTACAAAATTTTGTTTCAAAATCTAATGGTGCCACTTTGGCATTAGTTGTTTATATTACACAAAGTTGTAAGGAAAAATGTTCAAATGGATCTTTGTAAGATGTTAGTGAAAAACTTTCTTGAAAATGTGAAGATGAACATTGAAAGTGGATATGGTTTTAGATTTGAGTCATTGATCATGTGTTTAGCTTTATACTTCTTGAAGTCTTTACCTGGTAAGGAGAATGTTGAATGGAATACTGACATCCCTATTAATTAGTAGATTTGAAGATATCTTGATGGGTTGGAAAATAGGGCAGATGCCTATAAGGCATATTTTGAATGTCTTTGCAAGAGAATAATGGTTCAGGTTTAATGATTACTAGTGTTGTACTGGTAAGTCACGGTGAGGAGGGTTCCTCCTTGGGTCAGAAAAGATTGGAAGTTGTTGTCAGTGGTTCCTCTCCAGAACCTAAGAAAAGGAAAACAAGTGCTAAAGGAAAGGAAATCATTATTGTTTCAGAGGATGAAGTAGAAGATAAGGAGGATGAGGAAACTTAAAAAAAGAAAAAAAAGAGGAAGAAGAGGTAGAGAAAATTATGATTTCTCTGACAGAATCTGATTTTGTAGATTTTGATGAGGTTCAGGTTTTGGTTGAAGATGGTGAGTATGAAAGAATTGGTGAAATGTGTACAAGTTGTTCATCCGTGAACATGACTTTGGTGATGAAATTTCTAATGGATCACTTGATTAGTTGAAGGATCATAGTGTCTAGTGTGTCTGATATGTTACCAGCTCAATTAGTAAATGACATTGAAAATAATTTATCACAATATGGTGCAGATTTCGGTGTGGTCAATATGTCTATAGAGAAGAAATGTGAAAATGCAAAGCATAAACTTTCTAGAGTTATCGGTGAAGCAAAGGATTGTGTGAAGGATATCACAATTATATACAAATACTGTCTTTTGTGGCCTGTTGTGAAAAAGTTTAGAGGAAGAAGTGAAGTGGTTGATAAAGAATTGAATGAGCTCGAAAAGACATATGATTACTTCAAGGACATAGAAGGAAAATAGAGGATTAGTTGGTGAGCTATAGGTAGAGTTGTTGTTGTTACAAAGACAGAGGGAAGATCTGATAAAAGACATTTTAGTTTGTGAAGGACGTGGTAGAGGCCCAGTTGGAGCATGTTGCTAGCATCCTTGCTGATGCTGTAAAAAATTTAAATTCAAATTGAAATACACCCTACAAAAATATTGGTTACGGTTTAAATTAATTTAAAGTATTAAAAATTACTTTTTCTTTTTGAATGTCTTTGTAGGAGAATATTAGTTACGATTTGATGGTTACGAGTGTTCTATCGGTAAGTCATGGTGAGGAGGGTTCCTCCTTGGGTCAGAAAAGATTGGAAGTTGTTTTCAACAGTTCCTCTCCGGAACCTAGGAAAAGGAAAACAAGTGCTAAAGGAAAGGAAATAGTTACCGTTTCAGAGGATGAGGAAACAAAAGAAAAGGAAGAAAAAGAGGTATCGGAGAAAAATGTGATTTCTCTGACAAAATCTAATTTTGTGGATTTTGATGAGATCCAGGCTTTGCTGGAAGATGGTGACTATGAAAGAACTGGTGAAATGTGGACAAGTTGTTCATCTATGAACATGACTTTGGTGATGAAATTTATGGCAGATCACTTGATGAGTTGAAGGATCATAGTATCTAGTGTGTGTGTTATGTTACCAACTAAATTAGTAAATGACATTGAAAATAATTTATTGCACTATGGTGTGGATTTTAGTGTGGTCAAGAGGTCTATAAAGAAGAAATGTACAAATGCAAAGGAGAAACTTTCTAGAGTTATCAGTGAAGCAAAGGACTTTGTGAAGGATATCACAAGTATATACAGATATTATCTTTGGTGGTCTATTGTTGTGGACAATTTCAGAGGAAGAAGTGAAGTGGTTGAGAAAGAATTGAACGAGCTTGGAAAGACATGATTACTTCAAGGACAAATAAGTATAATAAAGACATTTTGGTTTGTGAAGGATGTGGTAGAGGTCTGGTTGGAGCATGATGTTGGCATCCTTGGTGATGTAGTAAAAAAATTAAATTCAAATAGAAATACACCCTAAAAAAATAACTTTTTTAATTTTATGTGTTTAAATTAACCACATTTAGGTATCTAGAAAAAGCCCATTTTATATCTAAATTTTTCTTAATGAATATAAATTAAAAATTATTAAAAATTATTTTTTCTAATTTAAAATATTAAATTTTTTATGTCAATTAAAATAATATTTATATTTAGTAGTTATACAAAAGATATTAAAAAAATATAATAATATACCTATATTTAATATTTATATTATATAAAAATAAAACGAGATACAATTATATTTTATAATTTATAATGCATAAAATATATGATGTCATTAAATATATAATACCATAAAAGAAGAAAATGTTATTTATACGTGGAAGTGAGGTTGTTGCTAATGCTTGCCTAACATCAGATTTTATTCACCATGAGAGTAAAGTCGTCATTTACAGCTCCCGCTATAAAAAGTACAACAAACTAATAAGTTAAAAATTGCTAGAAGATTTAACAAATAGATGGAGGACATGATGATGAAATGATGAGATACATTAACTATATTTTCACATATGTTATTTAAAAAATAGAAATATTGATTTTTATTCTGATATGGACCAATAGTAATGTCGATAAATAATATTTTTATACTCTTTTAAATTCAGAATTAATCATAATTATAGAACTCTTGTTTAAATTTCTTTAATTCATCTCAGATGCACATTTTTCAAGATATTTAAATAATCTCTTCTAAAATTTTCTAAATTGTATTTTATAACAATAAAGTTAAAAACTATCTATATTTTATAATATTAATATTTATTCTTCTTTTACATGTGAAAAAATAATAGGAATGGATAGATCTAAAAATACATGGATTATAATAGTTATTCTTTATATGATTAAAATAATCTATTATATGTTACTCCAGTCTTATTTAATTTTGTCAATTGGAAGGGGAAGCACCACCAGCATTAGTCGTTTAAACGTTAGATGCAAAGGCACAGGTAGTAGTAGAACCAACATCCCTTTATGTGCCAGTGCCCCTTCGCTTAGTTATGATCCAGTTTGGCCTTTGCTAGAACCTACAGTAGTTAGGACTATGCCAAAACCAGCTTTGCTTTGTTTGGTTCCAAATCGAGATAGATATCCAGATCAAGTAGTTGCAGAACCACCCACACTAGCAGCCAAGGCAAAGGTCGGAGATCCAGAGAGACTCAGTTGACTCAGTTGATGAACCAATTCAAGTTTACCCACGTCCAGTTAGAGAGCCACTAGTTTGAGTGCCGTAGTAAATAGCAGCGGAGGCAGCACCCCTAGAAGCAGAAGATATGGTATATGTAAAATTCTAAATTTAGCTTTTTCATTAACATAGAAATGTACATGCAGCGAGTTTATTAACTGGTATAAAATATATTATTCAAAAAAGCAATCACTTGGTGCATGTAGAAAGTTCCATGCATGTTTTCCAAACATTTTCCGAGGCCTATTTATTGGAATAATTTCCTTTGATTGAAATTCATTTATTTCATTTGCATTTTCATTAGGCTACATCGATTGGTTCTGTGATGGGCAAGCGGAAGCTAGAGATAAAACATGTGGAAGATCCGGCTAAACGCGGGTGTCATGTGAAGAACAGGCTAAAAGGACTCCTCAAGAAAGTTCACGAGCTTTCTGTACTTTTCGGCGAGACATTCAAATTGGCCATTACAGGTGAAGACAAAATTACTATTTCATTTCAGAAAGTGAAAGTGGTATTGCTACTGATAATGGCAATGGCTTCTCTCATTTTGACCCAAATCATCTCACTAACCACTTGGCGGAAGTGGTTTATGATGGTGAGGGAGAAGAAATTGTAAAAGGGGAATCTCCCAGCTGTAGTACTGTGAAAAGTTTGAATGATGAGTGCAGGAAAGAAATCAAAGACGGTAGCAATATACTGCCACTTCCGCAGTTAATTCACAATGATAATGATGGTGATGCTCATATTCCAGTTTTCTATAATTCGAAGGGTGAATCCGTTGTTCTTCCTCAAGACATCCAAAGTGCTTCTTTTGAGGCGGCAGTGCAGTCATTCGATGAGCACAAAATTGTTATGAATGATGGGGGGAGAGTGGTGTCATCATCAATGGATTGTTTGGTGTCATAACTGATTTTGTAGACCTATGACTTTTTAGTGGTTTTTTCGACTAGTATGGACTTTTTGACTTGGTTGAGTTTTGGCGACCTTAAAGCAATAAATTATATGTTAAAATGCTTTGCTAAGTTATTTAGAGGTAAATTAGTTTATTTAAAATGATTAATTTGGAAAACGAAAATGATTAAATGTGTTTTATATGTTGGTAAAAATATATCTTGATATGATTATGCATGCTTAAAATGAAAGATTTACAAGTCGATTTGATTATAGATTTTTTTGGGGCTAACCTACTCATCAAAATTGAGTGTTGGACTGTTGACAGGATCTGAGGATGGGGGTGTGGTCAAAGTAGGGGAGCCTAGCTCCTCGGTATGGTTGAGTCCAGAATTATATGTTTACATGCACACACCACCAGTTATTTTTGTTCTAATTATGAAAAAAATTTAATAATGTGATTTACTTATATAATGAATTAGTGTTAAATAAATAAAATGCAATCTTGTGTTAGTATACTGTAATGTTTATTTAATTTTTGTTTATTCATTTAAGTTTTAATATTGCTTGAGAATTATAATTACTTTCAGTTAATGAGTAGAAAAAGTGGAATGTTTCTGTGATTTCTTTTGAGCTTTTGGCTTATTCTTGTCATGCTGGCATGATGGGAGGAGGAAGTGGAGAGTCTTCCCTCTTTCTCGGTGTTAATCTAGGCATCAATGTGCGTAGGAGAGTAGTTTCTTTATTATCTTTCAGTTGATTTAGAGTTGACTAGGAGTCGGGGCCGTTTTCCTGAGCATGATGGACACAAAGAAAGGAAGTTTCAGTTGATTTAGAGTTGACTAGGAGTCGGGGCCGTTTTCCTGAGCATGATGGACACAAAGAAAGGAAGTTGCGCAGTTGAAGAGAGAGTTTTTGGAATTGATTTAAGGAAACTTAGAACTGGGAGGAAAAAAAAAAGAAAAATGCAGAATTGGTTGAAAGAAGCAGAGCAAAATAGGGGATAGCGCAACAGGAGGGAAGAGGGGCCAATTCGATACATCTGCTGCATCAAGAAAAAAAGAAAAAAACCAGGTTCCTCTTTGTGATTTTGGCTATGATAATGATGAATGGTTTTATTATCTTTTTGAGATCTTGTTTCTAGTTTTATATATGTTGTCTGTGAGCTCTGTTCAAATAGCGTAATTAGCAATGTTTTTCCTTGGTCATTTGCTCTATGCAGCAGCCTTTAAACACACCCCTGCGTTATTTTTCTTTAGTATATTTTATCGCATGTAGTACCCAGTCGGAAACAGACTTGAACCATAGGCTTTATGCGTAAGTCTGGCTAATGAACTGAACTGTAGGCAGATTTATATATTTAAATTCGTTTGAAACAAGTGTTAGAAGGATGATCCGCCAGTCAAATCTTTATATCTCTGCAAGATTTAGCATTGATATGTCTTCTCTTAAGGCACTCGTTAAGGCTAGAAGGTACGGGTTGGCTTTCTCAGCATTAGATCATATGTTTTAAACAGTATGCTGCTTGGTTTGGTTTATTAATTTATATGGTGGATTTTAGGTAAGTTTTCTATGATCGAGACTGTAGATCACCAGTCATATCTGCGTTCTTCCCCTGAGTATTCCACCTGGTCCTTGTTTTAGGCGGCTAATTTACAATTTGCAAGTGATTTTGGCACTCGGCTGTAAACGAAATCTTTACTTTGTTTGCAGAGTTTTTGGGTTCAATAACAAACTACTAAGCATGTCCACGCTTAGTCATTACTCCTTTCCGCCATGGCACCCCTGTATAATCGATTAGTCTCAAGCTATTTAGGGAACGAGTGTAGTGTTTCTTGAGATCAATCATCAAACCTAAAACCTAATGTATAACCCTGAACTGAGGAATTGGTAGGTAGTAAAGATTTTGTATAGGATTCATCATGTAATTGATTTTCCTGTGAAGTTCAGTCCTGTCTGGCGTCATGAAGGAAATAATCACATTGTTGCTGGCTTTTAGGGCCCGTTTGGACCACGGCATATCGGCTGTTATTCCCGAATTGCGAATTCCAAATTTCAAATCCATTGTTTGTGGTCGACATGCATGGATGGAATTGGAATTTCGATATGCCAATTTTGCCAAAAAAACGGGCATACCGTCTTCCACTTGAAAAGGTGGAATTGGAATATCGGGCTCGCATACCCGTTTCGTATGCCAATTTTTATTGACTGTCGGGTTCGCGTCTGCTTGCAAAATAGTTTTTTTACATCCGCATTTGTCCTCTGCCCTAATCTCCTGTAATATCTCCTGAAATATCCGCACTAAAACGTTGCGAGAGAGGTGGGCGGGCTTGTATTCCTCGCCATTGATGCTCTTGCTGTTGGTAATCTCCTGTAATATCCGCACTAAAACGTTACGAGAGGCGGGCGGGCTTGCCAATCGCAGAAGATCGTATTCCTTGCCATTGATGCTCTCGCTGTTGATATTGCTAAGGCTGAAGCCCATCCATCGCAGGCCCAATCCCACCCCAACAACACCTCCTACTCGCCGAAGAAGCCATCTTCCCGCTGTTGATGATTGTAACTATCGCAATTCATGTTTTTCACTTTGAGATCGCCCCAGTAGACATCTTAATCTCCATCCATGTGCCATGTATGTCTCTCTGTGCCCTACACGGACACAAACATCTAGTTTGTCCCAATGGTTTTCTTAGTCGGCTTCCGGGTGAACCAAACAGGTCATCCCATATTTCGGAAATCATTTGAGAATTTGATCTTCCAGAATTTCATTTTGAGAATTTGATCTTCCAGAATTGACTATATCTGGCATTTGGTATTCCATGGTCCAAACGGGCCCTTAGGATTTAGGAATTAGAAATTACTAAGCTGATGTGTATCTTCCTTAGCGCATCTGAAATATTCTTCAATTACAACCTTTTGACATTTTAAGGCGAGCGTGAGGCCTGTTTAGCATTGAACGTTTTTTTTTTATATGGAATAATAACAATGCACTGTTGAATGCATGGTAGTTATATGATTTATTCAATTCTCAACCGTAAGTCTAGGGAAAAAGTTACTGTGTGACCAGTTTGTCTGTGGCGTCTGTAATTCTTTTGTTTTTAGTTCTGAAGCCTTCATTTTTCCAATTATCTGATGTAAAACGGGACAACAAATCAAAATGTTAGTTTAGATTTACATTTTAAAATTCTAGAATTTCAAATGTTTCTTAATCTCTAAACATACCGATTGTGTTTTGGCTGTAAAAGATTAAAAGCACTGTAAAAATAAAATTGTAGTGTTTTAGTTTTATTCTTTAGAGTTGAATCACTCGTAACGTTTTATAAAACCAGTGGTTCATGAAAATTACCAGATTATCATTTTGTAGAGACATGAAAATTTAATAGCACATTAGATTCTTTAATTAACGATGTGGTTGTCTGTAGAATTGGGAAAAATGTTATCTGATGTTTAATTAAATAGTGTATCTTTGATATCTTCCATTGGTTGGTAATTCAAGTTAACTATTGTAATCCACTATTAAGTTTTTTTTTTTTAAGTCAGCAAGGAAACAGTAAATTAAACCTGTTAAACTGAGAGGATATTAAAATTATTGTGTTTTGTTTTGAATTGAAGCGTAATTTGGAATAAGACAGAGAAGGGTAAATAAGTTGTTTTACATGTCAGTTTTTTTTTACTGATTTGAAAAAGATTCTTTGGCCAAAGATTATTTTCGCATATGTTTCATGAATATGCTTGGTTAGTATTGTATGTTCTCTCTGTCGTTATGTGATTAGGATTTCTATTTCAAACTAAAGATTGTTGTAGTAGATAGAATCACAATTGCTTCATATTCTTCCAGCTCTTCAGTGCTGAGTTGCTAGTCTTCTCGAGTAGGGTCAGTGCGCTTCCATATCAGGGTAAGCCCCGAGGGTGCTAACCACTCCATGGTTGGGCGGAAAAAGTGCCTTGGCCACACTCTCATCTCAGGATTTGCAGGTGGATGTGTAGGCTAGAGGCTTAGGAGACAGGGACTGTTACAGTGTGGTGCCTAGTTACCGTTTTATGACGGTTTGGGAAAAAGAAAGTTATTTTGATTTTCTACATATGTTGAATTTCGACAAATGGTCGAAACCTTGTAATAAAGATGTAATTATTTAGTTTTAAAAGTTTGTACTTGACGATAGAAAGGTCAAATGTATTAAGTTGTAATCCCTAGTCGTTATTATTTAATGACACTTATTGTTGATATATGGGAAAACATTGGCCATCATGAATTTTTATTTATAGACTTTGAGATATATTTATTTTTGTGATATGTTTTCTTTCTATGAAAATTTTGGTCTTTACATGTGGTATCAGAGCAAAGTTTAAACCCTAGGGCCTGGGTCTTTTATGCTGAAGTTGTGTTTGTACATGGTACAAGAATAGAATGTCATCATGCAGACTTGAAACAGTGGCCAAGCTGGAAACAGTAATGAACAAAATGATATTCCTAATCAAAGGCTTGATGAAATTGTAGTCCTCCTAGCTGAACAGAGGAACATTTTGCAACAGCAAAATGATAGAATGAATGACATTGAAAATGACTTAAGTGGTAGACATAATGAGGGAAATCAAGATGATGAAGCTCGAAGGAAACGGGTAGAAGATCAGAGGTTGGAGGCTCTTCGGAAAGAAGAAGAGGATAGGATGAATGAGGAACGTCGTAAGAGAGAGGCCGATATGGGGCAAATGATGGAAATCTAAACAATGACCAAATTGCTAAGGAATTGAGCAAGGACCTTAAAAAGGTCACGCCACCTACATTCGATGGAAAGACTATAGGGGATGCTGCTGAGGCATGGATTATATCTATGGAAAAGTACTTCCATGTTCGGAATCTTTCAGGATAGTCAAGGGCATTATGGGGAGCTTTCCAGCTGATTGAAGAAGTAACTACTTGGTGGAATAATGAAATGGCCGAAAAGAAGTTACGACCAGGATAGATATCTTGGGATGATTTCCTTGTCTATTTTAGGAAACAATGGTTGCCACAGTTGTATTATGACAGGAAAGTGTCTGAGTTTCAAAATCTGATTCAGGGAGTTTTGTCAGTAACTGATTACCATGTGAAGTTCAGCCATTTGGTGAAGTATGTTCCTCAATATCTGCAGGATGAACGTTTTCAAACACGTAAGTTTATTTTGGGATTACGTCTAGAGATTGGATCTGAGGTTGAGATTCATGAACCTGAAACAATGAAGTTCGCTCATGCGAAGGCACTACTGCAGGAGGAGAAACTAAAAAGGGTACCAACAATTTGAGTCTCCCAACGAAACAATGGTTCAGAAGGATTCAAGAGGAAATATGACAATGATAAATCTAGGAACAATGGACATCACCAAGTGCAGGATCTGAGAGGTAAAGGCAGAGGAAATGGAGGTAGAAACAATAACAATCCTCAAAATCAGAATTAGAATCAGAACAGAAACAATAACAGGAATGGGAATAACAAGAATGGAAACAACTGGAGGAATAGAACTGAAAACAGGCAAGGACCGAGAAATGGGTGTTTTAACTGTGGGGGTAGTCATTATGCTGCATATTGTCCTCAGAATATGACACAGAGAGAGGGTAAAGCTCCTTAGGTACAACACTAGATTCATGCAGTGGTTGATCATCGCTAAGCAGATTTTCAGGCAGCTCCTATTCAGATAGTTGGTAAGCTCTATGGACACGATGTTTCTATTTTAATTGATACTGGAGCTATTGAATGTTTTATAGATCCTAAGTTTATTTCAAAGTTATCTGTTAGAGCTGGTTATTTATCTGAACCATGGATGGTTGAATACGGCAATAGGATAGAGTGTAGGGTTGAGCAGTGTCTAGCATGCAGCAATTTAGAATTTCCAAATTTTCAAACACAAGTTAACCTTTATGTCGCTCCTTTAGGATCTTATGATGTTATTTTGGGCATAAATTGGCTAATTGAGCACAAGGACATTGTGAATTGTAAGGACAAGTCAATTCAATGCTTAGATGATTTGGGTATGCCTACAGTTGTTAAGGGTATTCAAAAACCTTTGGAACTAAGGCTTATATCCACTATGCAAATGAAGAAAGCCCAAAAGAAGGGGTGTATGATCTTTGTAGCTTATGCAAAAGACTTAGACACTCCTTCTAGTCTAAATGACTATCCTATCCTGCAAGAGTTCCAAGATGTGTTTGCAGAAGAATTACCAGAATTGCCTCCTAAGAGAGAATTTGACTTCTCTATAGATGTGTTACTAGGAACCGAACCTCAATCTAAGGCTCCATACAGAATGACAACCACATAGATGTATGAGTTGAAAACTCAATTGCAGGAACTCTTAGACAAAGTATTCATACGACCTAGTGTTTCACCATGGGGAGCACCTGTGATCTTCGTAAAGAAGAAGGATGGCACTTTGAGGTTATGTATAGATTACCGAATGCTTAACAAGGTGACTATTAAGAACAGATATCTGCTTCCTAGAATTGATGAACTTTTTGATCAAATGAAAGGAGCAATAGTGTTCTCAAAGATTGACTTAAGATCTGGGTATCATCAGCTCTGGATCAAGGATGAGGATATAGCAAAGACAACTTTTAGAACAAGGTATGGGCATTATGAATTTGTAGTGTTAGCTTTTGGATTGACTAATGCCCCTGCCGCATTCATGAACTTGATGAATAGTGTGTTCCGAGATTGTTTGGATAAATTTGTAGAGATTTTTATAGATGACATTTTGATTTATTCCAAGAATCTCGAGGAACATGAAGAACACTTGCGTATAGTTTTGCAACGCCTTAGAGATAGGAAATTGTATGGCAAACTTTCCAAGTGTTCATTTTATCAGAAAGAGATACACTACGTGGGGCATATTATTTCTGCTAAGGGCATTGCAGTGGATCCAACAAAGATCCAAGCTATACTTGAATGGCCAACACCACAGAATGTGAGTGAAGTTAGAAGCTTCATGGGACTTGCAGGATATTACCAAAAATTTGTGGAGGATTTCTCCAAAATTGCAGCACCTATTACATCCCTATAGAGGAAAGGAAAGAGGTATGAGTGGACAGAGGTTTGTGAGAAGGCATTCCAGTTACTGAAACAAAAACTCACATCTGCACCTATCCTAGTTATACCGGATCCTAATGGCCATTTTACTGTAATCACTGATGCTTTAGGTGAAGGTTTAGGAGGGGTACTTATGCAGAATGATAAAGTAGTAGCTTATGAGTCACGGAAGCTGAAGCAGTATGAGGTTAATTATGCGCCTCATGATTTAGAACTTGCTGCCATAGTTCATGCTCTTGTGATGTGGAGACATTACCTTTTAGGTAAGCCCTTCGAATTGAAAACCAACCATATGGGTTTGAGGTACTTCTTCACTCAACCCAATCTTAATGCTAGACAAAGGCGATGGATATAACTCTTGAGTGAGTATGACTTTGGTATAGAATATATCAAAGGGAAGGAAAACAAAGTAGTTGATGCCTTAAGTAGAAGGAGACACCTTGTAGCTATTTCTACCACCTGAACACGCCTAAAGGAACAGGTGATGCAGAATCTTCAAGGTGATGACCATTATGAGTTGGTCAAATCAGCATTGTAAAATGATCCGACAGACCATCATTTTGATGGATATTCTTTTGATGATGATGGTATTTTGAGATACCAAGGGAGGATGTATATTCCCAATCAAGATGGATTGAGGAAGTTGGTTTTTGAGGAGATGCATTGCACTCCATATTCAGGACATCCAGGAGTTAATAAAATGCTTGCTGATATGCGGCCATTATATTTTTGGCCCGGACTCAAAAGAGATGTTGTAACATCTATAGCTTAGTGTCTAGAATGCCAACGGGTTAAAGCTGAGCATGTCCATCCAGCTGGACTTTTGAATCCTCATGAGATACTTGAATACAAGTGGCAGGTTATTACTATGGATTTTGTTCAAGGTTTACCTATGACTAAGCGCAAACATGACGTGATCTTGGTTGTGGTTGATAAACTGACCAAGGTTGCACATTTCATACCAGGCAATCTGAGGGATGGATCTTTGGTTTTGGCCAAGAAATTTGTTCAAGAGATTTTCAGACTTCATGGAGTACCAGAGACCATAATATCAAATAGGGACACGAGAATGACGTCAAGGTTTTGGACAACCTTGAATGCTTCTTTGGGAACAAGGTTGAATTTCAGTACAGCATATCATCCTCAGACGGATGGTCAAACAGAGAAGGTTAACCAGGTTCTTGAGGACTTACTGAGAATGTATTGCATGGATCAGCAGTACAAGTGGGAAGAGTATCTTCCTTTGGTTGAATTTTCTTACAATAATTCTTATCATTCATCATTAGGTATGGCTCCTTTTGAAGCTCTCTATGGGAGAAAGTGTCAGACACCCATTAGTTGGGACAGGGTAGAGGACAGGATCATTGTGGGTCCTGAATTATTGAGGGAAATGGAAGAGCATATGTCTCTTATTAGAGAACGGTTGAAGGAAGCCGTAGATAGGCAGAAGAGTTATGCAGACAAGAATCGTACCTTCAGATAGTTCATAGTGGGGGACAAACTTTTTCTTCGTGAGGCCACATAAGAGTTCCATATCTTTTGGTAGAGCTTCTAAGCTCGCACCTAGATATGTCGGGCCTTTTGATATTTTGGAGATTATCAATCTTGTTGCATATAGACTAGCCTTGCCACCTGTCCTTTCCCGTATTCATAATGTGTTCCATGTATCTTTACTGAAACCTTACCATCCAAATGCTTCTCATGTCCTTGATTGGCGTGCTTTACAGGTACAGGATCCAGGAGTGGTGTTAGTGGAGCCATCCAGTATCATTGATCAGCATACCATCAGGGTGCGCGATAGAGCGATCTTGCAGTATAAGGTCCAATGGGATCAATTCTCTGTTGACAATGCTACATGGGAGGATGCAGATGACATGATTAGATTATTTTCGCATTTACTTCCATAGACTTAAATATGCTATTTTGATTCATGTTTTTTTTCAGTTAGTTTATAGTTTGAGAACTTATGTTGTATTTTCATAAGACATCAGGACGACGTCTTCTCTTAGAGGGGAAGGATGTCATAACCGATTTTGTAGACCTATGAATTTTTAGTGGTTTTTGCGACTAGTATGGACTTTTTGACTTGGTCGAGTTTTGGCGACCTTAGAGCAATAAATTATATGTTAAAATGCTTTGCTAAGTTATTTAGAGGTAAATTAGTTTATTTAGAATGATTAATTTGGAAAATGAAAATGATTAAATGTGTTTTATATGTTGGTAAAAATATATCTTGATATGATTATGCATGCTTAAAATGAAAGATTTACAAGTTGATTTGGTTATAGATTTTTTTGGGATCAACCTACTGATCAAAATTTGAGTGTTGGACTGTTGACAGGATCTGAGGATGGGGGTGTGGTCGAGGTAGGGGAGCCTAGCTCCTCGGTATGGTTGAGTCCAGAATTATATGTTTACATGCACACACCACCAGTTACTTTTGTTCTGATTATGAAGAAAATTTAATAATGTGATTTACTTATATAATGAATTAATGTTAAATAAATAAAATGTAATCTTGTGTTAGTATGCCATAATGTTTATTTCATTTTTGTTTATTTATTTAAGTTTAATATTGCTTGAGAATTATAATTACTTTCAGTTAATGAGTAGAAGAAGTGGAATGTTTCTGTGATTTCTTTTGAGCTTTTGGCTTATTCTTGTCATGTTGGCACGATGGGAGGAGGAAGTGGAGAGTCTTCCCTCTTTCTCCGTGTTAATCTGGGCATCAATGTGCGTAGGAGAGTAGTTTCTTTATTATCTTTCAGTTGATTTAGAGTTGACTAGCAGTCGGGGCCGTTTTCCTAGGCATGATGGACACAGAGAAAGGAAGTTGTGCAGTTGAAGAGAGAGTTTTTGGAATTGATTTAAGGAAATTTAGAACTGGGAGGAAAAAAAAAAGAAAAATGCAAAATTGGTTGAAAGAAGTAGAGCAAAACAAGGGATAGTGCAACATGAGGGAAGAGGGGCCAATTCAATACATCTGCTACGTCAAGAAAAAAAGAAAAAAACCAGGTTCCTCTTTGTGATTTTGGCTATCATAATGATGAATGGTTTTATTATCTTTTTGAGATCTTGTTTCTAGTTTTATATATGTTGCTTGTGAGCTCTGTTCAAATAGCGTAATTAGCAATGCTTTTCCTTGGTCATCTGCTCTACGCAGCAGCCTTTAAACACACCCCCTACATTATTTTTTTGTAGTATATTTTATCGCATGTAGTACCCAGTCGGAAACAGTCTTGAACCATAGGCTTTATGCGTAAGTCTGGCTAATGAACTGAACCGTAGGCAGATTTATATATTTAAATTCGTTTGAAACAAGTGTTAGAAGGATGATCCACCAGTCAAATCTTTATATCTCTGCAAGATTTAGCATCAATATGTCTTCTCTTAAGGCACTCGTTAAGGCTAGAAGGTACGGGTTGGCTTTCCCAGCATTAGATCATATGTTTTAAACAGTATGCTACTTGGTTTGGTTTATTAATTTATATGGTGGATTTTAGGTAAGTCTGCTATGATCGAGTCTGTAGATCACCAGTCATATCTGCGTTCTTCCCCTGAGTATTCCACCTGGTCCTTGTTTTAGGCGGCTAATTTACAATTTACGAGTGATTTTGGCCCTCGGCTGTAAACAAAATCTTTACTTTGTTTGCAGAGTTTTTGGGTTCAATAAAAAACTGCGATATTGCTATCAGGATTTAACTGTGTAATTTTTGAGTCAAACTCATTGACCCATGATTCATGAGTAGTGGTTCACCGAACCCATCTCTCATGAACTTATCACTCATTGGATCTAGGTGATGCTCACAGAGGTGAAGCACCAGGACTTCCCAGGAGATCACCCATCCCAGTACTACTCCAGCTCGAGCGCGCTTAACTACGGAGTTTCCTCCATGGTTAAACCCACTCTACTTGCATCCTCATTTGCAAAACCTTCACCAAGTGTTGTGCCTTATGAACCATTCATTAGAAAGCCCCTTAAGCTCATCAATTGATAAGTAGGATATATTTTCCACAGCAAGTCAAATTGTGATATTGCTATCAGGATTTAACTGTGTAGTTTTTGAGTCAAACTCATTGACCCATGATTCATGAGTAGTGGTTCACTGAACCCATCTCTCATGAGAATGAAATGGAACACTTAGCACTCATTGGATCTAGGTGATGCTCACAGAGGTGAAGCACCGGGACTTCCCGGGAGGTCAATAACAAACTACTAAGCATGTCCATGCTTAGTCATTACTCCTTTCCGCCATAGCACCCTGTATAATTGATTAGTCTCAAGCTATTTAGGGAACGGGTGTAGTGTTTCTTGAGATCAATAATCAAGCCTAAAACCTAACGTATAACCCTGAACTGAGGAATCGGTGGGTAGTAAAGATTTTGTATAGGATTCATCATGTAATTGATTTTCCTGTGAAGTTCAGTCTTGTTTGGCGTCATGAAGGAAATAGTCACATTGTTGCTGGCTTTTAGGATTTAGGAATTAGAAATTACTAAGCTGACGTGTATCTTCCTTAGCGCATCTGAAATATTCTTCAATTACAACCTTTTGACATTTTAAGGTGAGCGTGAGGCCTGTTTAGCATTGAACATTTTTTTTTATATGGAATAATAACAATGCACTGTTGAATGTGTGGTAGTTATATGATTTTTTCAATTCTCAACCGTAAGTCTAGGGAAAAAGTTACTATGTGACCAGTTTGTCTATGTCGTCTGTGATTCTTTTGTTTTCAGTTCTGAAGCCTTCATTTTTCCAATTATCTGATGTAAAACAGGACAACAAATCAAAATGTTAGTTTAGATTTACATTTTAAAATTCTAGAATTTCAAATGTTTCTTAATCTCTAAACATACTGATTGCGTTTTGGCTGTAAAAGATTAAAAGCACTGTAAAAATAAAATTGTAGAGTTTTAGTTTTATTCTTTAGAGTTGAATCACTTGTAACGTTTTATAAAACCAGTGGTTCATGAAAATTACCAGATTATCATTTTGTAGAGACATGAAAATTTAACAGCACATTAGATTCTTTAATTAACGATGTGGCTGTCTGTAGAACTAGGAAAAATGTTATCTGATGTTTAATTAAATAGTGTATCTTTGATATCTTCCATTGGTTGGTAATTCAAGTTAACTATTGTACTCCACTATTAAGTATTTTTTTTTAAGTCAGCAAGGAAACAGTAAATTAGACCTGTTAAACTGAGGGGATATTAAAATTATTATGTTTTGTTTTGAATTGAAGCATAATTCGGAATAAGACAGAGAAGGGTAAATAAGTTGTTTTACCTGTCAGTTTTTTTTTACTGATTTGAAAAAGATTCTTTGGCCAAAGATTATTTTCACATATGTTTCATGAATATGCTTGGTTAGTATTGTATGTTCTCTCTGTCGTTATGTGATTAGGATTTCTATTTCAAACTAAAGATTGTTGTAGTAGATAGAATCACAATTGCTTCATATTCTTCCGGCTCTTCAGTGCCGAGTTGCTAGTCTTCTCGAGCAGGGTTGGTGCGCTTCCATATCAGGGTAAGGCTCAGGGGAGCTAACCACTCCATGGTTGGGTGGAAAAAGCGCTTGGGCCACACTCCTGTCTCAGGATTTGCAGGTGGACGTGCAATCTGGAGGCTTAGGAGACAGGGATTGTTACAGTGTGGTGCCTAGTTACCGTTTTATGACGGTTTGGGAAAAAGAAAGTTATTTTGATTTTCTACATATGTTGAATTTCGACAAATGGTCGAAACCTTGTAATAAAGATGTAATTATTTAATTTTAAAAGTTTGTACTTGACGACAAAAAGGTCGAATGTATTAAGTTGTAATCCCTAGTCGTTATTGTTTAACGACACTTATTGGTAATATATGGGAAAACATTGGCCATCATGAATTTTTATTTATAGACTTTGAGATATATTTATTTTTGTGATATGTTTTCTTTCTATGGAAATTTTTGTCTTTACATTTGGGAGAATATATGGTGTTGGAGTCACATAGCAACAGCAACAGCATGATGCTGAGCATGATGGAAGCTCTTCTTCCCACTCCCGATCATCTTGATGTTGCCTACGAAGAGGACACTGAATACATGGACTCACTCTGGACTTATTGATGATGCTAAGGTGAATTGCATTGTAAAACCCTTTGACGATAAATCTAGCACCAAAAACACACTTTGTACTGATTTGAATTAAATGATTATAATCTATGGCCTTAATTTTTGTGTTTAAAAAACATGTATGCCTTTAATTTTTGTATTTTGAAAAAATTATAATGGCAAGTCATCTTTCAGCCTGAATTAGGATGAACTACTTTCCTCTACATTCTCTCTACACTTGTGGAGATCATATGTGCAGATTTAATTTATAATCAAATTTTACCAGCATCTTTAATAAGGAATTTTATTTTACAAAAGTGTGGTTTGGATTACTTTTGCAAGTTAACAAATTTGCAATTAAAAAAATTGACGCAATTTATCTCAATTCTTTATATTATAGTGTTTTATTTTAGATTTCTACATTTTTCTAACAGGCTGATTACTTTGCCAGCATCGTCTGTCAAGCCATCAGAATGCTATATCTGTTATTTTCTTTCTTTTGGAAAATAAGTGACAATTTATCTCAAAGTTATATTGTTTTATTTTTATTTTATTTTTATATTTTCCTAACAGATTATTTTCATTCTTTCCCAAAATAAAAGCCCCGAATTTTGATATAAAAATTATAAGGCTATACAAAGTGTCTCACATATAGTATATATTCAAACTTGAAAATTAGAATATTAATACACTATTTAAAATAAATTAATTTGAAAAAATTTGCTCATTATAGCTGTAAGATAGTATACATTTAAATTGGAAAATATTAACCTCTTTCCATCTATATAAATATTTATTTATAAAAAATTTATAAGAATTAATTTTTTTGTTACAAGAAAAATATCAAATATTAATATACTATTTAAAATAAATTAATTAAAAATATACTAATTCATCATTACCTACACTTTATCTATTCATCCGTCGAGTGAAAACAGTGTTAATTGTCAATGCATGAATTGTTTTTAAAGGTGAAGCGATTTCGGCGCTCGCAAAACTGTGTTTAAACTGCACTCTGTTCTATTCTTATAATACTAGTAGTTTGAAGATTGTATGATTTCTCATTTTATGCATTATTTCAATTCTTTTTTTTTAAAAGGGTGCATGTTTTGTTGGATCAATTATATATTGTAATTATTTAGCTATGTCTATTAAAATATCTTTGATTGTTCTGTTTTATGTTGAAAGTTTACAATTTTTATATCAATTTAAATAGTGTGTTAATAAAGAAAAATGATTTTAATAATTTTTAAGCTTTATAATATTTGTAAGTATTAAATTTTATAGATTTTAATGAAAGATTGAATTGGAAATTAATATTTCTATAATATAGATCATAAAAAATAAAAATAAAATTAAAAATAAGATTTCTTAAACAATAACAAAATATTTAAATTTAAAAAATCTTATATACAAATGTAAATATATTAATTTTTATTTACCATTATAAATATGAATGTCAAAATAATCAATAAATAAATATATTGATAATAATTTGAATCACTGTTATATCATATAAAATAATTAGATTTCTTTATCATATAAAAGATAAAACATCTCATTCATTATATATTTAGATTATTTACAAAATAATCTATATCAATTGTTAGTTACAAAATATTTCACCCAATTTGAAGATCAAACCATATTTAGTGTCACCCTAGGAGATCCAAGGGTTTCAGATTAAACATGATGAGGAAATTATCTTTGCCAGAAATGATATTCTGTAGAGCCATCAGTTTCTGCTACTAAACTAGGATTAGTAGCCAATATAGATGGTTTATAAAATCCTACAATATTCCTCAAATGAATTTTAAAAAGGTAGGAAACTCAAAATAGAGTTAGGAATAGATAGCAACATGGAATGTTAGGGGCATTAATGCCTCTAATAAACAAAGAATTATAGAAAGAAACTTAATTATTTAAGCAATGTTAAAAGCTGAAAAAACTCATTATCCTTCACCTTAATTAATATTTATGGTCCTATTAGTAATAATAATAAATTAGATACATAGAAAGAAATTGAAGAGTGGATCAATTTACATAATAATAACTTCCATATTTTAGGAGGAGATTTTAATGCTATTTTGGATTGTTCAGAAAAATTTGGAGGATCTTCGTACAAATTCCAAGCCCATATAGATTCTAGCAAGTGGTCTAGTAAAAATAATTTGATAGACATAAAAACTAGGAATGGTATATATAAGTGGAGTAATAGAAGATCTAGATTCGGTCATATAGCGGAAAGATTGGATAGGTTTATTTTCAAAGAAAACTTCAGGGACTTTAATTATTTAATATCGGCAAAAATCCTTCCTAATGCACACTCTGACCACTTCCCTGTAAGATTAAACATTTATGAGGAAATCAAGTCTTCAAGAAATCCTTTTAGAATTGAAAATATGTGGTTTCAAGATAAGGACTTTTTAAAGTTGCTTGCTATGTGTGAGTGTGTTTAAAAAGATAACTTAACAATTAAAATTAGAAATAGATAATATAATAAGAATTTTTATTTTGATACGAATTCAGACTAATGGTATATTTTATTTTTTTATATTAAAAATTGAGGGATCAAAAAGAGTTTATACAAAGATAAGGGGAGGCAATGCCTCAACCCACAAAAAAAATAGAGCAAACCATTACATCACAGAAGATAAAAAGTCATCTAACAAAAAGATTCACAAAAGTAACAGAGAACGTAGCAATTCTCGTTATAATATTCACAAAAAAAAGGGGAGATCAGCAAAAAAGTTCTCCTATTGAAGAACCTCATCAAGATTTTCCACCCAGGTGGTCCAGCCTTGAGAAGCCTCCATCTAGACCACCTTCTTCTGCTCCAGGATTTGAGTAAACATCTCGAGCTTGTCAAAGTAGGTACCTCTATTTTCTTTGATATCCTTAATCAACTTCTTGAGAGCATCATCAAAAGAAGTCTAGTTTTCCACAATGCTAGCCCACTCAAAGCCATCTTTCATTTCATAGATGAACATAGTAGCATGTTTGTCTCTGAGGAACCGCAACAACTTTTTCCTTTCCAAATTCATCACACAACAAACCTGCACAACAATTTTAAAATGAATGATTTTTCTAAGAAAACTAGTAAGAGACCTACCATTACCTTGAATTTTTTTCTCATTTCTAAATTTCCAAATAAACCAAAGGATGAATGATGAAAGGATTTTCCAGAACATATTAGCATCATTTTTAAGCCCATGAATGAAACCGGTAATAATATCAAGAGTACAAACATGTTCAGTAAGAGATATCCAAAACATCAACTAGACTTCTTTGGCAAAGATACAGTCAAGAAAAATGTGTCTCATAGTCTCAGGCATCCTACAAACAAAGCAAGTGTCATAGGTAGCAAGGTGGTTTCTAATAGGTAGTCTATCAAGCATGAGTTGCCACTTGAAGCACTTGATCTTAGGGGGGATGGGAGATTTCCAAAATTTCTCAAAGGTTTGCTGCCAATCAGAAGGGTTAATGTCAATATACCAAAGGGAATTAATGCGATCTGTAACCAAGGTGTCATAGTTGAGAACCCTATAAATATCCTTGGCTTTAACTTTAGGGAGGAGGGATCCATCTTTCCAACGGAATGAAAGGAATTTGTGAGAATCAACATCAGTATTTCAAGGAAGGTTAAGGGGAGCACAAGCATTTTTAATCATGTTGTAAGTTCTCTTGTGAGACTCAGGAAGGCCATAGTCATTGCTAAGAGTTTCCCAGCTGATAAGGTTATTATGCTCCAAGATGTCCATAATACACTTAATGCCCTTATTACACCAATGCCTAGCAGAGCAGCCTTGGGTTAGGGCAAGGGGTTTATTATTGTGGTAGAGGTTCCACCATATTGAATGTTCCCCATGTAGGGTGTAATTATGATCAATGTTGGGGTTGTCTATAAATCCGCACACATGCTCCCAGGCTTTCCATATGGACTTAAAGACCCAAGTGCCTTGGACAAACACAGAGAATCAACCAACAACCAAATCATAGAATGGGAGAGCTTTCCAAGATTTGGCAGACTTAGGGACACCATTTTGAATATTGTTTCTGACCAGAACCTTCCAGGGTTCTTGTCCTTCCAGAGCATGGAAGATCCATTTGGCAGCGAGGGACATTCCTTGCATCCTAAGATCCTTAAGACCCAGACCTCCAAGCTTCTTGTCAATGTGGCACCAGTTCCATTTGAACGTGTGAGCCTTCCTTTTACCCTTGCCATTAGACCAGAGGAAGTGTCTAATGGACTTTTAGATTTCAAAAATTTGATAATTTCTAAACATCCAGGCAGAGGAATAGTATATATTGTAGGAGGAGAGGATCTTTTGGCAGATTTGGACCCTACCAACAAGGGAGAGAACCCTATTGTTCCACTTATTGAGCTTCTTATCAATCTTCTCTTTAACCCAGAGCCACATATCCTTAAGGGAGGGAGAGATAGAGAATGGGATACCTAGATATCTAACAATTTTATTAGGTCCTCCCCAAGAGTAGCCAAATTGTTGAAGCCAGTCTGGGGGTTCCTCTTTCCACCCAAGCAAGGTAGATTTAGAACTGGAAATACGGACACCCAAGGCTTTTCCAAAAATATCCAATTTTTGGGTGAGGCACTCAATGTTGTGTCTAGAGAGCTCGAGGAATAGCGAAGTATCATCTACAAATTGAATATTGAGTAATTTAGAATCATCTGGCATCTTAATACCATGAACTCTAGGAGATAAGGTATCATCTCTAAGGAGGTAAAATAAAGCATTTGAGGCAATAACAAATAGAGTAGGGGCGAGAGGGAAGCCCTACCTAATGGATCTAGTAATTGAGATAGGATGAGAAAGATTCCCATTAACCTCAATCAGGGAAGAAGAATCTTTGAGGAGGACTTGAATATACCTACAGAACTTGCTAGGGAAACCAAAAGCATTAAGCATCATGAGGATGAAGTCTCATTCCACCTTGTCGTAGGCTTTCTCAAAATCAACAAGGAACATGGAAGCATCTTGATTAGATGATTTGGCTCATTCCATAGACTCCCATCTAATGACAAGGTTTTCCAAGATATATCTGCCCTTAATGAACCCAGTTTGGGTAGAACAAATGAACTTGGGAAGGATTTTTTCAAGACGAGAAGCAAGGACTTTGGCTAGGATTTTATAGGAGACATTGAGAAGAGTAATTGGTCGCCAATTTTTAATAAGGGCTTTATCACCATCTTTTGGGATAAGTTTCACAATGCCCATATTAATGGACTCCCCAAGAGTGCTAGTTTCAAAAGCTTTCAAGTATAAGTCATAGAGATCTTTAGTGATCCAGTCAATATTAGCTTTATAGAATTCAATTGGAAGCCCATCAGAGCCTGGGGCTTTGTTGTCTTTGAGCGTGTTAATGGCATTAGTAATTTCTTGAAGGAAAACTCTAGTTTTGAGGAGAGAATCACTCTCAGAGATCATGTTGGGGATGATGTTTTTACATTTATTTCTAATATCTTTTGAAGCCTCGCTATCTTCTGAGGTAAAGAGAGTCTTGTAGAATATTTCAAAAGCATCAGCAATATCATTGATATTCAAGAGCTCCTTATCCTCCACTATGATTATGTCAATTCTTTCTATGTTTTGTTTATGCTTGAGAAGGTTGAAGAAAATTTTGGAGCCTTTGTCTCCATACTGGAGCCAGTGATTTTGGGCTCTGATGAAGGCACCCCTGATTTTAGTATGTTGATGTTTCCTAAGGGAATCTCTAGCCTGAGAAACTTGTTCAGCGAGGGTAGAGGAGGAAGGATGTGATTGGATTTCTCATTCAAACAAGTGAAGACGTTCAGTGAGAATGTTTTCCACATACCTATAATCCTTGGCCTTCTTCTGGCCAAAGGTTTGAAAAACCTTCTGCCAAGAGGAAATATTCATATTCCATCTAACAGTGTGAGAGTGAAATTGGTTCTGCATGTTAAAAAGTCAAACCATGTTTATGGCAATTAGGACATCCTAATCTTTTAATAGGGAGGAATTGAGGATAAACTTCTTATTACAAGGATTATTGTTGGCGATGGAATCCCTAGTATTGATGTTAGCTATGATGGGATAATGGTCGAATAGAGTAACAGGAAGGACAAAGACCGAATTCCCCAAATGGTTAGGAGAAAAGGAAAAATGATTTTTATTGACATAGAACCTATCTAATCTGGAGTAGATTCGGCTAGGTCCTTTTTAAAATTTGCACTAGGTATACCAAAGGGTAGAAGTTTCAGATTTGAGGCCATCGAGAGGGTCAAAAAGTTGTAATTGTTGTTAAAACTATCCCAATGAGACTTCTTAATGATTTTCCACTCAAAAGGGATACCCCCAGCCTTATCATCTTGATTCTCAATCATGTTAAAATCTCCAGCAACAACCCAAGGGATATTTGGGAGGGTATTCAACCAATCCCAGAGGGAGATCCTATCCTTAAAGTCATTGGAAGCATTTAGGGAGCACACACCAAAGGAAGAACCTCTAATATCTAGGATAGCCTAGGCCAGTCTGTTACATGGGGAAATGCCCCTATCTTTAACATATCTCACCCATTTAGGGTTAATGAGCAGAGCAACTCCACCCTTTCCTTTAGGATGGTTAGTATAGATTTTGATTGCATCTCTCCATATAAAATCAAGAGAAGAGTTAAGAGAAAAATCAATAGTTTTAAGTTCTTGAAGCATCATAAAATCAGTATTACTATGACAATTCAGAAATTTCTTAATAATAAACTTCCTATCAGGAGACTCGAGGCCTCTAATATTCCATGAGATGAACTTCATGGGGAAAGAGGGTTAAGAGGGCTTCTAGGGAGAACATTATGATCTCCAATCTTCTTTTTATTCTTGGAACCGATAGGTCTACCTTTCTTCTTGGTTATGGAGCAACCTTTCATGAGGTCATCATCATCCTCACTTCTCTCAGTTTGGTTAGTCTTAAATTCGGGATTATCTCTGATGTTATATCTAAACAGTTGGGTTCCTGGAAAGGCAGGGAGTAGTGAGCTAGACTTCATGTTTTCAGATCCCTTATTAGCATAAATAACTTTCATAACCAGATTGTCCTCTATCTCATTAAGCATAGAGGTCAGGGGGTTGGTGATGATATCATCAGGGGAATGCCCTGTAGAAAGATTAGGAACAAGACTTTTGGGAGTCTCATATCTACAAATCTTTTCTACAGGCTCATCACTCATGGTAATATCACCAACCCTACTAACTTCATTTCCATCCGGATTCAAAACCACAAAGTTTCTCAGTGTTTGGATTTCAGTTGGCACGTCTTCAATCATTAGGGTGGGATGATTCTTAAGGACCAAAAATTGGTTAGTGTTTTAATTAACAACCTGGATTTTCTCCAAGGCAAGTTGTTGAGCATTTTTGCATCTACTTTTCCTTGTTGTGACCGTCTAGAAGCCATCAGAGCTTGACTCCATAGGTTTTTTGTTGGAAATACAACTAAGATTACAAGGTTCAGAGACTTCAAGTGTGTTGTCATCAATAATTGGGATCATTTTGTCAGATTTAGTACCAAAGGTCGAGGCTGGGGTGGGAGATTTTTTAGGGTTATTATCTTGTTCGACCGATTTAAGATTATGTGGGTTTGAAATCGAATCCTTACCAATGTTAGGGTTTTCATAGGTTTCTGTAGAGTTAGCCTTGGGTTTGCTTCGGTTAATAATGGGGCAGTTCTTTCTAAGATGTCCTTTTTTACAGAGAAAACATGTGTTTAACCCACCAAGAATTTCCACAGGACAAGAAAAGATGTCCCCATTGATGTTAAGGTTAAGACAAGGTGGGATATCTACTCCAGGTTTAATGGATATGAGCATCCTAGAATTAAGATTGGGAACCAGCCTAGAGGTTTCATCTATCTGGACTATTTTCCCAAAAGGTTCCAGAAGTTGAGGTAGAAAATGCTAGAGGAAGGGAGGGACATCTTTGAGGATGACCCATCTAGGGAAAGATAATGCAAGGACTTCTTTATTGACCATCTCTTGTGACCAGACTAAAGCACAAAAGGAGGTTTTTTCAACCGTCCAGTACTGTCATTTAAGGGCCTCAATCTGAAATTCATGGTTATTAAAGAAAATAATATATAAACCTCTCTGGATTTTCCTACAAAATGAAATCTTAAGCCCTAGTTTCAAATTCCAGAGGTTATGAAACCAATCATCTAGGAATTTCCTAGGCAGACATCTTTCCACATCAACACAAGCAAAGAAAATAGCAATATCACTTAACCTGGAAAAAATCACTTAACCTAGATTTTTCCAAGGCAATTTCATTCAACATTCTAGGAATTGAAAGAAATCTCGTAGAAGAGGGCACACCATTACTGATTGGAGCGACTGTTTCTGCAAAAGATTTCTTGAGGTTTGAATGAATCATTTCAGTAGGGTTAGGGGTAATAAAGGTAGGGTCGTCTGATTTCGGCTCCATTAGGAGCCAAGGGCAGGTCACACGAGTGATCAGTAGGGAGTAATAAAGTCTTGGAGGGCAAGGAAGAAACACACTCAACCGCCAAGAAAAAAGTAAGAAAGAAACTACAGAAGGAGAATAAAGAAAACAAACCACGTGACGGAGATTAACTCCTCCACATCACCTCAGAAGAAGCTGCCACGACTTAGCCAGAATTAGGGATTCACATTTCGCATCCAATTTCGCTCGATCACATTAGGTAACAATTCCACTTATGGTATATTTGTTAACAATAATTATATTTAAAATATAATAATTTTTAAGTAAATAAAATATTTATAATATGATATATTTATTTATGCGTAAAAAGTAATAATTAAAATATTCATTCAGTAAATCATAATATACATTATTTTTAATAATAATTTATAAATTTGTTTTTTATTTTAATTTTTTATTAATTAAATTAAAATAAAATATTATAATATTTTAATTTAATACTAATTATACTATAGTTTATACTATACTATATTATATTAGGTTTATATTATTAATTAGATAAATTTGTATTTATTTATTTATTATAATATTTTAATTTAATACTAATTATACTATAGTTTATACTATACTATATTATATGTTATTTTTTTATATTATGTTATTTTATAAATAAATTAATAAATTATTTTTTTTTAATGTTGAATTATGAATATATGAATAATTATTATGTTTTATGCATATTGATCCTAACTAAAATATATTATATTATTCATATCATTAAATTATTTTGTATTAAAATATATGAATAATTACTATATTATATTAATATAACTCTAATTACACAACTTCTAGTGGGTACAATTATCTCTTTTGTTCTAATTCCTATCAACTACATTCTTCTTATTCATACTTTGATTACAACCAATGCTCGTATTTTCTATTTTACAAAGAACAAAACAATTTTGTCAACATTTGATAAGAACTACATTGAATTGTAGCTCTTCAATATATATATATGAAACTACTTTATTTTATTTTATTTTATTGTGAAGAAGACAATTCATACGTAGAGTCACTCTCGATTTATTGACTATAGCTAGACAGTTATTGTGTTTCAGCATCGAGTGTCAATTTTAGGTATAACTTTAAGTTAGCCATTTATTTCAACTGTAGTTTGAAGATTGTATAATTTCTCATTTTATGCATTGTTTAAAATAAAATAAAAGTTTGGGACAGTTCTTTTTCGTAAAGCTATCTGATTGTTCTATTTTTATGTTGAAAGTTTACAATTTTTATATCAATTTAAATAGTGTGTTAATAAAGAAAATTTTATTTCAACTGTAGTTTGAAGATTGTATAATTTCTCATTTTATGCATTGTTTAAAATAAAATAAAAGTTTGGGATAGTTCTTTTTCGTAAAGCTATTTGATTGTTCTATTTTTATGTTGAAAGTTTACAATTTTTATATCAATTTAAATAGTGTGTTAATAAAGAAAATTGATTTTGATAACTTTTTAAGTTGTATAGTATTTGAAATTATTAAATTTTATAGATTTTAATGAAAGATTTAGTATTGAAAGATTGAATTGGAAAATGATATAAATTATAAAAAATAAAAGAAAATTAAAAATAAGATTATTTATAAAATAACAAAACATTTCTTATATACAAATGTAGATATATTAATTTTTATTTATCATTATAAATATAAATGTCAAAATTATCAATAAATAAATCTATTGACAATAATTTAAATCACTTTTATATTATATAAAATAATAATAAAAATTATATATATATAAACCTCTATTGATTTATATCAATTATTATTTACAAAATATTCAAAGATATTAATAAAATAAAATTAAAAAAATTAATATACTATTAAAAATAACTTTGTTGTCAAAATGTTGGTAGGATTGTTTAAACATTGGAAAAGAATTTGGAAGTTATATATATGCAAAGATTTGAAAGATGTAGAAATGTATTTAAAAAGATAACATAACAATTAAAATTAGAAATAGATAATAAAATAATAATTTTTATTTTGATATGGATTTAGATTGATAGTATATTTGTTAATAATAATTATATTTAAGATATAATGATATTTTAGTAAGTAAAATATTTATAATATGATATTTATTTATGTCTAAAAAGTAATAATTAAAATAGTAATTTAGTAAATCATAATATACATTTGTTTTTAATAATAATTTATAAATTTGTTTTTAATTTTTTTTTTTAATTAAATTAAAATAAAATATTATAATATTATAATTTAATACTATAGTTTATACTATACTATATTATATTATGTTTATATTATTAATTAGATAAATTATTATTTATTTTATTATAGTATATTATAATAATAGCATACTTTAATTCTAATTATGTTGCCCCGGGCGACTTTGGCGGAATGGATACCTCTCAGACCTTGGCTCTAAGCTGAAGAGAAGTGATTAATAAACAATTCTCAATAAATAAGAAAAAAAAATTGCTATTTTTTTATATTATGTTATATTATAAATAAAGAAATTAATTATTTTTCCTGTTAATGTTGAATTATGAATATATGAATAATTATTATGTTATATGCATATTGATCCTAACTAAAACATATTATAATTTTAAAATCATTAAAAAAAATTATATTAAAAATATATGAATAATTACTATATTATATTAATATAACCGTAATTACACTAACTTCTAGTGGGTACAATTTTGTCTTTTGTTCTAATTGAATGTGGTATCTACTACCGCAATTATAATACTTTATTTTAGAATTCCCATGGCATATTGAATTACATGTAAGAGTATTCCTATCAGCTACATTCTTCTTATTCATACTTTGTCTATTTGAATGAATCATTTTTTGAAATGCTCGTATTTTCTACTTTACAAAGAGAAAAATAATTTTGTTAACTTATATTATACCAATGACAATAACTAATGAACCATAAAAATTAAAGTTTAAAATTGAGTGAAATAATAAAATTATAAATATCATATTATTAATTATTGTGAAAATAATTGTACTGTCTTATTTTATTTTACAAAATCAGGGAGAATGTTAAAAGAGAGAACATCCCTAACAAAACTAGAAAAGGTGTCAAAATACAGACAGATTCGACAAACTAAACAAATATACTAGAAACAATGTCTGCTACTGCTTCTTCTTCCCGCCTGTCGGGTTTGAATTCTCACGCTGGTGCACTGGTTGGGCATGGTGTGGCTGCTCTCGGTGGGGGATCTGTGCAGGTGTTGTCAACGTCCTCTGTTGCTAAGGGGATTTGTGGGTTTGCGATCTCTTATGCAGATGTGGTCGCTTTTGAAGTGGGTATCAATGGAGCTTTTTCCTTTGCTGGGAGAGGGGGCATCCGGTCCATTCCTTCTATGAAGCCTGTATCTGTAAGTGATCCCATTGTGGTTTAATCTAGATTCTGATATAGTTGATGAGATCTTTAAAACTGCAGAGGATTTCTCCTCTAATGTTGCAATCTTCAGATTTAGGGATTTTTGGCCTTCTCTATCAGACCTGCATGCTTGGATTTCCAAACATTGGGAACCCGTTTTATCTAATACTGTTCAAATATACCATGTGGCAAAGGGTTTTTTAATTGTGAAGTTTGGAAATGTTGAAGATAGGAAAACTATTTTGTGTGATAGTTGTTTCTCTTGGGAGGAGCATTTCAGGGCCCCCTAATGGCCAAACCTTGGCATCAGGGGTTTGATCCTCTTACTGAGTCCTTTAATAAAATATCCTTATGGGTGAGACTCCTGAATCTTCCCCTTCATCTTTGGTTGGATTATGTGGGGGAGGCTATTGGGGATTTCCATATGGTTGATCAGGATTCTTCTAATGTTTTTCATTTGGCGTATGCTCGTATCCTAGTGGAAGTTGATGTTTCTAAGGGTCTCCCTGAGATGATTACTTTGGCTTCCCCTATGGGCTCTTGGATCTAGAATCTAGATTATGAGGGAATCTCGTTTAGATGCAGGAAATTCCACAAGACTAACCATCTTGTTGTGTGGTGCTTATCTGATAAGGTTAAATCGAAGAAATCACCTTCTTGGTGGTTGGGGACTTCTGACCACCATTATACGATTCATAAAGTTTCTAAGGATGGGGGTTCGGCTGCTTTTTCTTCTCAAGATGATCACGCTATGGCTAGTGCTACTGATATTGTTCAAATGTGGCCTTGGTTCAAACTGTTGATGTTGTCCTTTTAGATGTTGTTGTTGTTCCTGACCGGATTGTTGATGTTGTCTCTGGATCAGATGTCTTGTATGTTGGTGTTGTGGGTTCCGATGTCCCTATTTCTCCAGGGGGGAAATGGGGAATGGTGGTGATGTTATCCCTGTCCCATCTGTGGATGTTGGTGTGGCCTGTCTTGTTTCTCAGGTTTTAGTGGGCTCTTCTAGTTTTTCTTTGGATTGGCAGAATGCTGATGAGAAGGTGGTGGATGGATGGACAACAGTTAAAGGAAAGAAATTAAAGTCTTCCAAGCCTTCTTTTGATATGAATTTACATTCACATAAGGATGGGCTAAAATATAAATCTTGACTGCCCTTTGTTGTGGTTTGTTGGGCTGGTTTTTGTTCCACTTGGGGGGAACTATGGTTAGTTCCCTATGGCTTGTTAGGTGGTGCTTCACAGTAGTTTTGTGTTCTTTCATTGCCCTATCTTTCGCTGCTTTTGTATAAGGTTTCGGGTCCTTTCAAAACCTATTTTTACTTAATCAAAACAAATATAACAGAAACAAAATTCGTCATGAAAAAATGCAAAACCACATCCCTTCTAAATGCAATAATTATCCATTGTGCCACATAAAATAATCCATATTATATCTAAATATTTAATAAAAATTATATACATTAAACAACTCATTAAAATATATTCAAATAAAATAATAACCAAACTCATAATAAATCACCCCTTGCATTCTTGTAATCCCTCATTCTCTAGATTTTGACAATAAATCGATAATACTTGAACTTTTGTTTGAACTCTATAGCCATCCTACAACCATCAGTTCCAAATTATAAGAAGGCATTGCCAAAACCCTTACATTAGATTATATCCAATCACATGTGCACTTTCACCTTTCATTAGAGTGCTAAAACACAGATAATCATATTCTAAATTTCCTAAATACCCCCAATGATTGATGTAGTTGAAGTAGCTCTGAAGATATTTCAAGTATTCTTGTAAATTATTTCCACTTCCAAACCAACTCATTTTCCTCGTCTTGAAACAACTACCAAATAACAATACAAACTCATAGATAGAATGAGGCCACCATCATCATCCTCAACTAGTTGGGGGGGCAATGAATCTACTACAAAAGACATAGGACATTATTTTCCCCAAAAAGGAATGCCATTACATTCAACCATTTCACAAGGGTAAGCTTGGTAAAGTCCTCAAATTTTCCTTGTAAATTGATAATTTATTTTTCACGAATTTTCAAAATAGTTGTAGATTTTGAAGAAAAAAAAAATAGAGTTTGACCACACTATCATATACTTGACTCTTTCACTACTATAAGACAAGAAGTTTTAAGATAATTTTTTAAGACAAAAGTTAATTATTGTCTTAACATTATTTTTCTATTATTTTTATTTATCTCATAAAAATAAAATTAGAGCGGGAAAGCAATTTCATCCCACCTACAATAAAATATCAAATCATATTGGGTTTCTTTCCACAATCCAAAGGTCTAGGAACGTTCCTGACACTCATGGTTACACCTCTCAATGGGTTTACCATGGTGGAGAGGGTGGATTTTGCACCTAACAGTCATGATAGTAGGGATTATAGGGAGTTGTCAATTACAAGTGCAAGATGCCCTCATGCATCCTTACCAAATCGAGACCCAGTTGTAGGGGCACTTGTAGTTTATTTATATCTAGTTCAAGCATTTGAGTCAATTCAAGGTCCAGTTCCCATTGGAGAATAAGTAACAGGTACAAGGACAATAATACCACACCACCATAAGAATAAAAGAAGGCGTATGCATCGGTGGCAATGGAAGAACAACAAGGCAGGTCTTTCAAGATTAGGTTTTTATAACCCTAGATGTATTTCCCCTAAATTTGGAAAAAGCCATAATAGGTTTGAGTATAACTTATCTCAAAATCCCTTGTTGTTTTTGAATAAGGGTTTCCAAAAGAAAACCAAGCTAGAGTTATCTATTTTTGGGTTTGGTTTTAGCTCCAGCATAGTAGATTCAAAGTTTTTGGTGTCAAAGAAAAACACCCAAATGGGTATGTTGAGAAATGAGGAGAAATATGACCCGAAGAAAAGTCAGAAAACATGGCTCCTGGTACCCCTACAACCACTCCTCAACCCAAAAAATTGTCTAGGAAACCAAAATGTATGTAGTATTATCACCTTCTCCTTTACTTTTTTAAAATTGATGTAACTGAGCTTCAAATGCTTTAGTTTATTCTTATGTTTAGATTATTTTGAGATAAGTATTAGGTGTTAAAATGCAAATCTAACGTTGCCAAAGACCGCAAATGAAAAATGATGAAAATGGCATACAATGGCATAGAATGGCATAGGTTTTCTTCATTTCTAGTTTCAGGATATCTATTTAGGGCTAATGTACACTCGATACATTCAATCATTTACCTTTTTGTCAACTTTAAGATTGCATGATTTAATTTTTTACTATGAAAATCACACAGACTCTTGAGTAGTTTAGGGTTGTTAAGTTGATGTTAAGTTGAGATTTTCCAAAATAGATTAGATCAAGTGAAATATTGAAATCTTAAGTAATGGTAGTTTTTTTTTAGAGAATGTGAAACTGCGAGAATAGAGTAAAGTGAATTTGGTTGACAACTATTTTTTCCAGATACTAAATTCATCAAGATTTTGTTAAGAAAACATGGGTGGCTACAAGAAGTTGAGTCCCACTTTTGGGCAAAAAGTGGAAGTGTTTTCCCTATTTTTCAAATTTCATGTCAATTTATGTCTAAATTTGAGGCCCTTAGACATTGAATCTCAAAAAAAATTAGTAATATAAAATGTAGTGCTCGGAGTCTACTTTTCAAATATGTAATTTATTTAAATACCCACATGGTATAAATTTCTTTTTAGTAGAAATGTTTAAAAACCACTTCTTCAAAATGCATGTTTTAGGACTATACCATTGTCATGTACAACCACCATATTTTGACCTAAATAAATGAATTTTTTTCAAATCCTTCTGGGGAAATATACCTAAAACACAAAAGATTGATGAGCATATTTTTTCTTATTTTTTATTAAATATTTTTGTTTTAATTAATTTTTAATTGACTATAAAGTACATTTTCAAAACCTCTAGTGTACGACCACCATAATTTGATGAAAATTTCATATTTTTTCAAAATTATTTTTTAATCTTCAAGAGAATTGTATGCAGATTAATGTCATATAATTTATTTTCCAAAAAACCTAAAAACAAAAAAGATATTAAAGTTTTAGTGAACCTCACTATTTTACATTTAGGTACCACTTTTAATTAATTTAAATAATGAAAAAATAGTAAAAATAATCATATCACTATAAAATTTACATTTTTTGAAATCGGGACAATGAGAACTCTACTAAGTTTTTGTTTCATCAAAAAATACAATCATAAAGGCCCTCAAAAAATTATGACAAGGAAGAAATCTGGCATTCTAGTGTCTTAACCAAATTTTTGGACGTCAAGGCATAGGCTTGGTTCTACCAAGCCTAAACCAAACCTATTTTGAACCGAAATATGAGGCGAAGGTGTGTTTCCCGCTCATATCTTAAGAAACGGGTGTTCGTTATTTAAAATTCAAAAAATGGGCACCTGTTTCTTTTTAAAAAAATCGGTGCATTAAAATGCATTTCTAGTCATAAAAAAATAAAAATAAAAAAAAATTAGAAACTGGCACCCATTTTTTTTTTAAAATGATACCTATTTTTCAAAAAATGGGGACCTATTTTTTGAATTTTGGATCAGGCGTCCGAACCTAAATCAGGTGCCCGTTTCGAGCGGCATTCTCTAATTCTACAAGACTTTTGCCGAATAGGCACCCAACTTCTTGCACTTACCCACATATTAGACTAAATTCAATAATATTATTGAAAAAAGACTTTATTCTTGCACTATAATTGGTTGATCTAATCACTTACTGACTACGGATCGACCATTTCTACGTAGTAAATACAAGTAGAATTAGGTTATAGTTTCATGAAGTTACATGCAGAACTAGTTAATCATTTTGTTTGACATGTATTCAATTGGATCCTGTCTCTTCAAGAAAATTCATGGAAGATGTCACATTTTAACAAACTTTTGATACCTGAGTTTGTGAAATGCACTGCACTGATAATTTTGTTGCTAGTAATGTAGGATATATTGTGTATTATAATTTTGCAATGGGACACTTTCTGTATATGTTTTTGAAGCTTTAATCGACAAAAGATTTAGGAGGAACTCTATGGAATAGATGTTAACTGGCTAAATATAGGCTAAAAGACTTAATAAAGGATTTTTGTGTGAGACTCCAAAGGTTGATTTCCCTTTAATAATGACTTAGTTGATCCCACATTGTTCTTCTTCTTGAAGCCCTAGGAATTGGGCTTCATTCTTCTCTTTGTTGTTTGTGCCTCTACCATTTTCATGGAAGTTGCTCGAAGAAAGGAACTAAAGGAATCTTTCATGACATAGCACAAGGATTTCCTCTTTCAGTCCCATCAAAATTTAATTTAAAAAATACAGGTTTGATTTTTCCAAGATGGAATCTCTTAATGACTAAGAATATTTGTTTTTATTCTTGGCCTGATAATCCAGGATCTTGTCTTGATAATGGGATCATGTTTCAGCAACTGCCATAAGATAACCAAGTTTGGCTTAGTAATCCCTAGTTGTTTCTCCTGACTTCCCCTTGCCTTCAAGAAATCTTCATTTTTGTCAAGTATTTGTTAAAAACTTTTTTTGATTTAGGGCGATAAGAGCTTTTTCCCCCAATGTCATCAAGTATTGCTTTGAAATTGGTTTCTTGGGAATCATAAAATTTTATGCCCCATATTTTGGAGAGAATAAATTTTTCATGTTGAACACACTTTATAAAAGATCTATATGCAGAATAAAGAATGTCTAAAGGGACATGATCATTGAGGAGGATAAAACATATACATACTCTGTATGGTATTCTCAAACTATTCTATTCTATAATCAAAATGGAATACTTTAGAATAAGGATAGGATACTATTTCAAATTATAAGCAAGAAAACTATTTAGGATTATAACTTGTGTTACCCCCGACCGTACAAGAAGTGCATGTGTTTTTCAATTTTAATATATCCATACATAATATTATCTGAAAATAGATATTACTAATAAAAATTTCATGTTAAGGTTAAATTAACTGAACATCTATGGTAATCTGACCAAGAGTTGGTGTCACGACATTTAAGACTAATCAGACTGGTAATATAATGAAATTCAGAAGTAATCCATCTTGGTAGTATGTCAGGTATCCTTTTTTTTTGTTGTACCAAAATTGCAACAATTTTAGTGGTCAAGGCTCTCTAAAATTGGAGGTCAAATGAATATTATTTCTCAGCTAAAGGGTTGACAATAAGTTGTCAATACATTTGGAGGAGAATGATTTTTTTATATTTAATTGCATATGAATATAGACCTTTGTATAGGCTCATGCACAATTTGTGAAAGCATGACATAGTATTATTTTTTAATGTTTCTAGGTCCAATTCGCTTATTCTATGTATGGCCCCAAGAAATTGATTTTTTTTCTTTATTAGTGTACTTTATTCACCTTCTTAACACATTCAATCCAAAATGTGTAGGTGGGTATGCATTATTCTCACTATTGATAGGATAGATTTTGATGCTAGAACTGTGCAGTGTTAACAATAGGGCTTACATTAAGAGTATTATGTTTTTGTGTCAAATGATGATTGAATTCCTCTTAAGTATGTTTGAGCCTCCCTTACCACTTTTAGTCCATTCACTACCAATTTTCCACCTTTGGGAAGAAATACAACATGGTTTCTCCTTGTCTGCAATATACAATTTTTTGATTGAGGAAAGTTTGATTGCTTTTGGTCATAAACTACCAATATTTTGTGTTTGGTCCTCAAGATTGGTTGATTTGACCTATACCTGCTTGGATATGGGAGGTAGTTCAACAAAATTTTCCATGATAAGAATGCACAAGACTTCTTCCTCTTTTGGCTTTACATCAGTAAATCGATGCTTTCAACTTGACTCAATGATTGAAATGCTTTGCTTTGTTTGTGCAATGTACATTGTTGATGTAATAGAGTTGTAACAAATTCTAATTCCCAAGTTGTAAGAAAGGATTACCTAAGTCTTTTTTAACGTCAAGATTCCTAAATAACTACCAACCTTGAGCAATTTTCTGAGGATAATTTAAAAGGTTGCAACCACTAGAATGGAGGAAGAATTTATACAAAAGAAGATGGAAGAGTTGTGCAAGTTCATTGCCTGGGATACAAAAGTGTTGGAGATCACCATTCATAAAATCCGAGCATGCATCAATGAAGGGAGAAAGGTATATAGTTATTGTATGAACTCATTTAAACATGTACAAAATATTGTAGATATTATGTACATAAGGAGGAAGAACAATTAGACAAGTTGGCAAAGTATTGTGAATCATCAAAACAACAAATAACAGATTTTGACAAAGAAGTAACAAGGATCTCAGATAAGATCAGTGTGCTTGAGACAAAGAAGGGGAGAGTACAGAAAAGATTCTCTAATTTAAGGAGTCTGATCACTCCTAAGATTTCTATTTTGGAGAATGAGCTAAAAGAACTTGAATCATCGCAGAAGTCCTACATTGGATTTTTCCCCACAAATGTACATGCAGATGAGACATCTTCTTATGGTCTATGTTGTTTGATCCAAGTTGTAGAATTTATGATGAAGACATGGAAGATTGATTTGCAAACGTTGGAGATAAACTTTAGAGATATTCTTCAGATGGTATAAATGTTTGGTGAGAGATTCTCAATTTTGCTTGTATCTAGTTTTTTATCATACATTTTCCATTGATGTCAAAGGGGGAGTAGTAGTTAGAAAAATGTATAAGGGGTGTATAGACAGTAGTTTGGTTTTGGACACTTAGTCATTTTTCACTAAGTGTTTTCATCAATGCCAAAGGGGGAGATTGTTGGCAAGTGAATAGGGCATGAAGGTGTATGTGTTGCCATTGCTGGAAACACATACCTATGTGATGTTTGCCTAAAGTGGAGATAAGTTTTTTGATAGTCAGTCAAGTGAGAAATGCCTTAGTACAAAGATAGTTTCCAGGAAATAGTCATACTATTTTGGTCAGCGAGCATGTGATACTTATCCTTATGATCTGCGAACATAGATATATGTTATATGAGATGTAATAAAGCTTTTGTTATGATCACTTGAGTTTTGGCCTCACCTGGATAGAGTTACTTGCTTCTAAATTTGTGTGAGCACAGTATGTAGTGAAAACAAGGCACCCAAGCATATGCAACGATTGGGATAGTAACATAAGTTATTTTTGTAATGTGATTTATGATTTATGATAGGTCCTCACCAATCTTGGCATGTGTATGGCTTCATGATATCCTTTTTCTATGAATTAAGTGTAAAGACACATTTTGTGAAGAATTAGTGAGTCGACAAGGAAATTAAAGTTGATCAGGTATATATGAAGGTTTTGAATTGTGAAAGAGGACACATGATATAGCGATGATATGTGATGACTGATTAAGTGGAGATTTTGTGATTATTGTTGCGAGATTCAATTGGAACTACTTTGGCATAGCAGATGTTGTTCTAGTTTACTTTTGTTGTTGTAAATTCATTTTGTAATACTGGACAGTGAGTCACTTGTATGAGCAATGAGCTCCATTTTATATTCACCCCTAACAGGGTTGCAGACTCCTAACAGGGTCAACCATTTAACAAGGACATGTGTTAATGTAATATTCTTCTCCTAACAGGGACATTATACTCTTAGTGCATAATTTGTGGGTACCATTCCCACTGGGGTTTTCCCTTGGCCAAGGTTTCCTCGAGAACAAATCATGGTGTTATGAGTTATTTACTTTGTGTGTGTGTTCTTATTTCTGTTATTGCATGATTAAGTTTGAATTGGTTTGGAAAATATAAAAGTGTTGCAATACTGATTAACCCCCCCCCCCCCCCTCTCATTATTGCTTGACCCTAACAAATATAAGGAAAATATTGTCTCCTTAGCCATCTACATAAGATATTGCATTGAATTATTGTGTGTATGAAAAATGTGAAACAAGGAGCAAAGTGTATGTCCCCATGTTAAAGAAATTGCAAATGTCTTAATAGGAGCAATGGGTTTAACGAAGCATACATGCACCCACAAGAGACGTTTCCACTATGAGATGCCCCCAAGAAAGGACAAACCAAGGGAAATAAAATATAACAAAGAGAGCATGGGAGGGATCTATCAACTTTGGGTTCAGTATGATCATATGATAACTCATGTATATCAAGAATTATATCAAAGTGAAATGTCACCAATCCCTAAAGGTATAAAACTATAAGAACAATGGAATACTATCACATAATAGATAAAAAGAAGATTCTTTTTGGGGCAACATTACAGAGACCAAAAAGAATGGTAGCTACCATTTTGTATCATCCTAATCAAACAACACAAAGTCATATTTACAAACAATAGCACATGTACGACATAGCATGTATACAACATATAGAAGAAATGAGATATAAATAGAGGAATTTTACAACAATTCCATTCCTTTATCACCTTGCGCTAAAAAAGAGACATGAGTCATTTAAAGAAATATAAATAAAATATATAATAGGCAGACCATCACAGGAGAAGCACAACACAATAGGAAAACACATAAAATAATCCACCATACAAGAGGAGCTAATCAAGCATATCGTCTTTCCCCCACCCCATCTCAGTCTATATCATTTAGGGAAGGTGGGAAACATGCAAGAGGAGAAACATCAAACCTGGTAGATGGATAAATAGCCAGTTCCAAACAAGGATCATGCTTTGAGGATGAGTCGCTTTGTTTGTCACTAGTATCTAGAGATAATTATTTTACAAATCTAGCAGGTAAATCATGATTAACATCAATAAGATCATACATATCATCAAAATCACTAGCATGAACGTCATTTGCATTAGAAACATTGAAATCATCATCAAGAGTATCTTCTGCATCTAGATTAATCAATATAGGACCTCTAATCCAAATAGAGTCATCATGTTTGTTTAATTTCTTATTTTTCAAATTAACTTCCTCCCTTGGGCTATGCATGGGTTGGTCAAAGGAAATCAGGGCATCAGTATGTGTCTTAGGGGAGAAAAGGTTTTGGAAAGCATGTTTACAGGCTCTAGCACAACGTTTATGGTGACGGTCATGGGTACAACAATCACATTTAGTTTTGTGTGAAATTTGACTTGGTTTAGGATCAATCAACATCGGGTCATTTTATTCTTTAGGAGAAAGAACTAAAAGTGCCTCACTAGGTTGAGAGATAGCATATGTGAAACGTTTATAGGATATAGGAGTTAGAATAGAGGCATATATAGGAGGTGTCAGAAGGATTCCAGGTCTAAGGAAGGGAGATGGATCAACTTTAGGATTGCTAAGCTCGCAAAACTTTTGGATTTTGAATTTTTCATAGGATAGGAGTAAATTATTTTGGTGACATTGGAGTGGTTGAGGCATTGAAGGACAAAAGAATTCAATGTCAAAGTTCCCTTAACGTGTTAAACATTGATAGAGATTGTAGTTAGCCATGATAATTTTTCCATTATAGGGAATTTTCAAACACTTATGGAAAGGAGAGATTATATCTTTCATGGAGGTGATCCAAGGAAGACAAGGTTTAACTTGAAAATGATCAAAAGTTAGGATGACAACAAAGATGACATGTAAGGATTTACTACCAACTTCTACAGGAAAGGTTATAGAACCATGGGTAGGGTAAGTGAAACCATTGAATTTTTTAATCATCACATCTGATTTGTCATTGAAATCTCATTGCAATTATATAGTGTAAAGATGTTCTTCAGTTGTAACATTCACCATTCAAGTAGGAGCTATAAGAACACCACGAGAAAAGAGACCATTAACTTTTTCTACAATGTAAAGAGGTCCATCAGGTGCTTTAATCACCTCTTTAAGATCAAGTGTAATGCAAAGCTTAGGTTTAGGTTCGGGTTCGGGTTTGGATTGACCAATAAGGTTGACCACATTGTTGGCTTTAGTATGCTCAACGTCATATTCAACACATGGGTGGAGGAAGAAGGTAAAGATTTGGTAGACTCAACGATGTTGGTTGAATGGGAAGGTAAAGGATTGGTATAAATTTGCAATTTTTAGTTGGGAGGTGCTACTAACTTGTTTCCTTGATCATTAACCCATTCAATAGATATAGAATTAGAATCAATGAAGTCTTGAATAACAGATTTCAAACACAAACACTTCTCAGTATCATGGCTAGGTGGATGATGGTATTGGCAAAAAGCTTTATGATCAAAAGATTTAGGCAAAGGTTTGGATGTATTAATTGGTTTAATGGGAGGAATTGTTAAAACATTAGCATAAAGAGATTTCAACATCACATTATGCAAAGATTCATAAAAAGGTGTAAAATTATGAGGTCTAAAAATAGATGACAAAGGATCCCCTCCTTTGGATGCTATTATCACTTGTTCATCAATGTTGTTTTATGAATTGTTGATCTTGATGAAGCCCTTGGGTTTTTAAAAATTTTGAAAGGACTAAGATGCGGCATCACTCTTATCAACCAGAGCCATTGTAGTGGTGCTCTCATATTGACTCACTTAAAGTCGATAATTATAAAGCACACAATTGAGTAAAGGAAGAGAATTCATAAACCAATATCTTATCTCTAATATATTTTTGTAAAATTAGCAATGAAAATATGGTGAATATCAATATTAGTCATGGGATCATGCAAATACTTAAATCTACCAATGAAATTAGTCACTTTTTTTTAATACCTTGTTTACAATGCATCAAATCAATCAAATAAATCTTAGAACCAATATTGTTTTGAAACCGTTGGATGAAAGTATTAGCAAGTTTTTGAAAGGAACCAATGGAATAAGGAGGTAAAGAACAATATGATTGCAAGGCTTTATCTTGAAAGGTTCTAGTAAACATTTTAGTCATGAACTTATGATTGTGAGAAAAGTCATTGCACAATGTTTGAAAGGTTTTAACACGAGTCAAGGGATCACCTTTACCATTGTAAGTCTCTAAATGAGGTATTTTTATGTATTGAGGGATAATGGCACAAACGATGTCTAAGGACAAAGGATTAGCAATGTCATAAGTAGGAATGTTGAACTTTGATTGAGTCATGGAAATAATTTGTTGTTGCAAGGATGAAACGGTTTAAGCCAAGCTATTGATAGTGGATTTAGTAGAAAGGGTGGTAGGAGATATATGTGAAAGGTTTGGACCATTATGGGAAATGGAAGGAACGGTGGGATATGAAAATGGAGCATTGTTGTAGGTAGGCATGGATGAAGGTTGTGAAATACATGGAACACTTGAAGGAGGAGGAACAGTAGGATTAGGAATGCTAACATGTGTAGGATTGGTGTTTTGAATGAATGTAGTCATAAGAGGAGGAACATAGGTGGATACAATAGGTATTGAGGTAGGAATAGGAATGGAAGTCTCGAAACTAGTAGGAGGTGGATTGAAAGCAAGTTCTTGGATATATTTCTAATAGATTTAATATTGTTATTAATCAGATGAGATATAGTATGCAAGAAGTTATCACCATGTTCATCATTGTGAATTAACTTTCTCAAACCCTCAACTAAGGAGATAGCCTCATGATTGGAGTTTTCTTGTCCTAACCGTTTCTCAAATTTTTCGAAGTCATGGGAAAGCTTTTGCACTTGCATAGGAGGAACTCTTAAGGTCTCATCTTCATCATGAGAAGAGAGAAGAATTTTTCTCAACGATAGTAGAAATGTCATTAGTACGCATGTTTGTCTCATCAAGATTCTGAGGAAACAAAGAGGAATTAGGATCAAAGGAACTCATAAGTCTACGGCTTCTCCTAAATGGAATGTTATAGGTGGGACTTGTGCATAAGAAAATGAAAGTGGGATAGATTGAAGAAATGTAAATATTAACTTTGAAAGGAAATATGCAAACACTCATCAATTTTATGCACAATAAAATGAACTAATTGCACATGAAACTAACAAAGAGGATATCAAACCATCAAACATGAGGATCTAATACACAAAAGAGGAATCTAACACCAAAATCAAAATGGAAATGGAAATGTGTCGAGTTCACCAAAAATGTACATGTTGAAAATGGAAGCAATACAAAGGGGTAGATTACTCCTTTTCAAACTTACACATTCAGAAGGAAGATGTCCCAACATGCTTAGATAGGCCCTAAGCATTGAATGGGACAATGATCCTTCATTAAATATGTAAATTGTGAAAATGGGGAGAAGGGAAAATGAATATGATAATGCAATATAGATGGCTAAATAGGCAAATATAGACAAATTGGAAAACTACAGACTGATAAAAAAATGTCCAAAAACCAAAAATGATTTGAAATGGGATCTAGACAATAGAACTAACCTGTAATATGAATCTGAGATGAGAATGCAGAGAACAAAATGTTTGAAATATTTTGTTCCCAGGAACATAACATTTTAGTTGTGTTCCCATTATTTTTGGCTAAAATTTTAGGGTTGGTCTATCAGATCTTGATCTATCTGCTAAAGTTTTGACAGTTGTGCCACCTATCCCTACACACACAAAAAAGGGGAAAAGGTGGATAAAGGAGCTTGCCTCACTCAAACTCCTTTTTAGGAATCAATCTTGAAAATGAATTAAAATTGCATAAAGGAATGTATGTAAATGTAAAGGTAAATGTTTGATCTACCCATGTAAAGGAATATACCTTCATAAACAGATGTAGTAAACACTCATATTCATGAAGATACTTAAATATTGTTTGAATTGAAGTTGTTGACCTTGGAATGTAGAAATGAATCAAGGATGTTGTCACCAATGCATGCATTTATGAACATCGCTCCTAGATCTTCAATGTTGCTATGCTTGATAATCACTTGTTATGGAAGGAAAATGCATAAGGATGGAAGAAAGGATCTTCTTGCTTGATTGAGAAATCTTGTACTTGGCCATCATGGGAGAGAAGCTTACTTCAATGGAGAATATTGCCCTCAAATTATCTTGGTTGCTTGAAGAAATACTAGATCTTGAATGCTTGCCTTTGAGATTCAAAATTGAGTTAGGCTTACCACGGGACCTAATTTCCCACCAAAACATTGGCATGGAGCCCTGGTTCAAATTTGGGTCAATTTGAAATTTGGATCAAGTGTTGAGATGATGAGGTAGATGCAAGAAAAGAATAATCGGGTAGCTAGGATCAAGCATATCGAACATTAAATCTCAAAATCACCAAAATGGGGCCTAATAAAGCGTCCAATTATGGGTGCTAACTTCTTAGGATAGGATAGAAACAATTATTGGACTTTCAAGTTGCTTTCTTTTGCTAAAAGAGTGATTTCATTGAAATATATGGTTCAAGATCTTCTCATTTATAGGTGCTTGTTGCAAGTTGCTCCCTTAAGTTCCAATAAAGAATTGGATGCTCTTTCTAGGTGATTCTTATAGTCTCTCTTTCATAGTTTCATTTGGGTGGTCTCAAGTTGAGGACTTCAAAGTCTCTCTATGCTTGGGATAGGTGGCAGTGTTTAAGAGAAAGGATTATATTGAGTTGTTATTGTGGGGCTTGGTTGTTGATCAAGAAGAGTTAACCTAGATTATAGAAGGAAGAGCTTGCATTCCTTTTATGAGTGATATCCTAGCTTGGAGCCCTAATCCTAAGAGGATGTATTTGATTACCTCTTAGTATTAATTAGATTGGAAAAAATATGAAGTGAGGTTGAGGGGTCTTGTGAATGAAGTCCTTGTTGAAGGAATGTGTGGGATAAGTTTTCTTGGTCTAAATGCAACTTATTCCTTTGGCCAGTTGCTTGTGATAGGTCTCTCACCTAGAATAATTTGTGGAAGTGTGGTTTTCAAGGGTTGTCTATTTGTATCCTCTATGGCAATAGTGAGGAATGCTCTACACATTTGTTTTTTCAATGCTCCTTTTCTAAAATCCTTTAGCATTTGTGGTGAGGAGTTTGGAAGGAAACTTATGTTCACATTTTTAGCCCAGAAGCTATGTCAAGAGACTGTTCATGTTAAGTGTCGTATATATTGTTATTGAGCCCAAAGAGATTGAAGTGATACATGAATTTGGTTTATTTGGGAATGGTTTACATTCTCCCTCATTATTAGAGAGGTGTCTCGATAAGGTCTCTGCCTCTTAATAAAGTTGTCATTTCTTTTTTTTCATCTGTAAGGAGAGCTCTCACTATTCTTATTGCTCTAAAAAAGGATGTGCACTTAGTTATATATTGAATAAGAAGTATCTTGATGGTGAGAAATGACAATTGGCCTTGATGGTTCAACAAATTAACAATATATTGAATAAGAAGTATCTTGATGGTGAGAAATGACAATTGGCCTTGATGGTTCAACAAATTAACAATATGGCTAAATGAGCTTGAAAGCATATGGACATTTGGAATGCGGGGTTTGGCTCGATGGTAGATTAAAACAAATAAATTTTTCATTCGATTCTACAATAAAAAACGACTTCAAAACAATCTTTCATTCAATTCTACAATAAAAAAATGACTTCAAAACAATCTTTCATTCAATTCTACAATAAAAATGACTTCAAAATATTCCTTTAGTCATAGTTTCTTTTCAAATTCTATTTAAACTATTTTCTAATGATTTCCCTTAATTTACTATATGATTTATCAATTGTTTTAAAACTTGTTCTATACCTTTTTCGAGATAATTAGGAAATAAAATACTAATTAAATATTATTTTATTCTTTTTTTGGGTCAATATCAAATTTCTAATATATGTTAAAATTATTTTTAAAATTATTTTATCATATGAAAGTGAGATCCGTAATAAAGCAAAATCAATAATTTGACTAAGTGTAAAACAATTATTCAATATAGATCTAATACATGCATCTCTTCCATGAAGTTTTGCTAAATTCGTAGGAGCTCTAGTTTCAATTATTGTCGATCTCTATTCTACTTAGTTACGTGTATTAAGCTAACTCTTTTGACTCTGCATGTCTATATGGTCAAATTGAATAGTAGATGCCACAAAATAGACAAGAAAATCTCCTTCAAACCTTAACATTCGGTCCTGCTGTGGTCAATCCACTTGTTCCGAAATTTTTTGTGTTTTTGTGATTGCTCTGTCGAAGTCTCGTAGATGCTATAAAATGTTGAAGAAAATCTCAAGCCTTTAACAAACGTCGAATGATTTTGTTCTACAATAATCTTTTTTCATATCTGGTATTTTCCTTTGGTTGCATAAATAACCTCCTTAGCACACCTAACTCACTTTCGGTGCATAACTCCCCAAATCCACTTTGATTTTCTTCAGAAACTCATCGGGAAAGTTCTGCGCGCCTCAATACTATCACAACGGAAGTGCAAAGCACTGCCTCTGTACCCTGCAAATGATGCTAGCCCTGAACCCCATTGGGAAGCAAACCCCAAGCCTGTACTGATCTTAAAAAGGAAATAAAAAAACATATAGACAGTTGCATTTGCCCAGCATTTGCCACACCCAAAAAAATAAAAAACTGAAATCCATTGCTCTATCTATACATGTAAGATATATAGTAATGTTGCCTGGAATCCAAGGATAAGTTTCAACGATTCCTTCTGGGCCTATTGAAGAAATTGGTAATTCAGTTGCATCTGTAATAGTGGATTTATTTTTCTCGCAAGCTTAACGGTGAATTTGGTAATGGGTTCAGAGTTTATTTCTTGGGACTGCAAGTTACAACAGAACACGCTTACATCTTTTAATAAAATCTTAAGGGCTATAAATACCATGCGCATTATTAATATGTTTAATATCACCTTTTTATTCCCTCGAATGCAACTGCCTTCATAACACTTCAGCTAGGCATACCTGTATGGCTTTTGTTAATTACCACAAATACCTGAAAACAGCTTTTCATAATAGAAATTTTTTATTTTTCATGATAACTGGTCATTTGTTATCTCATTAAATTGAGTGTTTTGGATTTAACAAGTTTGCTCATGCAAGGATTATGAAATTAACGGGTATGGTTAATGTCTGAAGCAGATGCAAGCAGCACCGCAATCAACAATTTCCATCATTAACTTCTTGATAATATTCTTCCTCAATGGAGGACACGTAGCATGCAACCTGTTGTGAAGGGTCTCGAGTGTTAATCTAAAATGCCAAACATCTAACTAAAAGCTCAGCAACTATGTGAATACACTTGTTCTCAGATACAAGTCTGTGTCCACCTTATAAACGCATCTAGATTTCATACAAACTGCCTAGGATGTTTGTGTTTTACCGCCAGCCATGCCACAGTGTCTGAGCCAAACCATACCAATGCTGGACACATCGCATTTATCGGTCAAGTCAGACTTTCTGATAGTGTTGAAGATCCACATAGCCCTGCAATCCCTACAGCACTGTTTAAGAACTGGAATAAAACAAGTTTTGACACCCCAATAGCTGCAACCTGACAGCTAAAATCATTTTCTAATCTGACTTGACAAAAGTTAAGACGGTAATGGACACCTGTTGCAGATGTTAATGACAGTACTCTGACAGTGCTAAACATCTGCCATTGAAATGTACTAGCATTTATCCTCTTATTTAATGCATTCACTAGAGTCGAAAACTATTCTTATAATAAAATTAAATTACTATGAAATATTTAATACAAAAAGACTGCTCAGTTGACTGTCTTCAGACTGTAGTGTCATTTAAACACTTTGTCAGTGAAACAGCCACCAATATTCAAACCCCAGCTAGGCCAATTGTGCTTTAGCTGGGCCGTCGAGCTCACATGTTCAGGCAAGTGAAGAGTTGAGATGAGGTCCCCTAGTTGTGGCCTAGCATTTCACGTGGAGCCGGGGGGCATGTCATGCCAGTCACCAGTCACCAGTCACGTTAAAAAGTTTACCAGGCATTTTTTTTTTTAAAAAAACTGGTCTTTCGACTAAATGCAATGCACCAAATAAGGAGACAAATTTTACAAAGTTTTATAATTGTTATCACACAGATGTATTACCCCATGCTTAAGTGTGGCAAAGAAAAAATCGTCCTAGACAGACTTCAAATGGCATGTTAAAACAGAACATTGCCTACATATTGCAAGGATTCTACATTCTTCAAACTCTGCTAAAATTGTCAGCTCCTTTAATAAACACAAATATCCAGACAAGATCCTCATGTTTAACAAAAAAATATATCAAACTAAGAGGTTCCTACATACCAAAAGTGGCATGGCCTTCCAAAATTCTTTAATACAAAACTTCTTGGTAAAAAATTAACATCCTTTGTTGAGTGTCAAGAATGGTAAACAAGCACTCAGAGTACTCTAAGAAATCAGCAAAACCGGGTATTTAACCAGTGATATTCTGTGACTTGTTAAGAATCACTCCCTCGTATTTGTTCTGGAACCATTTCATAGCATCATCCTTAGTCACCCTGTGTTGAATACCAACACGTGACACAGCTCTCTTCCTCCTACTAATTCTATAACCCGGCCGCTCTAGGACCACAAAGAAGTCCATGCCATAAATACCAGTTGAAGGATCATATCTGCAAAAGAAAAATAGAAGATAACTAAGATGTTTTACTAATTAAAGTTGTATACATACGTTATAAATTGTCTGGAATGGAGTTTTGAGGATGGCAAAATCATACACAAGTATGTCTGACACAGAAATATTTTATTGTTTTTAAAACAAGTTGCATATAATAAACACTCAAAAAACTTCAACTCACTTGATCCCCAAATCAATGTGCTCCTGAATTCCAAAACCAAAACAGCCAGTATCACTGAAGTTTCTTCGAAGCAATTCGTACTCCTTGACTTTCAATCCACTCTCCAAAAGCTGCATAGCTTTTTCTCCTCTCACGGTAACATAGCATGCAATCTTCTCATTTCTCCTGATTCCAAAAGACCTCACAGTATATCTTGCTGCATGGAAATGAGAAGAATGGGAACAATACAGTCAGATTGGAATTTATATAGTTCATCAGTAGCACCTAACAGAAATGGAAGTCTTACCCTTGGAGAATACTGGAGTCTGACCACTTAGCTGCTCCAAAACCTACCCAAAGTCAACAAACAATAGAACTCAGTTTCCCATTTTTACATACAAATGTTTCTGGAGCCCCTGTGGTGCTAACTGATTAAATTCTGCAGCTGACTCACATATCTGACCCAAATTTGCAATAAATAGAAAATCTAAGCTTCTCAGTAGTTCATACATCTCCTAAAAGTCTTAAGCAGGAGTTTCAAGTCCGTAAAAATTTGATTAGAACAATACCTGTCACAAATGCTTGCAAAACCTTCTGAGAAAACTCAGCCAACTATCGGCTACAGAATATAAGAATTTAATATATAAAAAAATCTGTAGTAAAGGACACAAGGATCAATAAATACCTTTGCAGCCCTTGTTAGCCGATCACCACTCTCACCAACCGATATGTTCAGAACCAGCTTCTGCACCTTAATTTCTCTCATGGGGTTCTTGAGTTTATCAGCCTGCCAAAATAACACCTTGTAAGATCATCCTGGAGGAGTCATAAATGTTTAGCAAGCACCAAAATTGAGAAAGCTAATATAAAAATAACCACCATGTAGATATGCCAAAAATATGTGGATAGCCAAACAGCGATTTGAGATAATGAAGAACTAGTTTGCATTGTATCTCAGCCTTCCATATCAAAAAGAGCTCTCAAAAATTTTAGTTAGAAAAATAAAGTGGCTGTGCAGAAAAACACTTCACTGATAAGTGATAACCAATACCAAAACAATTGATGTTTCCAGAAAGATTACTTACGATAAAATTGATTCACAACTACATGTGTGAGGCAAGCTCACATTAAAACTGGCAGATCTATTTAATTCACGCACTCACAACATCCCTTTGCACCACAACATGTTTGCTAATGAGTTAAACCCCACTTCTCCCATTGAATTCCTTTCAATTGATTGTAGTGGTTATTTGAGAAACAATTTTAATATTGAAGAGAGGATTTTCATGTTAGTTCAAAAACACAGTTCATTTGTTAATCTTCTTTGTTAAAATATTTGAAGTTGCCAAATCAGAATCAGAACTGGGTGCAGGTGCAGTTCCGTGGATATGGTAGTACAGCAAAAGAATTGGAATGGGGTAGATTCTACCCATGGGATGCCTTCTTAAAAATGCATCACCTGGGCGGCCTCTATATCTTAATGCATCATTTATTTCCCCCCTCAAGTCATTTCATTCATTAGCAGACACTATAAATACCCAGCAAGACATGGCAACTGCCACAGATTCATTATAGTTTGAGGAAAGAAACATTTGTATGCCAAGGACAATCATATCAATAAAGTTTCTCTCAGCTGTTCTGCCTAATGGCAACTGTAGGAATTTCAGTGGTTGCGTCAACAGCCAAGCTTATGCTGGAACATCCTTAGCACTTTGTGTGCCATGCAAATGGGCTTCAGATGGGATAACAGATAATTTTCTTCTGCTAAAACCAAAATGCAAAGGATATCTTCTGCATTAATATGGCATTGCTTGCATTGCCACCATAGACAGCAACCATTGAAACAACCTATGTCACATAGATTTGCTGGTTTTTATTATAAAAAAATCTAAAATTTTGCAATAAAACATCAACAAATTTGTACACACATGGTTGTACAATATTTTGAAGAAAACGTTAATAATGTTTGTTACCCAAACCTTTCCTATTAGGGTTTTATGTTTTCCTCTAAAATGCAGCCATCTCTGCAAATAAACACATGCTTTCATAAAAAAATCCACCTTTCCTATTAGGGTTTTATGTTTTCCTCTAAAATGCAGCCATCTCTGCAACTAAACACATGCTTTCATAAAAAATCCATTTGCTTTTAAAAGTCATATAGATCATCAATAATGATTTCTTGCACCACAGTTGAGCACTATGCCTGCATGGTTGACCTCCTTGGCCATGCCGAGAACCTAGTTGAGGCAGAGGATTTCATAAACAACATGCCAATTGAACCCAATGCAAGAGTGTGGGGTGCATTGCTGGGTGCTAGCAGAATTCATGGAAACATAGAGCTAGGACAGCGAGCAGCGGAGAAGATTTTGCAGCTGTATAAAATACTCCTCTATGTTTGTGGATTAATCTTGATTGTATGGGAGGTCTATACATGCAACAGTAAACTCTGAAGAGGACCTTAAAGGTTACCAGTCCTATGTGTATTTACAGGTGTCATTGAGTATCTGCAGCAGCCTGCGTATCCCCTCAAGGTGACACTGAATGTTTCAATAGCATCAGGACAATCTGCAGCAGCAGTTGTCATCACACCTTTTTGGTTTTCGTTTCGATTTTTTTATTAGTTTTACGCTTGAAGTTTTTATAATCCATTTTTAGTTAGTTATAAAGTTAAAAATGGATATAAGATCTTTAAATCGAAGGAACATACTCATCCATGCTTTTGCATAAATGAAGTGTTAATAGTTTGTATTGTTCATTTTTAGGATACAAATTAAATGCAATTGTAAGTGGTGAAATAATTGTCACAAAGCAATATCAATAACTAAATTAAGTTTAAGATAACCAATATTACAGTAAAATATATTATTTATCTTTCTTAATTAACATATTTACTTTTAGGTTAAATTTAGTACTTTTAAGTTCTATTTAAATTTTGGAAATTTTAAATTTTTTATTTGAAGTTCATCAAATTTAGTAACATTTTTTTCTGAATTTTATCAGTTACAAATCTGTTCTGAATTTTATACTTTGTGACTCAGACATAAACAACTCTGCTTTGACTTTTAAAGGAAAAGGAAGATGAACTGCCCGGGCTGTGAAATGGTATAGAGCATCTTTTTGAACGTCAAAAAAACAAAAGGTTGGTCAAGTCATATCAAAAACAATGTCCACCATCTGGAAACACCCCAGAATCATTTTGGATTCCCCCAATGCATCTAGAAACACCCAGGTTCAATTCCAAACAATTGCCGCTTCAAAATTTTGTGGCCTTCCTGAAAACACTAATGGATTAGTTCTGATTCTGATGGTAAAACATTTTGTACCCAGAATCGTCAGGGTTTCAGATCAAGTAGTTAGAAATCAAAAAAATTGCATTGTGCAATTCCATCATCACAGCAAATACTTCCCCCATTATAAAGCCCTCTTTGTATTATAATTCTGAGCCGATAGGTCATAAATTTGTATAAGACTACAGTATCAGAGCACCTAAAAGTGATACCAAACCAGTATCCATACTTCATTAAAAATTACTCAAGAAACAGCAATCCCATTATACCAAATCCAGGATCTAAATTGATAGTAAACTTCCCAATTTCAAATCTTTGAATTCAATAAAACAAACATAGAACATGCATTCAGTTACTCTTTCCAGAAACTATAGCCCCACAATCTTTATATGAAAACTCAATTACAAGCAGAAGTAAGATATGTTCAGTGAACAAAATTATGATGTTTATGTTTTTTTGGATTTTCCCTTCACTCATTAAACAATGCATATCAACAGTTACATTTTATATCAAACAGAGCGTAAGCTTCCAGACATCATTTCACCTCAATATACAGCATCCATGTTTCATTAAAAACTACTCAAGAAGAACCTACAATCCATCCCATTATACCAGATCCAGGATCTAAATTAATACTAAACTTTCAAATTTCAAATCTTTGAATTCAACTCAACAAACATAGAACATGTGTTCAGTTACTCTTTCCAGAAACTATACCCTCCCATTATTTATCTGGAAATTCAATTACAAGCAGAAGTAAGATATGTTCATTGTTACAAAATTATGACATTTATGTTTTTTCCTTTCACTCTTAAACAATTGCATATCATTAGTTACATATTATATCAAAAAAAGTGTAAGCTTCCAGACATCATTTCACCTCAATACTAAGAGATCTCTGAAGGAAACAAGCAAGGATAGCATTCCCACACTAAAAGCTAAAAGAACTAACTTCAATCAACATTTCCCATTCTTTGGGACAGTTCCTCAAAAGAACCAAAAATATGTAACTTTCCTCAATTAGAAGCAATGTAGTGGACTGTGGAGACAACCTTATGTGAACCAGAAATATTAACTTCAACTGAACAAGACCATACCCAGAATGATAGTCAAATCGTTCAGTAAATAAGGATGTACTATGATGCCACTATACTATTTGTCTAGGACAGGGTAGCAGGGCACTCCATAGAGAACCTATGGATATTTCAGGGCTAATATTTGACAAGAAAGCCCTCCCCTTTGCACCCAGGTCCATTACCAAAAAGCAAATATGCATACATATTACAGAACAAACATGCATACATATTAAAGAATTAAATTTCCACATTCTTTGGGACAGTTCCTCGGAAGAACCAACAAGAAAAATATAACTTTCTTCAATCAGAAGCAATGTAGTGGACTGTGGAGACAACCTTATGTGAATCAGAAATATTAACTTCATCTGAGTAGATCATCAGACCGTACCCAGAATGACAGCTAAAACCTTCGGTAAATAAGGATGTACTATGATGCCACTATACTATTTGTTTAGGACAGGGTAGCTGGGCACTCCATAGAGAACCTATGGATATTTCAGGGCTAATGTTTGCTAGAAAGCCCTCCCCTTTGCACCCAGATCCATTACCAAAAGCAAATACAACAACATATTACAGAATAAATATGCATACCCTTTGTTGCCATTCAAAAGCAACTGCTAATTTGAGTGACACCATTCACACACAAAACACATAAATCAAGACACTGGATGATGGCAAATAACCAGGGCATAATGCACATAAACAAACAGCCCCAAGAGTGCCATCAAAAACCTCATTTTTACCAAAATATTCCAAATAAAATTCCTTTAGGAGACGAAAAAAATGTTTCTGGGTTTTCAAGACAGGAGAATGGAACGTGGTTTTATGTGAAGGCAACAAAAATTCAAATTTTTGGGAACAGTGGAAATGCAACAGGGGGGATGTTGATTACAATAACATTAAAAACAAAAATAAGTTGAAAAACCCTCCACCTTTCAGATTTGCACTTCTCAAATGTTGGCAAGTACAATGGATCCCCTCAATATAAATGCAAGCAAATGCAATTCAGCCAATGTTTCATTTTATTTGTTTTATATTTCAAATAGAAATACTGAAGATGGCAGTAGAAGAAATTTTATCATTCATGCCTGTTGCAATGAACTATAAGTTATGTCACTGGCACTGTGAAGTATCATCCAGATCAAAATTATAGTTCTACTTGAGTACATCTTCCATCATATATTAACTTCTGATAACTTGTGAAATTACACATAAACAAAAGTAGCATACCAAAGAGGCTAAATCAAAGCAGATTTAACAGAACCTGGAATCAAGGGCAGTCAATCACTTAACCATCAAGAATACCATGTATACCAGTTCGGTTCAAACCAGATTCAGGATCCGGTTTGCTCTGCCTGCTGATGTGCATAAGATGCTGTTCATCTGTGATGAGCCTGGGGAGTACTCAAGTGGACCCAACCAAACCCATCCATTTTTCCGCATTCTTCTAAATTTTTTGCTTTACTTTTAAAATTTCCACTTTTATCTTTGCCTTAGGTCTGTAAGATTTTGAAGGTCTTTGTTCATTATTGAAATGCCCCCTAGTGTTTATCAAGCTGCAAACCATTTTCAGATCTAGAGTTCCAAGTGGGGCAGCAATATTGACTAAAGAACAATCACATCTACAATATGATCTAGGGTTTTCCAACGTTATTCAAATCAGATCAAATATAATATACTCAGAATATAAATCTGCCAATATAATTTATAACACGATTCTTCCAAAGAAACTAATTAAAATTCACTTTATAAGTTTATACTATAGATTCCACCATTCAAGAATATCACATTCTCTGAAAAAATATGATAAAATAATTGCTGCAATATAAATCAATGCCAAATTAGGATCGTACAGAAATTAACCACTGAAGATAGTCTGCCACAAGATTTGATTGCTAGGAAATCTAATATGTGATGATTGACCCCTTATTCAACTGTCGCAGGCTCACAGCAGTAGATAAACAAATATTTGACAATTTGCAGATATTACCCGGCTGTCCTGTACACCCATAGCACCTCAATAACACTTCAAATCCAGATTACCAGTAGAATCATGGCTCACTTGATCTGACCACTGCCTATTGTTGTAATTAACAACCTCCGTTATGGGCAGCAACTGGACTGGGGTTGCCACACCTATGCAACAGGTGGCCTAGGTGAAATCTAAGGGTCTTTGGGCCAAATCTAAATCTGCGTCACCTTTAAAATTTGATCTTCAGGCCATTCTAGTTCTCTGGGGCATTGTGAACAACAAAACTCGCCCAGCAACTAACCCAGAAAAAATGTGAATAGCAGTTTTTCCCAGCAAAATCACTCGCCAAAATGTAAACAACAGAATCGCCAAGGGTTCTTTAGATGATATCACTCTAATCTGCCCTTAAAAGTTCACTTTCGAATGGTAAGTCCAACCTGCTACCTCACAGTGAAGACACCCGGGGAAGTATTTGGGCATTCATTTTAATACTGTGAACACAGTTGTTGGGGGGATTTCGTTCCAGCAACAATGTTGTTTCCAAACAGCTATTTTTTCATCCATCCCCCAGAATAACCAAAATTTATGCCTTTATAACTGATCTAAGTACAAGGTGAACAAACCAACCTCAAAAAAGAAATCTCAAGTAGACCAAAATTTTGAAATTTGAAATTAACTAATATTATTGTTTTATTTAATTAAAATATTAATAGAGTGATGAAAACACTTATTTATTAATAATTTATTTTAATTATAATAGGTCTCAGCTGGAAGACCCAAGAGGGAAATGACAATCATTCACAAACAGGAATGTACAACTGATACTGGAAGGAACCATTTACTTTGCCATTCTAATTCATTTTGTTAACTATTTTAAAAGAGAGCTTGTAACATAATGGTGCCTGATAGAATATTGCTTTTGTGACCGGTAGAATTTTTAAATTTATCCTATTTCCAGTTCTGGCATGGATCCCTGTTTGGGTTTGTAGATCAAGCAGCTTATTTATGGGCTGGATTTGTCCATGGCCTAAAGCAGGAATTCCATTTAGAATACCTATAGCCTAGCATAACCAACAAAAACTCTATAAACTCTAATGTCATTTTAAACATTACTCCTTTTGGGGTTCAGAGGCAGCGCCCCTGCCAAATACCATATCATGATACTGGGCAGGGTTGAGAGTTGAAAAAAAAAAATGAAATAAAATTTAAGCTCTAATGGTCACATGTAATGTTCAATTCCTCAGCATTTACAAGAAAATCACAAATTCACAAAAACCAAATAAAAGTCAGATCCCACCAAACAAACCTGCTAAAATTTACAACAAGTCATTTTAACTGCAAATTATAATCAAAATTATATGTATGCAAAGTAAAGTTTAAATCAAAACTAATGATTGAAAAGTTAAAAACAATCCAATCTAAATGTTCATGGCTTACTATAGACCATTAATTATTGGCCGCTTCTACTCATTTGACCGATTGTGAAGATTGGTATCTTAACATCATCAGATTTGCACAATCCATTTTTAATGCAAATTTGTTTCTGGATTCAATTGTGTGTTTTTAAGCATCAAAGTTTTGGATCACACTCCGTGATCCATCATCAGGATGAGAGTGTAGGATTTGAATAGCAAAATATGCAGACTAAGACTCACACAAGTGAAATAAAAAAGAGATGGGGAGAGGAGACAAATCGCAAACCAATGAAGAGAAGAATAGTAAAAAGGCAACAAGAGGAAAACAAAATTATAAAAATGAAGACAAAATCAGAAATCACAATAGGAGGAGGGTGGGGGGTGCAAAAAAAATATAAACACACAATGAAACTAGAAAATATAAACAAGCTAAAATTGATATCTTGCCAAATTTGAAACAATTTTACAACATCTTTAACTCTCGAGTTCCGTAAACTCTTTCTTCCTTTCACCTCTAATGAAAAATTTTCGCTGATATAAGTAAATATGCAAATTTACACTATATATTAATCGTTATCCTCCATTAAATAGATCAAAAAATCAGCCAGGAAGCCCTAAACATTATTTGTAACCGCGATACATATTAAACCTCGCAAAAACATTGAACCCAACATGGCAGCTGAAATAGTTCAATAGCGTGCTTGAAGCTCAAACCAAGCCAAGTCACGAAAGACTTTCACTGCCAATTTCTACGAGACTGAAAGCACGGGATCGTACAATCTCAGACTTCAGATGTAACAAAATACAAAGAAGAAAATAAGAAAGATATTCTTTTTTTCTAGTCATCAACTGATCAAATCCAAGGAGAACCATTTTGATGGCAATTGATCTTGTTCAAGAAACCTCGAGTTATAGTCCTTGTCAGTATAAACTTTTACAAAGCAATGTCTAAGTTATTTGTGTAAGAAACTACGAATCCTGCAAGATTAATGCTACTGATAACAGGCATCCATAAAATGCAAAGCAGATAAAAGTTTAAGATTTCACATGGCGTACGAACCGAAGTAGAATATCAAGAAGACGAATAACAAGAAATCTCAAAAGGGTTTTGATTAAATCACTGACCATTTCTTCCTTCTAATGACGGCCTTCGTTCTCCCTCGTCTGATGCGCTGCTCTCTCTCCCTCTCTACCCTTCTCGCGGAAACAGGGAGAGCTATTTACATATACCCTAAACTTTATAAACCCTAATTTTGTTGGTTTCAGAAATACCCTAAGCCCTAAGCTACGTTTACAAGGAAAAATACTTTTATTTTTGGGGGATAGATATTGCTATTGACATTTAATAGGGGGAAACGAAAATAGATTTATAAATGTATTGGGTAGAATTTTATTATATAATAGTTCATTTTATTTCGGTTTTAATGATTTTTATTTGGTCATTTAAACATATTAAAATTTTGATTATTCATCATAAAAATATTTTGCTTCTAATATCAAAAAGAATAATATATGTATTCATATTTAAGATGTTGTAGTACTTGCTTATTATCTATCAACATTTACTAAGATCATGAAGCTTGTCATTTAAAAGTATTGTCCTAAGAGAACATGACCCTTGCAATCTATAAATTTCCCAAGGTATTTCTAAATACCATCAATCCTCACTAAACAATAAGAAATAAAGATCACAATATATCAAATAGCAAAAAATAAATAAAAAAATCATGCTAGTGCATTAGAGATGGAATCCACATAGTATACAATTTATTTGTAACCATAAAATCAACCTCCAACATGCACATGCTTACACAATACCAAAAAAATGAGTATGTTAAGATAGTAAAGTGGGTAGGTTTTGTGTAACATTATATAACTAATCTGCATCATAGTTCCAAAAATTAAGGGCACTTATTCCCTTCACATTTAGTTTTCTAGAATAACATTGATTTATGTCTTTCATCATTCTCCGCTATTTGTGAGGTCCCACCTCGACCCATCATAGCACTGATGAGACATTCGTATTTTGATACTTTATGATTCAAGATTTTGATACACTTTTGATCGTTTGGACAGTGACTCGTGTTATTTATGTCTTATGATTATTTATATTATGTGGATGTTACTTATGATGTTGATTAGGATCTAGATTATACTTGTTGATTTATGTTTATACATGCTCAGATGTGTATTTTGATTAGGATTACTAAATCACTGTTAGATTAAATGTTACATAAATTATGCTTTAAGTTTAAGAAATACTATTGATGAGTATATCATGATGTAAGGAATTATGCAAAGTACTATGTATGAACGTTATCTTAGAAATAGAAAGTGTAACTAGAATCTGAATCATGCATGTCGAATATTGTATGTAATTATGTAATATTGATTTGATATATGTGCGTGTGCGCGTGTGTGATTTTCCTTGGACTATTGATGCTCGAGTTTAGTTTGCAGGAAAGAAATCATGGAACTATTCAGAGAATCAAGGCTAAACCTATGTGCAACTGTGAAAAGCCAAGGTTTAATCTATTGAAGAGATTGAAACCTCGTTGTAATGTGTTTTATATGTAAACTTAATTTGTATGTATGTTATTAGATTAAATTCATTTTGTTATTTAGATATGTCACTTGTAAATGTGAAATGTATTTTATGGTGTCAATTGACACTTGTGATGTCTATGTGGATAGTGACATGCCAATTAGGGCTTGGCAAGAGATACCCAACCTAATAGGATACCTAAGTTAATTCCACTTGCTTATAGATGTGATGTAGGGTCCTCATCAAGTTGAATTTTGAATTCAAACCCTAGTTGAACTTTAGAGGGCTTAAAAGTAACCCTAGGGTGCCTTTTTTATCAAAAATAAGTTAACCATGTGGGGGTACCTTGAGTTAGGGGCTAGATTTTTCCTTTAGGAAAGTCTAGATCACATTTATGGCACTCCAAAAAGACTACTTTTCAAAAGTGGTGAAAATGGAGAAGGCCACATGCACTTGACTTGTTCCACACTCCTAGTTAAACTCTCCTTAATGAAAGGGGACAAGAAGAAAAGCCAAGGACTAGTAGTCAACTCACATTTATTACTAATGGGTGGGTAGGAATTTGGAAGCCTTTTTAGTGGGCTTTGTGAGACTTAGTGGGTGTTCACCCACTCTCTAACTTTAGAGACACTTAGGGTTTTGGAGTTTGAAAGAAGACAAAGAAAAAGGAAAAGGTGCTCTTCTCGAACCTCATTTGCCATTAGCTTTGGAGCAAGGTTGGTGCTCTTGCCACGAAGGAGAAGTTCTTGCATTTTTTAGATTAGTTGTTATGTAAAATCAATATGTCAGATTGTATGCATTTCTTGTTATGTGAATTGTTTTTTATGTTTTGTAAGTGTTGGGTATGAGGATTCTTGCATTATTTTCTTGCTTGCCCTTGAATGATATGTTGTTCATGGGTGTACAAGGCATCACTCACCCTTGGGAGGGAAGTAGTCGTCTTGGGTGAAGGGGTTAGTTGGGCTTTCCATAGTAGTTGAGAGCCTCTTCTCTTGGAGAAGAGAGGAATTTCATGGAGTATGGGATCTATGAAGACATACTTGTTATTTTTGCATTTGGGGGTGACAAGGAGTGAAGTTTTGTGGAGGGAAAATGTGTTAATGTAGCCTTCGGAAGGCATGGAAATCTCATGTTTGTTTATTGTATTGGTATGGCAATCTCCTCTTTGAAAGGCCCACCTTCACCCTCTTCTATGGGTCTATGGGTGACTCATTTGTGAAGCCAAGTTTTGAGGGAGTTCTTTGTTGTTATGTTGTTTATATGTATTTGTGAGTTTTGTTTGTGTGATTATTCCCTTTTAGTCTTGGTTCTCCAAGCTCGGGGTGGTCTCTTAGAGACCTTGTATAGGAGGTGAGCACTTCATGGTTATACTCTTTTGTTCCAGGTTTTGAAGACCAATTTATGTTGAAAATCTTTGGAAAAGTCACCATGTTGGTGTCATTGTGGGAGCAAGAGATAGTGTTGTACTATTATTACTTTGAAATTGAGGAGCACTCCAATCTTGTTGTTGTAATGTTGTAATTTTGATGTATATTAAGTTGTGGAAAGAAATGACTTTGTTCATTGTAGGATGGTATAATTGTTATATATATATATATATATATATATATATATATATATATATATATATATATATATATATATATATATATATATATATATATATATATATATATATATATATATATATATATATATACTCAAAGAAAATGTAATGGATCCATGTTGAAATCAATGATAAAAGGATTGCTTCATTTTCTTTATACTTAATTTGTATTAAATCTAAAAGAAATGGATAGTAGTAGTATTCGATATCAAAAAAAAGGTTGATTTGAAAACATGTGTAAATGTATCTTATGTTTGTTGATAATAAGAAGGTAGAAGGATGAATTGATCTAGTTTTATTGTTCCATTGTTAAATAAATATTAAATTCATAAGTTTTATAATGTTATTAGTAGTTAATAGAAGAATTTATATTTAGTGTCTTTGAGAAATTAAATTATGTAAATAAACTCTCAAGCTTGCTAAAAAAAATAATAAAGAGAGAAACACAAAACTTGTTGTAAAGAAAAAATTTCAAAAAAAAAGAGACCTACAGGTCTCTAGAAAATGTATGGGTGGAAAATAAATCCTTCCATTCAAAAAAACACAGTCAATATTGTGTTATTAACCCTCCACCCACTTGTAAATAAAAAAATAAAATAAAAAGAGAGCAAAAAAGGGTGGGAACCCCAACTAGGTTGCCATCCAAGAAAGATCACATAGAAAAGTTTTTTTAAAAATAATATATATAAAAAAATAACAAACCGCTTTTAAAAAAATATAATTTATTTTTAAAAAATTAAATAATAATTATAATTGGGAGGGTATTTGACCCCCGGCTGCGTACCATGGCAGGCCTACGGGTCCTGCCGTGATAGAGTATCGACCTGCCATGGCAGGCACAGGCTCTGCCAAAATAGGGTACCGCCCTGCCATGACAGGAGCAGGCCCTACCACGACAGGGTACCAGCCTGCCATCATAGGCAGGTCCCGCCATGCATCCCAAAAAGGGGACCTTTTTTTTAGAGTTTTAAAAAAAAAATTGTTTTGTTTATTTAATACGAAATATAAATTGTATTAAGTTCAATTTTTTTTAATTAATTAAATATATTATATGTAGTATATATATTATATATTATTTTTAAAATTTAAAGGTTTCATTTATTTTATATGAAAAAATCATTTAATGCATCTATAACATAATATATGCAAAGTTTATATTATATAATAAATATTTATTAATAAATAATCTTTAAATTTTTAATTTATTTTCTTATAAAATTAATTAATAGTTATTTAATATTTAATATTTAATGAATATTAATTGCATAATTATTAATTGTTAATTGTGCTCAGACCCCCCTTAATTAAATTAACATTTATGTTTTAATAATGTATCTCTATTAGTTATCATATATTTCATTTTAGTTATTAATTATGATTATTTTAAACTAGCGTATATATAATACATAATATATATACGATATTTAATATATCTATATATATGATATATTATGTATTTACGATCAAGTATGTAGGGGTATTAAACCAAGGTTATGGTGGGAAAACCCCTAGTTGATTGTTAGTAAATCTCTTATCGTATTCAACATCAAAATATCAAACGGGAACAATGCCAATTTTGAACTACTAACCAGTTGGGGCTAACCAACCCTAACTATATCTTAGAGGGAGGTTGGAAAACTTGGTTATGTGAGTGGGATCACCACATGAACCACGTTGACCATGATGCCCCTCACCTGACATTACTTTTATCTCAACCTTGTGTGCAAACTAACATCGTAAGCCATGGTTTCAAAAAAAAATTGTGTTTTTGCTTAATATTTTTGGGCGTGACATTTGGTATCAGGGCCAGGTTTAAATACTTAGGACCTTCAACCCATTACGTTTCATCTTATAATGTTGCACTTTTGTGTAGGATGTCTATCATCACATGTAATGCTCGCAGACATGGACGAGGTTGTAGACTTACCCCTTCGGTACATGGGGATGTGGAGAAGGGGGTAGAGGTTCCCAGGGGAAATCAAAATCCCCCACCCAAACCACCTCCTAATTTGAATCAGGATATTTTAGCTGCTTTGTAGAACCTAGTAGGCATCATTCAGTAGAGATTACCACTCGTAATACAGCAAGTAGAGCAGTATCTCTTAGAGGGCCATAGGACAACTAGTAGGGAAAGGAGTAGGAGCCCACCATCTAGATAGATTGAAGGTCATGAGGTCGATTTTGTACATCAATTAGAGCATCCACGTAACTTGGGGGCTTGTGCCATTGAGAGAGAGACCTGTGATACAGGGGATTGGATCGGGGAGTTATTATGACCCAACCACCTTTATTTTTGGGAGCTACCGATGGTGTCAGAGCAAAGGCCTAGTTATTGAGTTTGCAGTGATGCTTTGGGTTGTGTTCCTATGAGAGCAATCTAAGGGCACAACTTTCCATTCATCTACTTCGAGAGGGAGCCTCTACTTGGTGGCAACAGAAGGCCATTGGTGGCGTGAGTATAGATACACTTACTTGGGAGATTTTTCTTGGTAGATTTAGAGATAGATACCTATTAGAGCACTTTAGACAGTGACACGTAGAGGAGTTTCATGACCTTCAGCAAAGAGGCCTTATTATGGTGCAGTATGAGAGTAGATTTCTCGAGCTCTTCCTTATGTTGATTACATGAAGGACGAGAAGCTACAAATGCATCATTTCATCAAGGGTCTTAATGTATCTCTCCAAGGCCCAGACCATCTAGCTTTCCCTACCACTTTAGAGAGGTGGTTGAGAGGCACTGGTTGTCGAGGGTATTCATGGCAGGACACAGGACTCTCAAGATTGATCTCATAACCGAAATCCCTCTACCAGTCATCAGGACAACAAAGACCCCTTGGAAGGGGAATCAGGGACATTCAATAGGGTTTGTTAAGGGCCAATAGTCTCAGCAGCGACCCCATCGAGATTCTATACAAAGACCTTCTCAAGGACATTAGGGCTCTACGACCAAGTAGTGGCAGTCACAAGGTCCTAGGTGAGATCAAAGGTCACATGCCCCTAGGTGAGATCAAAGGTCACATGCCCCTTACACATAGTCAGTTAGGACTCAGCAGTCCTCTCAGGTTGGTTATAGTGGATCCATAAGGACTGGAGGCTAGCAACAATCTAGGTCTCAAGAAGTATAGATATAGACACGTGGGCCATGTTACACTTGTGGTGGTATGGGAAATATAGTGAGAGAGTTCCCACAAGGACAAGCAGCAGGCAGCTAGAGAGGGGCTACTTCAGAGTTGACAGTAGGTGATATGGGTAGGTCCCACAAAGTATTTGTAGCAGTTGATAACTATTAGACAAAGCATCAAGCCACAGTCATTGAGGCCATAGGTATGATTCAAGGCATCAATGTTACTACTTTCTTTGATTCAGGAGCTATAGACTCCTTTATATCTCCATTTGTGGTGGAGCGTTGCAGGCTAGTGGCAGTTAAACAAGATGTTAGTTGGGAAGTCGAGTTAGCTTCAGGAGCTAGAGTGTATGTTAGTTCCTTGGTCGACAGTTGTTAGATTCAGATTGGGGACATGATCATGATGCAGGAGCATCTCGGGTCCCTGGCAATCCTGTGTCACCAAAAACATATTTGAGTTTGTTTGTGTTGCTCGGTTCCCGCTTTGACAAGTTGGTTCGGTGTTGCTTGGTTTCCTTTGTTCACCAGTGTTGGTCGATTATCTCTAGTGCTCAGTGATGCTTGTCTGGCGTTCGATTTCCTTGCTTATCGAGTTGTTTGTTTTGGATTTCTTTTGAGGCCGACTTGTGCATTTAATTTGGGTCACGAATTTAATGTTGGTACCATCATTGGGAAGCATGTGGACCTAGATCTGGTCATTCCTTCTATTGATTGTGGATCCGAAGGCCGACTTGTTTTGGTAGCCTCTTATATAAATGTAGTTGTTTGGTTAGAGTTTTGGGAGTCAGTTTTGGGGATAGAAGATAGGAGATAGAAAAGTAGATATTGTTGGCAAATCCTCGCATGTTTGAGGAATTTTGTACTTGATTGTAATATTTGGCTGAAACCGGGAAGGCCTTACAGCCCGGCATGTATGAATAAATTTGATGAAGGGTGCTCCCCTTAATACCACAAACACATAACAGAAACAGAGAAACAGCAACAATTTGCAAGAACATAAAATGGGCTTCTTATTATCTCCACAAATGTGGAATTACAAATTTCAGAATTACAATATGTAAAGCCACATGGGCATTTTCCCTTGCAATATTTTGTACTGCTTTGAACTGCTTTGAACTGCCTAAGACAACACTACAGCCTTCCTTATATAGGCAATTTTCCACCACCTGGGAAGGTTCCAGAATTTTAGCCAATAAGGCCGACCAAACTTAGAATTATTTTATTTTACAATTTATTACATCAGAGTCGGCTCAAAACAACTTTTGAAACACAAACAAAAATTTTGAAGAAAATTTATTTTCTACCATTTTAGGTGACCCAACTTCCGAAGACCATAAGTCATCACCCATTGACCCAATTGACTATTATGACCCCATTTCGAAAAGGGCACGAAGCGCTCTATAATAAGTAAAGTAAACAAGCTTCATTCAGCCAAAGTTTCGATCTCATCTGGGGCCTCTAAAGCCTTCAAAACTGAGTTCAAAGTTTCTGTACCCTACTGCCAATATCGAAAATTTTCAATGACTTCAAAACTAAACTTGATCTGCCAATGAAACTTTACTGGCAGGCTGATATGACCAAAATGAACCTCCAGGGAAGAAAATAGACCATTCTGAGCTCGAACGAAAAATTTACTAAAAAATAGTAACTTTCCAAAAATAGCAGCTCTGCACAAGATAGCCCTTATTGAAAAGAAACCAAAAATATTTTTTGGGTGATGCAAAACGACTCTTACACCCAGGATGCTCCTGCATCAGACACCCAGGGTAATTTGAAAAGTGACCATGTCACGACTCAGGTGTGAAGAGGAAAACCAAGGCGGTCAACCTCCTCCCTTATCAGCCATGATGAATTTTCAATAGGTGTCCTTTCCATTTGACCAGATATTCTTCATATGTCATGTTCCTTGTGCTTCTGCCAACATGACTATCTAGTATGTCTTCAATCTCCTTGGTAGCTTAACTAGTTGTTGGAATACTCCACTATGATGTTGTGATCTCATCTTCAACACCTCCCTCATGATACTATGTTAGATCTAAAATGTTAAACACTAGTGAAATATTCAGTTCAGTAGACAATTCTACCTCAGGCATTTCCTGAATCATGCTTCTTCAGTATCTTACATGGCCCAAACTTCTTCATTTTCAACTTGTTATATATACCAACTGGAAATCTCTCCTTTCACAAATGAACCATGACTTCATCTCCAACCTAAAATTCTTTTTGTCTTCTTTTCTCATCTTCCTTAGCCTTATACTGCACATTCATCTTGGTAATATGTTGTCTCACCTCCTCATGGATGTTCTTCAAGTGTTCTGCAAAATCCTCAGCTTCAACACTACTTATCTCTCCTTTATCTATCTTCCTCAACTCTGAAGCATTTATGGGACTACTTTCATATACAATCTGGAATGGTGATTTACCAGTGCTCATGTTGACAGAATCATTGTATGCAAATTCTGCCTGTGGTAAAATCAAATCTCATCCTATTGGCTTATCTCCAACCAAACATCTCAACAAATTTTCCAAACTCCTATTCACCACCTCTGTCTGTCCATCAGTCCGTGGATGATGTGATGAACTGAACTTCAAATGTCTTTAACTTCTTCCACAATGTACGCCAAAAATATCCAACAAACTTAGTGCCCTGATCTGAAACTATAATCTTTGGCAAACCATGTAGTCTCACCACTTCTCTGAAAAATAATTCAGCTACATGAACAACATCATTAGTCTTCTTGCAGGGAATGAAATGTGCCATTTTCAAAAATCTGTCAACCGCCACAAAAATTGAATCATGTCCCCATTGAGTCCTTGGCAAACAAAGAACAAAATCCATACTAATATCCTCCCAAGGCTTCTCTGGTACAGGTAATGGCTGATACAACCCTGTATTCTACTTCACTCATTTTGCCATCTGACATACTCTGCAACTCTGTACAAACTTCTTGACATCTTGCTGCAACTGTGGCCAATAATAATTTACACTAACCAAAGCGAGGGTTTTGTCACCACCAAAATGTCCAGCCAATCCTCTGCTATGCTTCTCCTTAATGAGATTCTCCCTCATAGAACTTCGTGGAATGCACAACTAGCTCCCTCTGAATAGCATATCATCTTGAATGATGAAATCCAACCACTTTGTTCTATCTAGAGTAACAAGTTCTTTACAAGCTTTCCAAGCTTCTCCAAAATCAGGATCCTCTACATACAAATTCTTGAGTTCCTTGAAGCCAACCACCTCAATCTGCATCTCTGTCAGCAATAGTTGCCTTCTACTAAGAGCATCTACAACCTTGTTATACTTTCCACTCCTGTGCTTCAAAACAAATGTATAACTCTGCAAAAACTCAACCCATTTCAAATGCCTCTGATTCAACTTTCTTTGACTATTCAAATATTGCAAAGCTTGATGATCAGTATACAAAATAAACTCTTTAGGAAGCAGATAGTGTCTCCACTTCTTCAATGCTTGAACTATAGCATAAAATTCTTGATCATAAATAGACTATTTTTTCTTGGCATCATTTAACTTCTCACTAAAATAGGCAACAAGTTTACCTTCTTGGCTCATAACAGCTCTTATTGCAGTACCACTAGCATCACAATCTACTTGAAACACCTTATTAAAATCTGGAAGTGCTAAAATAGGTTGTTCTGTAACTTTTTGTTTCAGCAATTTAAAACTACTATCTGCCCCATTAGTCCACTTGAACTCTTTTCTATCCCCTCTCATTGTTTCAATCAAGGGTCCACAAATACTGCTAATTTTTTTGATAAACTTTCTATAAAAGCTAGCCAAACTATGAAAAGATCTTACCTTAGTAGCACTCCTTGGAGTAGGCCATTTAAGGATAGCTTGCACTTTCTCTGGGTCTATTTTTAGACCTTCTACTAAGACTACAAATCTCAAATACACTAACTCCTTCGCAAAATTGTACTTCTTCAAATTAATCAACAATCTCTCTTTCCTCAACTTCTCAAACGTCATACAAATATGCATCATATGCTCCTCTAATATCTTACTAAAGATCAAAATATCATCTAGGTAAACAATGACAAACTTACCCATAAATTCTTTTAGAACCTCGTTCATGAGCCGCATGAAAGTGCTTGGTGCATTGGTTAGCCCAAAAGGCATGACTAACCACTCATACAATCCTTCCTTTGTCTTGAAAGCAGTCTTCCATTCATCTCCTTCTCTGATCTGAATCTGGTGATATCCACTCTTCAGATCTATCTTTGAAAAATACACAGCTCCACTCAAACAGTCTATAATATCATCCATTCATAGTAATGGAAACCTATACTTGATTGTGATCTTGTTTATTACTCTAGAATATGTACACATCCTCCATTCTCCATTCTTCTTTGGTGCTATTATTGTTGGTACAACACATGGACTCAGGCTTTCCCGAATCAACCCCTTCTGTAACAACTCATGTACTTGTTTGTTCAACTATTCACTTTGTGCTGGTGTCATTCTGTGTGCTGCCTTATTTGGAAAATTGGCTCCTGGAATCAAGTCCATCTGATGATTGATTTTTCTTACCGGTGGTAATCCATCAAGTACATTATCGGATATAATATCCTAAAACTCATTCAACAAATCTACAACTTTTACAAGTACATCTTCTACTTCCTCTTTACCAACTTTTGGAATTAAAGCAAAACACACATGCTCATGCCTCATATCCTCTGAGAATTTTCTTCCATCAACAAAATTTAATCTTGCATTACCACATACCTTTTCTTTTGTCTCCTTCAATGGCTTTAGCTTATGTCGCACTTCATCCTTTGTCAAGGAATACATATTCGCACGACCATCATGTACATCACGTCTGTCAAACTGCCATGGTCTACCCAAAAACATATGACATACATCCATAGATATGATATCACATAGTACCTCATCATGGTATCCACCAATCTTGAACTTCACTAGGCACTGTTCACTAACCATGACCTTGTGGTCATCTTGTACCCAAGCAATCTAATATGGATGTGGGTGTTTCTGTCTCTTGAGCTTCAACTTCGTGACCATCTCTTTTGACACTAAATTATCAGTGCTTCCACTATCAATAATCACATCACAACACTTACCTTCACACTTGCACTTGGTGTGAAACAAGCTCCTCCTTTGCTTAGGTTCATTTTCACCACTCAGCATGACTCTTCTATTAATTAGTGTTTCTCCTCTTTCAGCATCTTCAAAATGTGATGATCTGGCATCTTCATCTATATGCGCAACTCTAGCCTGGCCTCCAGTTCTCCTATTTGTCCTTCCTTGGCATTAAGGACATTCAAATGCCCTATGACCTTCTTCTCTACAATGAAAACATGTTCCACGAAAGCCTCCTCTTTTTGAACCTTGTCCTCTTCCTCTTCCTCTCTGGTCTCTATTATTCTGATCATGGAAATGATTGGAATTATTTCCTCTCTAATTTTGACTGCTACTAGCCTTATCCTTCTTTTTCGAATCTTCATTTCGGCCTCCATATGACCATCCACCAGATCTTCCACCATGACCTCTTCCATTTTGTCTGCTTTCAAACTTCTTGTTCAACTTTTCCTCTACTTTTAGGGAAAACTGGTATGCCTCTTCAATACTGTTCATTCAAACTAGATTCAACTCCTCTTGAATGCTCGACCTCAACCCATTAAGATAATGAGCAACTTTCTCCTTATCAACTTCTGTATGGCCTGTTCTGATGAGGATTCGATAGAACTCCTCTGTATACTCCTCAACAGATCTTCTTGCTTGCTTCAAACTTTGCATTTTCTTTAGTAGGTCAAGCTCATAATCAATAGGAATGAACTATCACTTCAATTTGTCCACCATTCGATCCCATCTTGTGATTTTCTCCTTTCCTCTTCTATTTCTCTCTAATTGAATCTCTTGCCACCAGATCTTTGCACGACCTTTCAGTCTGGCCTTCACAAACTTGACCCTATCAAGATCCTCAATATCTTCATACTTGAAATATTCTTCACATTCATTGATCCAATCAATCAATTCCTCTGGGTTAAGATTCCCTGAAAATGTAGGAACCTCAATCTTAGGTCTTTTCCTGATTTTGGAAATGGCTCGGAAAAGTCCTTCTTCTTCCTAATTCACAATTTTGACTTCTTCTTCAGAATTCCCTTCTTTGGCTTCATCTTCACTTTCATCTCTGACATTAAGATTAATTCCTTTGTAAATCTCTTCTTGCAATGCTCGCACTTGTCTCTGGAGCGCTCTAACCTCAGGTGTTACACCACCAGCTCTTCTGTCACATTCCCTTCATAGAGGCATTTTCGCGCTACTCGTTGGAACCCTAACCACAATCCTAGTGCAAACTACCTCACAGTCAGCGATCTATTTACACACTCAGGAACTCCAGCTCTGATACCACTTGATGAAGGGTGCTCCCCTTAATACCACAAACACATAACAGAAATAGAGAAACAACAACAATTTTCAAGAACATAAAATGGGCTTCTTATTATCTCCACAAATGTGGAATTACAAATTTCAGAATTACAATATGCAAAGCCACATGGGCATTTTCCCTTACAATATTATGTACTACTCTGAACTGCTCTGAACTACCTAAGACAACACTACAACCTTCTTTATATAGGCAATTTTCCACCGCCTGAGAAGGTTCCAAAATTTTAGCCAATAAAGCCGACCAAACTTAGAATTATTTTATTTGACAATTTATTACATTAGAGTCAGCTCAAAACAACTTTTGAAACCCAAACAAAATTTTTGAAGAAAAATTATTTTCTACCATTATAGGTGACCCAACTTCCAAAGACCATAAGTCATCACCTGTTGACCCGATTGACTATTACGACCCCATTTCGGAAAGGGCACAAAGTGCTCTACAACACCCAAATTAAGTAAGCTTCATTTTGTCAATGTTTCGACCTCATCCAAGGCCTCTAAAGCCTTCAAAACTGAGTTCAAAGTTTATGTACCTTGCTGCCAATATCAAAAAAATTCAATAACTTCGAAACTAAACTTGATCTGGCAATGAAACTTTATTGGCAAGCTAATATTACCAAAATGAACCTCTAGGGAAGAAAACAGACCATTATGAGTTCGAATGGAAAACTTACTAAAAAATAGTAACTTTCTAAAAATAGCAGCTCTGCACAAGATAACCCTTATTGAAAAGAAACCAAAAATATTTTTTGGGTGATGCAAGATTGCTCTTACACCCAGGATGCTCCTGCATCAAAATTTGAAGATAATATATGAAAGTTTTGTATTCTCCCTCTCATTGTTGTATGTTTGTTGCTTTCGCGTGTTGTTGAGCAGGGTGGTTCAGGTTAGGGTGTGCCATTGTTGGCCCCTCTTGCCCTACTCTTGCATCAGGTGGTATCAGAGTGAGGTGAGATCTGGATCTAAGTTTGCGAATCTAGATTTGAAGGTCCCTTCTTATGAAGCCCTAGTTGAATTGTTGTGGGGTAGTAGATTGCGATCTGACTTGCAATGCAAAGGGTTTTTAAGATGGTTCGTGGGAGGCGAGATGCGGATCCAGGATTGGTAGACATGTTGAGATAAATTGTTGCTAGATTAGAAGTTGTTGAAATAGCCTAGAGAAGAGGAAGACATCTTGAAGATGTTAGTGATGATGAAATTGAGGTAGAACAAGGTGATGTAGAACCTGCACCTATGATGGATCAGGGTGAAGAAAGATTCTTGAAGGCTTTGACAAGTCTAAAGTCTACACCACACTTTAATCCTCCTAAGTATGGTGGGAAATTCGATTCTGATGAATTGGTGGACTAGATCACCGAGATGGAAAAGTATTTTGAGTATGAAAATGTACCTGAGGAAAAGAAGGTGAAAATTGCAAGCACAAAGTTGAAAATTCATGCATCCTTATGGTGGGAACTTCTGCAGCTGGACATAAAGAGGAAAGGCAAAGAATAAATCAAGGTATGAAATAAAATGTGAATAAATTGAAAGGAAAGTTCTTACCTTGTGATTATCAAATTAACCTAGTTAGGTGAATGCAAAGTTTGAGGCAGAAAGATAGCTCGGTAAAGGAATATACTAAGGAATTCTATAGATCAGATATCAGATCTGGGCATGATGAAGATGATGTGGAGAGAATTGCTAGATACCTGAATGGTTTGAGAGTTTCCATCCAAGAAGAAATCAGTTTGGTCAAATCAGAGAACATTGAAGAGGCTTATCAATTTGCATTGAAAGCTGAGAAGAAATAGAACAAGAGGCATGAGAAAAGACAAAAAGGTAGAGGTGGTAGATTCCCTAGAGGAAGAGGTAGATCCCATGGTGAAAAAAGTAGATCTAAACCTGAAAAGATAAATTTGGATAAAGGCAAGACTGAGTGGAAAGGTGAAAGTTCATCTAAAGGCAGAGGCAATAACTACTGAGGTGGTTATGACAGAGGTGGTTTACGAGGAACTTGTTACAGTTGTGGAGAAGGACATAGATCATTTGAGTGTACACATGCAAGTAAGAAGGTCAGTAACAGTCAGAATGCTTTGGTGCAAGAAGAATCACTGAATGAACATGAGAAGGAAAATAACTTGATGGTAAGAAGAGCACTTTGGAATGAAGGTAAAAAGGAAGATCCGGTAAGGAAAAGTTTGTTCAAGACCAGATGTAGAGTTTTTGATAAAGTTTGGAAGGTAATCATTGATAGTGGTAACTCAGAGAATCTAGCATCTGAAGAGATGGTCACAAAGTTGTAGTTGAAAAGGTTGAAACATCCGAAGCCCTATCAAATTTCATCGATCAAAGACGAGCATACACTTTTGGTAAGTGAACAATGTTATGTGAATTTAAAGATTGGAAAATACTATGCTAAGGTGTTATGTGATATCATGCCTATGGATTGTTGTCATATTTTGTTGGGTAGACCTTGGCAATATGATAGACATGCTATATATGATGGAAAATTGCATAAGTATACTATTTGGGCTGATGGAAAAAGAGAAATTTTGTTACCCTTGATGGAAGAATCTGTTAGCAATGTTTGCACATCTGTGAAAGTTTGCTTGATGGAAGGAAGAAAAATTGCTAAGGATTTAAAGAGAAATGATGTATGTTTTGCTGTGAATCCTAACAAATCAAGTAAGAAAATAGAGGATAATGTCCCTGAGGAGATTGATAAGTTACTCACCGAGTACAGTGAAATCATTTATGATAATGTACCTGATGGTTTTCCACCGAAGAGAAGCATTGATCATTGCATGGATCTTATCCCTGGAGCTAGTTTACCGAATAAGGCACCTCATCAGTTGACACCTACCGAGAATTAGGAATTGAATCGACAGATTCAAGAATTGTTGCAGAAATGTTTGATAAGAGAAAGTTTGAGTCCTTGTGCAGCATGTGTGGTAATGACACCTAAGAAGAATGGAGAATGGTGAATGTGTACTGATTCTAGAGAAATCAACGAGATAACAATGAAGTATAGGTTTCCTATATAGAGAATGGATGATATAATGGATAGTTTGACTGGAGCAAAGTATTTTACCAAGATTGATTTGAAAAATGGGTATCATCAGATCAAAAGTAGAGAAGGCGATGAATGGAAGACTACTTTCAAGATAAAAGAAGGTTTGTATGAGTGGTCGGTTATGTCTTTTGGTTTAACTAATGCACTGAGTGCTTTTATGAGGTTGATGAATGAAGTTTTGAAGAAATTGTTGGGTAAGTTTGTGATTGTATATCTTGATGACATTCTGATATTCAGTAAGACCAGAGAAGAACATTTGTTGCATGTTAGACAAGTTTTGCAGAGATTGAAAGAAGAAAAGTTACTGATAAATCTAAAAAAAAGTGTTCATTCATGAAAGAGGAGATTGTGTATTTGGGATTTGTGATTTCACCTAATGGTTTGAAAATGGATCCTGAAAAGGTTGAAGCTATTTTGAATTGGCCTACACTTGTGAATACTAGTGAGGTAAGATCATTTCATGGTTTGACAAGTTTTTATCGGAAGTTCATTAGAAAGTTCAGTTCAATTTGTAATGCTATGACTGAGACTATGAGAGGAGACAAAAGAGAATTTAAGTGGACACATGGAGCTAATAAAAATTTTGAGACTCTAAAGTAGAAGGTTGTTGAATTGCTTGTGTTGGCATTACCTGATTTTAATAAGGTATTTCAAGTGGAATGTGATGCAAGTGGAAGTGCAATTGGAGCTGTGTCAAGTCAAGAAGGTAAAACTGTTGCTTTTTTTAGTGAAAAGTTGAATGATGCAAAGAGAAAATATTTTGTGTATGATCAAAAATTTTATGCTATTGTTCAAGCCCTGAAGAAATGGAGACATTATTTGATACCGAGTGAATTTGTGTTATATACCAATCATAAAGCTTTACAGTATTTGGGTAGTCAGAATAAGTTGAATTAGAGACATATGAAATGGGTTGAGTATTTGCAGAGTTATACATTTGTGATAAAGCATAAGAGTGGAGTCACTAACCGAGTTGTTGATGCATTGAGTAGAAGATCTTTGATGACCGAGATGAAAATTAGAATTATAGGCTTTGATGACATGAGAGATTCTTATGAATTTGATCCTGATTTTTCTAAGTCATGGAGAAAGTGCAGAGCACCTATTCAAGATCAACAGAGTACTAAATGGGATGAATATTTTATGCAAGGAGGTATGTTGTTTAAAGGTATTCAGTTGTGTATATCGAGAGGACCAATGACAACTAATTTGATAAAAGAGAAACATAGCAGTGGTTTGGCTGGACATTTTGGAGTTGATAAGACATTGAATTTGCTTAAGGAGAAATACTTTTGGCCACAGTTATATAAAGATGTTCAAAAATTTGTGAAAAGTTGTAGAGTTTGTCAAGTTGCAAAAGGAGTAAGTCAGAATACTGGATTGTATATACCGATTGTTGTACCTGAGAAACCTTGGATTGACATTAGTATAGATTTTCTTCTTGGCTTACCGAAGATAGTAAGAGGTAATGATTCTATATTTGTGGTTGTGGATAGATTTTCTAAAATGGCACATTTTATACCTTGTAGAAAGACATCAGATGCAATACATGTAACAGATCTTTTCTTTAAGGAAATTGTTAGATTGCATGGATTACCGAGGAGTATTATCTCTGACCGAGACAATAAATTTGTTGGATACTTTTGGAAGACTCTTTGGAGAAAGTTGGATACTAAGTTGAAATATAGTTCTACATTTCACCCATAAACCGATGGACAGATAGAAGTTGTGAATAGGAGCTTGGGAAATCTTTTGAGATGTTTAGTTGGAGACACACCGAGTAATTGGGATTCTGTGTTGGCACAAGAAAAGTTTGCATACAATAATTCGGTGAATAGGAGTACTAGGAAAACACCTTTTGAGATTGTAAATGGCATACAACTGAGAGGTATATCAGATTTGAGAGACATTGTTGATGAAAGAAAAAGAAGTGCTGAAGGAGTAAAATTTGTTGAGTACATGAAGACATTGCATGAAGATGTGAAGCTTAAACTAGAAAAGGGTAATAAGAAATACAAAGACAGAGTTAATAGATCAAGAAGACATAAGACTTTTAATGTTGGTGATGAAGTGATGGTTCATTTGAAGAAAGACAGATTTCCTATTGGAACATATGGGAAGCTGAAGATGAAGAAGTTTGGACCTTGCAAGATTTTGAGAAAATTTGACAATGGAAATGCATATGAAGTTAAGTTACCTGATGACATGGATATTTCACCTATATTCAATATTATTGATTTGTATGAGTTTCATGAACTTGAAGAAGACATGACAGTACCGATGGATTATCCTAAGAAGCAGAATGAAGAAGTGGAGCATATTTTGGAGCAAAGAATTGGCAGAAGTACAAGAGGAAAATAGTATATGGAATATCTAGTAAAGTGGAAGAATAGACCGATTAAAGATAGTTCATGGATTTCACAATATGAGTTGGATGTAGCTCGGATCATACCTATTGAATGATTCAGAGAATCATTTTCAAATAACCCCAGGTGTCTAATGCAGGAGCATCTCGGGTCCTTGGCAATCCTATGTCACCAAAAACATATTTGAGTTTGTTTGTGTTGCTTGGTTCCTACTTTGACCGAGTTGGTTCAGTGTTTCTCGATTTCCTTTGCTCGTCAGTGTTGGTTGGTTATCTCTTTGGCACTCGATGAATCTCCCTAGCACTCAATGATGCTTGTCTAGCGCTCAGTTTCCTTGCTTACTGAGTTGTTTGTTTTGGATTTATTTTGAGGTTGACTTGTGCATTTAATTTGGGTCATGAATTTAATGTTGGTATCCATCATTGGGAAGCGTGTGGACCTAGATCTGGTCATTCCTTCCATTGATTGTGGATCTTAAGGCTGACTTGTTTCAGTAACCTCTTGTATAAATGTATGTTTGTTGCTTTCGTGTGTTGTTGAGCATGGTGGTTCAGGTTAGGGTGTGCCATTGTTGGCCCCTCTTGCCCTACTCTTGTGTTAGATCACTATGTCTGATCTTTGCATTACCCCTCTAGGTTCCTACAATGTAGTTCTTTGCATGGATTGGCTATATGCTCAGAGCGCCAAGATGGATTATTGATAGAAGAAGGTAGAGTGTGTAGAGGATCATGGTACTCCTATGGTGATATTAGGGGTGTAGAGACCCATATCTCTTTGCATGATTTCCTCTATGCAACTTAGGCGGTGCATGCAAAAGGGATGCTAGTTATTCACCATCACCATTAGTGACAGAGAGGAGGATTCTGAGAGAGATCTCTCACTCGAGGATTATCCTATCTTACAAGGGTTCACAGACATATTTCATTTTGAGCTACTTGGCATGTCGCCACCTAGGACAGTTGATTTTCACATAGACCTTGTACTATGATTTAAGCTTGCATCTAGAGCACAATACACGATGAATACACATGAGCTTAGCGAGCTCAAGATTTAGTTGGAGGAGCTCTTGGAGAAAGGGCAATTCGACCTAGTGTGTCACCTTGGAGTGCACCAATGATTTTTGTGAAGAAAAAGGATGGATCACTTAGGTTGTGCATTGATTATCGACAGTTGAATAAGGTAACTATTGAGAACCGATACCTACTCTCCAAGATCGATAATTTATTTGATCAACTATAGGGTGCCCAAATATTCTTGAAAATAGATCTAAAGTTGGGTTATCATCAATTGAGGATTGTGGAGAATGATATTGATGCAAGGGCATTCTAGGGTACTCGGTGAATTTGCATGGGAGGTGTATGTTTGGCCGGTGTTACTCAGTTGCAGCCTTGACCAATGGCCTCGATCATTGAAGGAAGCTCGGTCACTAAAGGAACTCAGTAATCTCTGGCACTCGGTGAAAGTGTTACTTGATGATGCTTGTGGTGCTCGGTCAACACTGGTGCTTGGTGATGCCTGGCATGCTCGGTTATCTCACTGTTACTCGGTAGTTCTGGTTTACTAACTGGAGTTCTGTGTGATTTGTTGGGCTGTCTTGGTGCATTTATTGTTGGTAGCTATTGTTACAGGCCGACATGTTGAATTAAATGTTTGTAAGGCTATTTTGATGCCGACTTGCATTGCATTTAATAATTGTAGGGCAAGTTAATGGTTTCATCCAGCCGACTTATGGTTGATGATTAGTATTTATAGGATGTTTGGGTAGATGTTTAGAGAGAACATAAGATCATCAGAAGATCATCAACAGGAGAGTAGAAGTTCATGACTTGGAAGTGTATGCACCCTAAAATGGTTGCCTAGACTTTGGGCCCCCATTCAACAATTTTATCAAATCCTTGAATCAATATTTTCAAAAATCAACATTATATCAAATTCCTTAATCAAGTCCTATTTTATCATTTTCAATTATTTTCCTTGGGCTAACCATTTTATCCAAAGTCTTTGTTTATTCAAAAGGAATATTTCCTCCCCTTTAATAAATAAAAAGCCCCCACTCAGCAATTTTATCAAATCCCTGAATCAATATTTTCAAAAATCAACATTATATCAAATTCCTTGATCAAGTCCTATTTTATCATTTTCGATTATTTGCCTTGGGCTAACCATTTTATCCTAAGTATTTGTTTATTCAAAAGGAATATTTCCTCCCCTTTAATAAATAAAAAGCCCCCACTTTTCATCTTATCCTAAGTTGCACAAATAAAGCATTATTCTTATTTTATAAAAAGAGAAAAAATACTTTTTGTCTCATATGGACACAAAAGTCAACTCTTATTTTTCTATTGAAGGATATTTGTGCACATGGATTGCTCTTCTTTTATGCTCCACTATTGATTAAGTCTTTTGCCTCTTAATCTCCATGGTCCATTCCTTTTCATTTCCTATAAAAGGAGAGCTCTCTTCTTCATTTTCACATGCAATTTTGAATACTAATGTTATGCTACAAGTTTTTTTAGGTTATTTGGAGCTCTTTGAAGACATCCTTGCATTCAAGCTTTAAAGACATTGTTGTTTCATTTCATTTAGTTTGCTTTCATAGTTGCATAATCATGGCATTCTTAGTATAGATTTCCTTTATTGCAATAGATTAATCTCATATAGCTTAATTAGGAGGGATTGTAAGACTTGTACTTTCCTTTCATAGTCTAGTTTGCACTTTCCTTTCATAGATTAGATTTCCTTTCAAGCATTGCATTGTATTGAATTTTCATTTAATTCTTGGGGATATTGGCACTCTTGCCTTTGTCTTCACTTGAATCTCTCATTGTGTGGTTGACTAGCAAGGTCATTGGCTTCATAGCTCTAGCTGAGAGCAAATTTACAGTCTTGCAACTTCATACATAAAAAGTTATGGATCGATTTTTGAGACCTCATTCTTGAGTGTTCTTGATTGTAAGGATTCATAGAAGTGCACTAATTTTGTGTGTACATTTATGGCACCCACTGTGGGGCAGAACATTAGCGTTTTGTCCTTTATTTTTTGCATTTCCGTCAAATTTTTCATCAATTTTCAGCTTTATTTTCGGTCTCTAGTTTTCTGTCTCAGAGTGTCATGTGACACTTTTCACCAGTGTCGTGCGACAGTTTCCTGTATAGCGGTGCGACACTTTACTAGTTAAAAGTGTCGCCCTGTTTGACAGAAAGTGTCGCACTGTGTTCTGAATTCTGTCGCCTGCAGGTAAGAAGAACTGTCGCCCCAGGACAAACTGTCACCCCCGTATACAAAGAAGTGTCGCACGACATTTTTGGTGACTATACTGTCACCTGTACCTGACAATAAGTTTTTTTGGACCTTTTTGGCCGAATTTAGATTAATCCATTTACTAGTTTGATTTACTGTAGTTAGATAGATTTCATTTGCAGATTTCATTTGGATTTTGGATCTAAAAAAAACCTCTCATGTGTTTGGCTTGAATGTTTACTTACTTTCATAGGCACATCTCTTTTATGCTCTTAATGGTGAATGAAAGAACATAGATTTGCTTTTACAAGTTTGTGTAAGTGAATGCTTCTTGGTTTCCGATATCAAATATCTCATTGAGTGATTGGGGGCATGGATTCATTCCTTGTTTACATAGGGAGTTAAATGCACCACTTTGTGGACTCACTCTATGTTTGCTTGGAAAGTTAAATATTCCATTGATTCAACCCTTTTTTCATTTGTGAGTAGTATTGATAAGCAACTTTAGAGTACTTTTGATTGATCTTGTTAGCTAAATTGGGTTGTTGGACTCGCTTATTTCTAATTGCCCCTCATTTCCACCCTTTGGATGCAAGGTCAGCATTCATACATAGGGGAGGGGTCTACTTGAAAAGAGCGTTAAGTGTTTCACAAAGTTTCCCCCTTTTATGCTTTCTTGATCTCATTAGTTTTCTAAGATGTGGACTCACCTTGAGTTTGTGTGAGGAGTTAGATGTTCCACTTTTTTGGACTCACTTCACACTCATTTGAAGAGTACTTTTGATTGAGCTTGTTAGCTAAATTGGGTGTTGGACTCGCTTATTTCTAATCGCCCCTCATTTTCACCCTTTGGATGCAAGGTCAACATTCATACATAGGGGAGGGATCTACTTGAAAAGAGTGTTAAGTGTTCCACAAAGTTCTCCTTTTTATGCTTTCTTGATCTCATTAGTTTTCTAAGGTGTTGACTTGCTTTGAGTTTGTGTGAAGAGTTAAATGTTTCACTTTTTGGACTCACTTCACATTTACTTGGCGAGTTAAGTGTTCCACCTTTAGTGCTTTAAATACTTTTGATAGTGGATTGCTTAGAGCTAATTGGATTTTGGATTGTTCTAACCTTGTTGGCCTAACAAGTTGTGGTTGTAGGTGCATTTTCTTGAAATAATTTACTAAAAGAACACATGTCAAAGCTTCAAATGCACAAGGGCTACTAATGGTTTTTGCAGGGCTGCCCAAAGCATAAAAACCCAAATCAAGTGCTTGTTTAATTGCTTTCTGTATTGAGTGCGACATATACTAGTTGTTTCATTTCATAGGCACTTAATATCTTATTGTAAGAATTCTTGGGTGGTAGGAAAAGTATGCTCTTCACCCTTGTGGTGAACCAAAAAATCTTGACCCATCTTTGGATTTTGAAAGCAAGAGGGTAATTGAACCTTTGCTTGGTGTGTTTGGGAAAAAACTTTGATCTAAGGGGAGTATGCTCTTCACCCTCATGGTGAAACAAAATCCTTGAATCTCTTAAGTTGATCCAATTTTGTTTAGATTGTTAGAATCCTTTAGCGGGCCTGCTCTTGAACAATCAAGAGGAACGACCCAAGTGGGGACAAGCTTATTGCCGGCTATTCCAACCCACTATAAACTCAAGGCTATCAAGGACACAAAACTTTGGTAGACGTAGTGCTTATCTTTGCTTGATGTGAGTACTTGTGGGATTGTGACCATGAGGAAAGTGTTGAGTAAGAATGCTTAAGGTACTCTTGAGGCCGCGAGGTCCTAGTCCTTTATGAGGAGCAAGAGGGGTACTACGAACGGAAGCCCTTACTAAGAACCATAGATAGATGCCACCCTATTTTTCTGTTTAGCTTCTTGGTGCAAGGACTGATCCAAGTGGAATAACCCGAATCACCCCAAGATTACTCACCATATGTGTTCCTTTGGTTGTGTCTTTGACACTTCCATGACAAAGCCAGTATCTATTGTGGGCAACCACTTTGTGTGAGGCAAGAGAGCATCAAGTATGGGCCAAGTTGTTAAGTATTGAGCCTTGACTTTCTAGGATAAAAATTGTTTGAAGTGTCTTCGATTATGTAATACCAGTGTTAACGTTCTTGAACATTCAAACAATCGGTAGTATTCATAGGGTGTTTTTCTATTTTGATATCACAAGTGTTTGTCTTGGGAAGGTTGCTTTTGCCCTTGTTTCAAGTACTTGAAGACACATTTGATCCCATACTGTTTTCAAACCTATCAATTTACTGTTGTCATTGTGATTGGAATTAAAAAAATCAACCCTCAAATTGAAAATATTGAACAAATAGACCTTAAAACTGAGATTTTGCACTTCATTGGTCATAGAGTCATACGACACTGAACAGTGTCGCGCCCTGTTCTGAGAATTGTCATGTGACAGTTCGTCCCTGCACAACTATCACCTCGCTTGCCTGGAAAGTGGCGCACTGTTAGCCTGGAAAGTGTCACCTTGTATTGCGCGAATTGCCACCTAGTCTTAAAGTGTCACCTGGTTAGCCTGGAAAGTGTCGCTTGAGAATTTTCTGCTGTATACCTAGTTTTAGTCATTTCACAGTTGCTTTTAGTTGGCTGGGTCTTTAGGAAGGTAACTTATCTTGCTGCTGGAAGCCTGTCTTTACTTTGAATTTCTGTTTTAGCCCTCTAGGGGTAGTGTCATTCGATTTACAAAGTCACCTTGGTAAGAATTGTCAAGTTAGAAGATTATTCCTGTTGAGAAAGTATATCTCTAGAGTTGTTAGTAACATTCTTGGAGAATTCTAGTACTCTTTTTGTCCAAATCATTTCCACTCAAATTCAATTTCAATTATACAATTTGAGCTAAGTCCATCCTCCTAATTCAAACGTGCAAGGATATTGATCCTTTGATTTTAGCACCTCTTTAACAGTGTTGGTAATGCCATTTGCAATTTCTATCTTTCCATCTCTTTTTGGACATTAGAGAACTTTAATTATCTTAGTTTGGTATTGACATTTCGAGAGGTCACCTTATCATCGAGACTTATTTTCTTTCATGTCAGTTACAATAAGGTACCAAGTGAATCAAGGAAAATGACCCCCGGTTGTCTTTAATCAGTTACCCTTAGTCAAGACTCGTCAACAGCGAAAGGGAAAAGAACCCATTTTTTATCAATCCCCTAAGAGTGAGTCTGAGGTTGGTTTTGACCCAAAGAGTAATCCTAATGAATTGAGTTCCTCTTTAGTACCTTTTTCATCAAATATGGACATGAGTTACACCTTCACTAGACAACAAAGAGAAGCAATGAATCAAACTCTTAATGACATGTTCCAATGACATAGGGATCACACGATGTCCACTGGGTCTTCTTCTGATAGTCCACCTGGATCACCTCCTATCAACACAAGGTATCTAGATGCTCATCAATGAACTGAGAGACATCATAGGCAAGCTCACTCAGATACACAGTCACAACATGAAGACCAAAACAATGAGTCTGGTGATGCTCATATCAATGCAGCTAATGTATCCAGACATTCAAGACAACCTTCTCCACTTAGAGACACCTCATGATACACAAGTGACAGGTTGAAGCGCATTGAGAGGAAGAAACACGCCCTCTTGGATGAACAAGCTGCTAAGGAAGAAAGGTTCAAACAATTGGAGGATGAGGAACGAGCTTTGAGAGACATAAGGAGAAGAGTCGCACAAGAAGAACAAGATAGGCTCCTAGTGCAACAACTTCATGATCAATTCAACAATAGGGGTACCAACAGTGGAACCAACTCTCCACCATCTACTCCCTCACCAAGTCTGAGAAGAAGGTCAAGGACCCCATCAAGATCACCTAGTCCTAGAGGAAGAAGGACTTCTCGATATAACCATCATAGGAGTTAATCACCTCCTAGATATTCAAGACAACCCTCCCAACGAGCTCATCATGGCTCTCAACATGGAGGAAGTAATGCCAAATTTGACACTATTGATTTCATGGCAATGCAACAAGAACCATCCTTCCAACAGTATGTGGAGAAAAATAAGGATCAGTTCTTAGAAAGTCTAATCAATAAGGGTGCAAAAGTCCCATACAACTTTGATGTGGACCAAAAGATTAAGAAGCAAAACCCTTCAACTGATGAGGTGATTAAGCAGATGCAAAAGACTATGGAGAAAATGATGGCTCCTAAGAGTTCCTTCAACTTGCACTCCATATGTCCTAATCCCATTGACAAAAGTGTGGTTATGGTAGATTTTCCTAGGAAGGTTGAAATCCCCATATACGACAAATATGATGGTAGTGGTGACTCCCATGACCATGTACGACATTTCTATATCATGAGCTTTGAATTTCATCATGAGGACTCCTACCTTATGAGATTATTCCCAAGGAGCCTTAAAGGCCAAGCTATGGAGTGGTTTACTAACATTACTCCTCCTGTTAAAACATTCAAAGAACTTGTCCAAAGGTTTGTGCAGCATTTTGCATATAATTTATCAAGGTCAATCACCATGCTTGATTTGTGTAAATTAAAACAAAATCAAGGGGAACCCTTTGTGACATTTTTACAAAGGTGGAGACGCTTATGCTCCAAGTATTCTAGGACCATCCCTGAGGAAGAAAGGATTGATATAATTGTGAGCAATCTAGTGCCGGAATTAAGATATGAAGTTAGAAAAATGGTCTTTAATTCTTTTGACACTATGGTAGAAACTGCATGTCTCATCGAGGATGTTTTAAAAGAACAAGGTATTTTGGCCAAACAAAGTAACAACAACAATAAGGATAAAAAGAACTCATATTGGAACAAAAATAAGCACGTAGTCAATGATAGAGTTGTTGACTCTCCACAACCTAAGGAACAAGGAGTTCTTAATTTATCTAACGCAGTTCAAGCTATGAAGCTGCAGACATCCTTAGATCAACAAGAGCATAAGCCCAAGTATCAAGATAAACCTAAGTCAGGAAAGAGGCGATTCACTAAGCTTGGAGACTCTTATGCGAACATTTTTAAGACCTTGATTGCTCATAATTTGGTACAACCTCATGATCCTTCAAAGTTTCACATACCATATCCTAAACCTTATTGGTGGAATGAGAAGGCTTACTGTGTATACCACAATGGGATTAGACATGACATTGAAGGTTGTTTTAAACTCAAACATCTTGCTCAAGACCTTATTGAGAATGGGAAATTACAAGTTGATGGATTGACCACAAACGCAGACCACAAGGCCTTTAAGGAGCCCTTGCCTAAGTATGAGAAGGGGGAGACCTCTCAAAGAAAGAAAGGTAAGGCCACAATCAATTATACCTATACAGCTATGGAAAATGTCATTAATATGCTTGAGATTGTGAATAATGATGTCAACATGATGAGAGGGAATGATCCCTATGACTATGATGTAAGCTCACCTCCAATATTTGATGAAGGACCTGTTGTTGTGCTTAGAGGTCCTCAATCTCGAAGGTCATCTCAGCCTCTCAATGTTGTTACTAGGGGTAAGTCCCAAGGTCCTATTATCATTAGAGGTCCTAATTCTAGCAAATCTAAGCAACCAGTGTCCAAAAGTGTTCCTCCCAAATCTGCAGTTGGTCCTGATATAAATTACAACCTTGTTGATCAGTTACAGTGAACGCCAGCGCAGATTTCCATTTTTGAGCTCTTAGAATTGTCTCCTAGACACAAGCATGTCCTTGAGGACACTTTGCATGCAGCAAATGTCCCTAATAATATAGATGTCGACCAATTCCAGAACATGGTCAACCACCTTGCTAGCCCACATTACCTTACATTTTCTGAAGAAGACGATAAAGCCTTGAGCCATCCGCACAATCTTGCCCTTCACATTGAGGTCATGATCCATAAAACCCATGTTAGGCGTGTGTTGATAGATGGGGGTACTAGGCTCAATATTTGTTCTTTAAGTCTTTTGAAAAACTTTGGTTACTCAGAGCATGCCATTGATACTAGGAAGAAAATTACTATCAAAGCCAATGATGAGGCTGAGAGAAGTTCTAAGGGGTTAGTTGTTCTTCCAGTCAGAATTGGTCCTATTGAAAAGGACATTTTCTTTCAAATCATTGATGCTGGTCCTCTAGCATACAACATCCTACTAGGTAGACCATGGATTCACGACATGCAAGTAGTACCATCTACCTATCATTAATGTGTCAAGTTTTCATACAATGGCATAGAAGTCTGCATACCAGGTGATAGTACCTTATCTGTTAATGCCATTTCAGTAGGGGCCCATGTTCCCTTAAATAGAGAAGCAGACAATTTTGGGATAACTCTTGAGCAATGTAAGGATAAATTCAAGTCCATAGACCTTGGTATGGGAGGATATCAAATTGACTCCTTTACAAAATTGCCAATTTCACCTAGGTCCTATGGTAAACTGTCAGAAGAGATGCGTCCCTCATCTTCAGCCATGACTTTGTTCGATACTTTTGTAGAATCTTCAGTACCTATTCAGGGTGAGAAAGAAGAGGTGGTTGTTAGATATTGGATATACAGAGAAGAAAAGTACCTACATAATGAAAATTTTTCTCCATCTCCTAAGACTTATGGGAGAGGATACACGTTGGTCACCAACATGGGCTACCCAAGTCATGGCCCTCTCAGTCACAGGTTAGATGCCAAGGCTGAACCACTCAACCATGCTCTTTTTGGTCATAGGACTAAGTCAACAGTTGGCTTGGGGTTTGATAATGGAAAGAACAAAAGTGTTCCTATCCTAGCTGCGACGGATAGTGACAGTGACTCAGATTATACACCTAATCTCCAAAACCAACAAGACATGACTGATGATTGGGTGCCTTCTACAAATCTCCTTTGGGGGGATTCAGATGACTTAACAATTGTAAACACAAACACAAATGCCAGAGAAGGTGATACCCTTCACAATCTCGAAGCTTCTACATCAAGACATCCCAAGCCTTCTTGGTGTAAACATCCCAGCAGAGATTTAGAAACAGATTCACATGAGTTCGAGTGGGACTCTCTTTCAAATGGAACAATTGATTTAGACATGGATGTTGTTCATACCTATAGTACTCAACCTGATGCGACCAATGAACCTAGTGTAGGACTAGAGGATTGGACTCCTCAAATTGCCTTAGTGGACGATGTTTTGTTTGGTAGGACGAGTCCTAATTCGGGTATCTTAAAGGGAAACTTGATAGATCCTAACTATGCGATCACCGAAGATAATGCCTTTCATATCAAAAATGTTGAACCAGTCATTGACCTACCCCTTGTCAACCATCATTTGATTGATTGGTCACAACTTTGTCAAGAGCCTCAACTTCTCACCTTTCACAATGACTACGAGATAACTTGCTACCTGAATGCTCTTGAACCCATAATCTCTTCCACCAGTGAACCTACAACAAGTATGACTAAGCCAGATATTAAGTACCTTAGTCGCAAAATAAAAGAAAAGAAAAAAAAGAGAAATAGTTCTGTTGGTGAAAACCACTATGTGACAGTGTCAAAACCCAAAAAAGTAAAAAGAAAGGACATATCCGAAGGTGAAAATCTCTTTGAGGCACCTAAGGATGGGGTACTTAATAACTTGCCAAGTTATTTCCAAGACAGGTCATCAGTTCTTATTGAGCCTACACAACCAGTAAATTTGAATACAGAAGAGGCTCCACAAGTGATTCATCTAGCTCAGTCTCTGTCAGTGCAAGAAAACGAGGCATACACACAATTCTTACAAAATAAGAAAATCAATTTTGCTTGGACATATTCAAACATGCCAGGGCTTAACACTAATCTTATTATGCATCACTTATCTATAGCTCCGAGAATTAAACCAGTAAAACAGAAGTTGAGGAAAATGCATCCTCACATAGCTCTCCTTGTTAAGGCCAAATTAGAAAAGCTCTTAGGAGCAGGATTTATTAGAGCTATCGACTATGCCGAGTGGATCTCAAATATTGTTCCAGTTTCAAAGCATGATGGGTCCATTCGTGTATGCACAGACTTCAGAGATCTTAACAAAGCTTTCCCAAAGGATGAATTTCCACTCCCTAATATAGACATGATAGTGGATATGACTGCAGGCTATGAGATATACTCTTTAATGGATGGTTTTTCCAGTTATAACCAAATAAAAATAGCTCCCAAGGATCAAGAAAAGACAACATTCACATGTGCATGGGGAACCTATTGTTGGAACGTCATGCCATTTAGATTGAAAAATGCAGGAGCCACATACCAAAGAGCTATGACCACAATATTTCATGATATGATGCATAAAAACATGGAGGATTATGTGGATGATACCTTGGCCAAGTCTAAGCAAAGGGATACACACCTAGAAGATTTGGAAGTAATTCTAGATCGAATGGAGCAGTTTCAGTTAAGGTTGAATCCAAAAAAGTGTGCCTTTGGAGTTACCTCAGGTAAACTTCTAGGATTCATAATTTCAGCTAAAGGAATAGAGGTGGATCCCGAAAAGGTTCAAGCCATATTAGATATGTCACCTCCTAAGAATATTAGTCAAATGAGAAGTCTTCAAGGACTACTCCAATCCATACGAAGGTTTATTTCACAGCTTGCAAATAGAGCACAACCATTCAACAAGACACTGCATAAGGGAGCCACATGTGCTTGGAACGAGGATTGCCAAAAGAGCCTAGATCAAATAAAACAATACTTGGCTAACCCTCCAATTTTGATGCCTTTTATCCCAGGAAAATCATTGATTTTGTACATCTCAGTGACATAATCTTCCATGGGGGCATTGTTGGCTCAACTTGATGATACGAGGAAGGAAAGAGCCATCTACTACATCAGCCAAATGCTTGTTTCCTATGAGGTCAATTATACTAGTATTGAGAAGTCTTGCCTTGCGGTGGTGTTTGCTTCCCAAAATTTGCATCACTACATGCTTGCCCATACTATACATCTCATTGAAAAAATTGATCCTCTTGAGTATTTGCTTGGTAAGGCTGCCCTCATAGGTAGACTTGCTAAATGGATGATGATTCTTTCAGAATTTGACATAGAGTATGTTGAGCGCAAGGCTATAAAAGGACAAGTCATTGTAGATCAATTGGCTGATTTTCCAATCTGAGACAAAGCACCAATGAAAGTTGAGTTTCCAGATGAACACGTAATGTACATGACTACAAGAACATGGAAGATGTTCTTTGATGGTTCAAATATGCAAAATGGATCAGGAGCTGGAGTGTTGTTTGTTTCCCCTTGTGGGTGTACTATTCCCAAGTCCTATAAATTATTGTTCCCATGCACAAACAACATTGTTGAATATGAGGCCTTAACCAATGGATTGAAAATGGCCATAGAATGGGGAATTACAGAGTTGCATGTTTTTGGGGATTCACAATTGATAATCAACCAAGTAAATGAAGAATTCCAAACTAAGGATGATAAGTTGATACCTTAAAAAAAGATGGTTGATTCATTGCAACGCTATTTCACATTTGTGACATTTCAACAGATCCCTAGAACAAAAAACAAGGCTGCAGATGCTATGGCTACATTAGCTTCACTCCTTCAGTTGGAACAACACGAATCAAGATTTGAATTTCTGGTGGAAGAGCTACATCATCTCATCTTTGACTCCTTTGAAATCCATGTCATTTGTACATTGGTCACTCATGAGTCTTCCCGTTATGGTGCTATCTATTCATACCTTTGTGATGACATCATTCCCAAATCATTTAACCGATCTGAACGAAGAAACCTTGTTCGTAATGCCTCTCGCCATACCCTTATCTCTGGTGATCTGTATAGGAGGGGTTTAGATGGGACACTTCTTAGGTGCTTGGAAAAGGATGAGTCTGACCGAGTGTTAGTTGACATCCACGAGGGAATTTGTGGAGGACATTCCAATGGTCTTGCCATGGCCTGAAGGTTACTTAGGGTGGGGTACTATTGGCCCACAATGCAGATGGATGCTATAGCTTTTGCCAAATCATGTGAAAAGTGTCAGAAACATGGAAACCTGATTCATGCTCTAGGTAGGGAGCTTATTCCTTCTATTTCTCATTGGCCATTTCAATGCTGGGCCTTTGACCTTTTTGGGTAGATTCATCCCAACTCATTAGGTGGACATAAATTCATAATTACTGCTACTGACTACTTTACCAAATGGGTAGAAGCTATTCCACTCTCTGTTGCTTCAAGAAAGACAATTTCTTTGTTCATATTGAATCACATCATTTGTCAGTTTGAGATACCTTTTGAGATAATCACTGACAATGGAGGTCAGTTCAAAAACAAGGACCTTACACACCTCTGCAAGAAATTCCAAATAAAGCAACATTGGTCCTCCATTTACTTCCCACAAGGAAATGGACAAGTAGAGGCCTCTAATAAAACCATTCTTAAGATTCTCCATAGAACGGTTCACAAGAATGGTAGAGACTGGCACTTACAGATCAATCCAGCCTTATGGGCTTATAGAATGAGTATTCATACTCCCATAGGGGTTACTCCTTTTTCCCTCACTTATGGTGCTGAAGTAGTATTACCTTTAGAAGTTGAGATTCCCTCACTTCGAGTCTCTCTCCAAGGTTTGATTACAGATGAAGATTATCGTGCCATGAGATTGTAAGAATTGGAACTTCTTGATGAGAAACAAAGAGCATCTTTTGATCACTTAAGAGTCTACCAAAAGTGTATGTCCAAAGCATTCAACAAGAAGGTTCGCCCTAGAGAATTTCAAGTAGGAGATATTGTCCTGCGTGAGAATCCTAAGAACCAACAACATCGCGAACAAAAGGGAAAATTTGAACCTAATTGGCTTGGACCATACATTATTATTGCTACTTTTGGGACAGGTGCTTACCTGCTATCTGATGAACAGGGGGAACAACTCCCTGATCCTATTAATGTTTTGCACCTCAAAAAGTTCTATCCATGATGCCTATTCAGCTTGGGGGCATCCTTTGTACATATTTATGGATCCTAAAAAAATACCAAAAAAATTCATATATGATGCTAAAAAAACACTAAAAAGTATATAAAGTCCTGAAAAAATACAAAAAAATAAAAAAATGCAAAAAAATTCAAAAAAAGAAGAAGAAAAAGTGCCTTGGTGAAAACCTGGAAACATGCGCCTTGGTAGCAAAAATACAAAAAAATAAAAAAAATAAAAAAATCTCCAAGTGGTGAAAACCTGGAAATAGGCGCTACTTGAGGCCTTTGCACCCTTGTCTTTTAGCATGCGTCCTCAACACTTAGCCATTCTCCATCATGCCTTAACCTTATTGCCTCAGTTTGGAATTGGTCTTTGTCTTTGTCTAGGGGGCATACCTGTTAGCTTAGGTCCTTTAGGTGCGTTTGTCTCTTAGGGCATTTCACAAACAGGTGTTTTTCAACACCACCCCAAAACAGTGTTTTTCAACACTACCCTAGCATCGAGTGTTTCTCAACACTTATCAGATGTCTTACCCACCAGTCTAAATATGATGCGATATCACCCATTAGAAAAATTGATGCTCAAAGTTTGACTCTATGACCGACACACATGCACTTAAACACTTGACTTGTTGAGATATGTTGACTTTATTTATTTTGTGTGCTGTCTATGATGATTTCTTTGATGAGTGGTCTCTCCCTGAGAAGTTTTCGATGATGCATAGCTAGAAGACTGAAGGTATGAGAACATGTTTTATTTCTTTATCTACTTATGGGTATATTTCATTAATCCTAACTATCATGAGCATGTATGCTGGTCTTACTTGACACTAGGGATTGACAAGGTATTATCCTTGACTGTTTCGCGAGTGCATGCTTATAGCTATCTTGACCTTCTTGTGTCATGATGCAAGCATAATCTCGCTCTAATAAACTTAGGTAATCTCACTGCACTAGTCATCTTGACTTACATGTCTTTGGTGCCTAGGTGGGATTCCCACATTCCTATTTGATATAGATCATATTCAGATCCACATAGTTATGCTAGTGTGTATTGTATGATCTTGTGACGCTACCAATAAACGCTCGATGATGATAATTAGATGTCTATAAGCGTTGTGACCTTGCAAGTCAACCACTTTTCATTGTAGCTTGCATTTTTTAGGGTCATGTTAGATTAGTTTGCATTTTGCATATGGAGAGAGCTCTCCTTTTCATCTCACGTGGACCTGTCAGTCAACTGCGCTCATCTTCCATTTTCTCAATCATGTCTTTCACTCTTTGTCTTTCATCTCAAACCTGTTCCTATCATCACAAAGGGGTTAATCTTATCATCATATCTATATCTAAAAAAAATGTCATTTTCAGAAACATGAGTCTATATCATACACATGAGAATTAAACATACATCTATGAGAGAGAATATACATGAGCCTATAAACATACATTTTGAGCAAAATGACAAGGCAATACATAAACTGATACATCCATCACAAGTGAGACGTAGACACATGATATATAAAAAATCTAGTAATCTCATATATATATAAGTAATGATACACAGTACAAAGTGAGATCCCAAAATCTGGATCACAAAGTCTCATGATATGTCCAAAAACATCTAAGCCTAAGCCCTAAAACCTAGGCCTGACTCTCCCCATCACATGGTGGTGGTGGAGGTGGTGCTGCTGCCCTGTCTGGCACCATATCTGATCTACCTACCCTCTGAGAGTAAGATGGCACTCTTTGTCCCTCGAGTACAGCCTATAGGTAGAGACCATGGTAATAAGCAACTCGTGCTATCTCTCTCCAGATCTCTGCTGCATCAGCCTATGCTGCCTGCTCTCGGCGTGCTATCTTTGCCCTGAGATCAGTGATCTGCTGATCTCTCTCTGCCCTCAGGTTGGCTAGCTGTTAGTCTCTCACATCTATGGTGATCCTTAGCTACTGTATCTTTGTCTCTAGAGCCTATATCCTGGGTCTCAGGTCCTCCCCTCCCGCAGGCTGCTCCTGCTATCCCTCTGCTTGTCGGCGAGCTGGTCTCACCTCATCCTCAAGTGTCACTGATCTCTATCTCCGTGACCATTTCTAGCCACCTGATCTCGATCCCTCACCCCACTCCATCACCTTCCCTCTCCCTCTCCCTCCATCCCCTCCATCATCTCCCCCGTCATCCCCATGAGTAGCTGGCTGTGCATCTAGTATGGTGAATCTAGGGAATGGAGCCCTACACCTCTCTCTCTATAAGCTGCATCTGTGCTCGCATCCACCATATCTAGAAGGTACTCCCATGGCTCCTGACATATAGCGGCCATCTCCTATACTTCCTGCTAGTAATCTAGCATCGACAGCCAACCATGCCCCTCCTCATCATGAAACCGAGCATGTTTAGTGGTCTCCGTAGACACCCTCTGCTGGCATCTGAACTGTCTCCAGACCCGAGTAATCATGAATCTCTCCACAATGTCTACATGATGACCTACTAATGGCTGACTACAAAGCATATAATCTAGCTTCCGCCTATCACCCCACTGCTTAGATGTCCTGTAAGGTCTCTAGGTGAATGAGGTGAGCTCATCTAACACCCTGCGATAGTAAGTAACATCTCCGGTATGTGCCTGAGAGATGAAACCTGTATACCTGTACATGTAGGAATATCTGCGCTCCCTAGGCTGCACTCGTGGCCACACTACAATAATGTGCTCCCACGCCCATATCTGAGTGAGTATAGCTCTGCACGCCCAAGTCCTACTGTCTCGATAGACGATCTCATGTAGCTCATAGTACATCTCTGCTAGTATGGCAGGACCCCATGCCATACGACGAGGTCTGCCTACCAAGTCCACCAGTAGTCTACCCCATTCGAGAGGGAATCCCTTCTGACTGTGGTAATTCATTAGGGCCTGTGATATGATGGATGCAACAATACATGGCACTGAAAAATCTTGACCAAAGTTGGCCATCAACCGATCCCAGTTGATGTGTCGGTCTAGGATGGTGACATCCTAGAACATCCCCTAGATAACCTGTCTCCCCTCTGTCGGATCCTAATCATAGTATACCTATGTCATCAAACAATCATGTTAGTTTCTATCACAAGGGAAACTTTATAACTTTGATTACCTATAAACATGATTATACTTACAGACTCTCCATGACACGGAACCCGTAGGATCTGATAAACGTCCTCTAATGTGATGGATGCCTCTCCAATAGGTAGATGAAAGGTGTTGTGCTCACTATGCCATCTCTTGGCAAGAGCATTCAACAACCCATGGTCAGCTCAGATATGGGGCACTTGCAGTAGATGCCAAAAGCCCATCGTCCTCAAATCGGCCTTGCCCGGATCATCCAGATCTCGGACAAACTGCAATCCAGTCACCTAGGGTGCTCTGATCCAGAGCGCAGGGAAGATCTCCTGCAAAGTCATTTCAACCATTCTAGATGTCAGTACATATCATGAAGGATGTATAATATCAGTACAATGCATTTTAAAATCAAACATTGTCTAGACCCATGTCATTTTGCTCAAAAATATTAAAACATGTCAAAATTTTATACTAGGTGACACTATTTTTTGATTAAGTGTCGTGCGACGCTTTGTCTTATAGCAGTGTGATAGTTTCTGCTTGGGTGACACTTCACATAGTGTCGCGTGACATTTCATCCCATGTCGTGCGACACTGGATTCAATGCTCGTGCGACACTCTTTTGACCCACGAAGTGTCGCACGACATTCATCCTCAAAGGGTGCGACACTTCTAAAGTGTCGCACAACTTTTCGCCTAAACTATAAATTTGCAAATTGAAAAACAATTAAAAACATGTTTTAATATATTAAATGCTCCTAAATGATCCAAAAAAAGCAAGTTTTTCTGAAAACATACTGGGGTAGCATAGTGTGGAGGCCGGTTGTGCAACCGACCGCGCTTAAACCGATGCCTGTGGACTAGAATCACTGCTTGCTGGGCCATTTTCTCTCTCTAAGCTCTCACAATTCTCAAATTAATAAAAGTCAAATGATTTTGAAAATGACACTTTTTGCCCCTTATATAGCATTTTAACTTTTTGACCTAATTTTCCAACTACCTCGAAATTGCACAAAAATTGCACCCCTACCTAATTTTGACGTCTTGGATCCATTTTGGGACTTGAAATCAAAATTCGAGTTAATCTTGATAGTCAAAATTACATTTCAAAATTTTCCCCTCTTCTGCGTAGTTGGCAGACCATTTGAGGCTTGATTCTTCGATCTTTGTTGGGGCATCTTCATTTCTTCACCCCCATCTCTTTCAAAACTCCTAGTCTATCATTCATTCTCACTCACTTCATTTCTTTGAGGTTTGACTTAATTTTTATCCTATATTTTTCGCAGTCAAACCTAGTCAACCTGGGGCATGTCTTCACTGCTTAATGGTTATCCTATTGTCTGATTCTTCGACTATGATTTCTAGTGCTTTGATCAAGTTTATCAATTTGTTGTTCTCCTCTACCTGATTTTGATTTCAATTTTGAGGGGGCAGTACCTATCAGCCTTAATCTTTGATTCAGCTTTATCATTCAGCTCAGCTTGAGATTTTTATTTGGAGACTTGATTATCACCTAGCAGCGACGATGGTGATTTTGTCTTTCGATTTTTATCTCCTATTTTTTAGACTTGATTATTACCTAGCAGTGACAACAATAGTTTTGTCTAAGGCTTGATTTGCTCCTAGCAGTGACGGTGTTGGTCTTGTCTTTCAACTTTTGCTTATTTTTGTCCTGATGTGTTCCCAAAATGAACACACATCTGGGTTGTTTTGTGATCCCAAATCGATCTCACATTTCAATTCTTCTTTGACTGCATGTGTTCTCGAAATGATCACACATTAGTCAAAGAGGGGCAAATGTATGCACCCTAAAATGGTCACCTAGACTTTGGGCCCTCATTCAACAATTTTATCAAATCCTTGAATCAATATTTTCAAAAATCAACATTATATCAAATTCCTTGATCAAGTCCTATTTTATCATTTTTTATTATTTGCCTTGGGCTAACCATTTTATCCTAAGTCTTTGTTTATTCAAAAGGAATATTTCCTCACCTTTAATAAATAAAAAGCCCCCACTTTTCTTCTTATCCTAAGTTGCACAAATAAAGTATTATTCTTATTTTATAAAAAGGGAAAAATCACTTTTTGTCTCATATGGACACAAAAGTCAACTCTTATTTTCCTATTGGAGGATATTTGTGCACATGGATTGCTCTTCTTTGATGCTCCACCGTTGATTAAGTTTTTTGCCTCTTAATCTCCATGGTCCATTCCTTTTCATTTCCTATAAAAGGAGAGCTCTCTTCTTCATTTTCACATGCAATTTTGAATACCAATGTTATGCTACAGGTTTTTTTAGGTCATTTGGAGCTCTTTGAAGACATCCTTGCATTCGACCTTTGAAGACATTGTTGTTGCATTTCATTTAGTTTGCTTTCATAGTTGCATAATCATGGCATTCTTAGTATAGATTTCCTTTATTGCAATAGATTAATCTCACATAGCTTAATTAGGAGGGATTGTAAGACTTGTACTTTCCTTTCATAGTCTAGTTTTCACTTTCCTTTCATAGATTAGATTTCCTTTCAAGCATTTCATTGTATTGAATTTTCATTTAATTCTTGGGGATATTGGCACTCTTGCCCTTGTCTTCACTTGAATCTTTCATTGTGTGGTTGACTAGCAAGTTCATTAGCTTCATAACTCTAGCCGAGAGCAATTTTACAATCTTGCAACTCCATACATAGAGAGCTATGGATCAATTTTTGAGACCTCATTCTTGAGTGTTCTTGATTGTAAGGATTCATAGAAGTGCACTAATTTTGTGTGTACAAGAAGACTTAGCGAATCAGATCTGAGGTCCTGAAAGTTGGAGTTGGCGAAGTTGTGGAAAAGATCTTGCATGATCTTGCAGATTAGATTGTTATATGATAGTTTGTAGTTGCAGAGCTAGTGGTTTGCACACTTGGAGATAAGGAGATTACTTGGAGGATTGAGAGCTCAAGTTTAGATCTACCTTAGGGTTTCCATCAGTTGCTGATTGTTTTTAGAGCTGAACTAGCTGAGATTGTATTGGGTCTTTGTGGATCTTGCAGAATTGTTTTTGATTGTAATTGGCCATAACCTAGAAGGTCTTATAGTTGGGCATGTTAATGAAAATCAGGGTTAAACAATTATATTTGTTGTTGTGTTGTTGAGTATTCCGCTGTGTTGTTCTGAAGCTACAAGGTTTGGATTGTCCTTAATTGGATCCACCATCCTTGGATGTGTTAGGTGGTATCAGAGCTGAGAGTTGATCTTGTGGAGTGAAGGTTGAACTAGCAAGACTGATCTTGTGAAGTTGATCTGGTTGGTGAAGAGATCATATGACTTGGATTGCAGATCCAGAGCACTGAACTTGTGGATCTTGCCCTAGTTGTTTATTCAAGGTGGCAAGTTGAGATCTGACTTGCATACAACTTGGAGATTGCCACAAGGTGGTCGGTGAGGGTTTGTTGTAGAGGGTTTCTCTTATCTTTAAGGATGCCTCTGAGAAGATTGGACCCTAGAGTTATTTTTGATCTTTGTGATATTGTGGAATCCCAGATCACAAAGAAGGTGAAATCAGATTTCAGATCTGAGATGGAGTTCATGAAGAATGACATGGTCACTGAGATCATGAGAGTTTTTGTTGGTGTACCTCAGAATGTTGGTACTAAAGATGGTTATGAGGAAGCTGCTAAAGACTTTGAACCTACTAGATCTAGTGGTGATGACCAGAGGGATAGATCTAGTGAAGACAGAACTGCTCGGTTGCCTAGATTTGGAGCTCAGTTAAGTGATAGTTATCGAATGGAAGTTTATACTTTCTCTGGTACTTTAAAGCCCGAGAACTTGATTGATTGGATTGGTGAACTTGAAGATTTCTTTGAGCTGGAAGAAATTGAAGATCCTCTTCAAGTGAGATTAGCACATACAAAGTTGAAAGGACATGCTCCTCTTTGGTGAAAAGAACTACAAAGAGATAGAGAAGATGAAGGTGAAATGAAGATCAATTGGTGGAGGTTGATGGTGACTAATTTGAAAGCTAAGTTCATACCTTTTGACTACGAGCTTGACTTGTTTAAGAAGTTGCAGAATTTGAAATAGAAGGATCTATCTGTTGAAGATTATACCGAGGAGTTCTACAAACTTACTATTTGGTCTAGACACCGAGAGCTTGGTAAAGAAAAGGTAGCTCAGTATGTGAATGGTTTGAGATTCAATATTCAGGATGAGCTTGGTATGCTAAAGATTGATTCTATTAAAGATGCTTATCAGTATGCTCTGAAGGTAGGAGATAAGTTGAAGAGGAAACAACATAGTAATCCCTGAGGGAAGGAAAAGATTGATCACTCGGCGAAGGATAAATTGACTAATGCAGAAGATGAACAAAAACCTGTGGAACCAAAGAAGAAGATAGATAGAGTTATCTTTAAGGGTACTTGTTATAACTGTGGAGAGGAAGGACACTGTTCTTTTGAGTGTACATAGAAGAAGCTTGGTGACCGATGAACTGCTGTGGTGAATGAAAATGAACCTGAATCTGAGAACTTGCTGCTTCGACAAACATTGCTTAGTACAAAGGAGGAACCTTATCAGAGGAGTAATTTTTTTAGGACTCGATGCAAGTTTGGAGGTAAACTCTGTGATGTTATTGTTAATAGTGGTAGTACAGATAACCTTGTTGCTAAGGACATGGTTCAGAAAATTGGGTTGAATAGAATGAAGCATCCTTGTCCTTATAGGATTAGTTGGTTATAAGATGTTCATACTCTAGAATTAAGAGAACAATGCTTTATTGATGTTCAGATTGGCCAGTAGAAGGATCTTGTGCTATGTGACATTGTAAAGATGAATAGTTGTGATATATTGCTCGGTAGACCTTGGCAATATGATTGCAGGGCTATGTATGATTGTGTCAAAAATGTGTTTACTATTGAGAAGGATGACATGAAGTTTTCCTTGATGCCTTTGATGGATACAACACTTTATAGGAGAAGCCTGAGTATTGGTAGCCGAGTTGAGTTGGTAGATCCAGAGAAAATGAATGATCAGTATGAAAGATAGGCATGTGTGTTGTCGAGGAAAGACTTGAAGAGACAGAGAAAGCTGAAGTGGAAGAGTATGCAAGCTGAAAAGGTGGAGGACTTGTATGTGAAGAACTAGTTCAAGGTTTATGTGCTGAATCTTGAAAGATGTTCTTCTCACATATGAACATCTTTTCGAACTTGGGGTGTTTGATGCAGGGACATTCCAGGGTACTCGGTGAATCTGCATGGGAGGTGTATGTTTGGTTGGTGTTACTCAGTTGCAGCCTTGACCGATGACCTTGATCATTGAAGGAAGCTCAGTCACTGAAGGAACTCAGTAATCTCTGGTGCTTGGTGAAAGTGTTACTTGACAATACTTGTGGTGCTCAGTCAACACTAGTGCTCGGTGATGCTTGGCATGCTCGATTATCTCACTATTGCTCGGTAGTTATGGTTTACCGACTAGAGTTCTATGTGATTTGTTGGGCTGACTTGGTGCATTTATTGTTGGTAGCTATTGTTACAGGCTGACATGTTGAATTAAATGTTTGTAAGGCTATTTTGATGCCGACTTGCATTGCATTTAATAATGATTGGGGAGTTAATGGTTTCATCCAGCTGACTTGTGGCTGATGATTAGTATTTATAGGATGTTTGGGTAGATGTTTAGAGAGGAGAAAAGATCATCAGAGGATCATCAACAGGAGAGTAGAAGTTCATGACTTGGAAGACTTAGTGAATCAGATTCGAGGTTATGAAAGCTAGAGTTGGCAAAGTTGTGGAAAAGATCTTACATGATCTTGTAGATCAGATTGTTATCTAATAGTTTGTAGTTGCAGAGCTAGTGGTTTGCACACTTGGAGACAAGGAGATTGCTTGGAGGCTTGTGAGCTCAAGTTTGGATCTGCCTTAGGGTTTCCATCAGTTGCTGATTGTTTTCAGAGCTGAACTAGCTGAGATTGTATTGGGTCTTTGTGGATCTTGCAAAATTGTTTCTGATTGTAATTGGCCCTAACTCGGAAGGCCTTATAGCTGGGCATGTTAATGAAAATTAGGGTTAAATAATTATATTTATTTTTGTGTTGTTGAGTATTCTGCTGTGTTGGTTTGAAGCTGCAAGGTTTGGATTGTCCTTAATTGGATCCACCATCCTTGGCTATGTCAGATATCCACAAGACTACTTTTCATACGTGGTATGGTCACTACAAGTTCACTATGGTGCCATTTGGCCTCACGAATGCTCCAACTATATTCATGAGCCTCATGAACGAAGTATTTTGTACCTTCTTGGATAAGTTTTTGGTAGTGTTCCTTGATGACATTTTGATATATTCTCATGATGAGAAAGAACATGAGGAGCACCTAAGACAGGTTTTGCAGCGTTTGAGAGAGAATCAATTATATGGTAGCTTGTCGAAGTATGCTTTCTTTAGACCAGAGGTGCATTATCTTGGCCATGTTATATCAGGCAATGGGATCTTAGTGGACTCGTCAAAGATTAGAGCCATTATGGATTGGCCAACACCTACCAGTGTTACTGAGGTCAGGATATTTATGGGCCTGCCAGGATATTGTAGGTGATTTGTGGCAGGATTCTCTAGAGTGGCTCATCCCACCATGTCCCTTTAGAGAAAGGGAAAGAAGTATGAGTGGACAAAGAAGTGTGAGGGAGATTTTTAGGAGTTTAAGAGAGCCCTCACTAGTGCACCGATCTTAGCAGTGCCAGATCCTTCAGCATATTTTGTGGTATGCACAGATGCTTTGTTGGATGGTTTAGGAGCAGTCCTTATACAGGATGGTCGACCTATAGCTTTCAAGTATAGGAAGCTAAAAACTCACGAGATTAATTACCCTACTCATGATCTAGATCCCACATCAGTGGTTCATGCCTTACTGAGATGGTGACACTTTCTTCTAGGTCACTGATTTGAGCTTCATTTAGATCATCCGAGCTTGCAATATATATTTACATAGTTGAATCTTAATGCTAGGCAAAGGAGATGGATGGAGTTATTATACAAGTATGATTTTGATGTTCATTACATCAAGGGGAAGGAGAACATAGTTGCATATGCCTTGAGTAGGAGGTGACATGAGCTCTCATCTATGACCACTGGTACAGATCTGAGAGAGTGTATTTTGCATCATTTTCCAAAGGATGAGTTGTATATAGAGGGCTTGTCAATTAATCTATTCCCAGAGACCTCTTGAGGGGAGATTTGTAGAATATTCACTAGATTTTGATGGATTACTACGTTATAGGGGATGCATCTATGTACCTTCTATCGGTGATTTGCAAGAGTTTATTGTAATAGAGGCTCACAAAGCACCTTATGCAGTGCATTGGTGAGTTAATAAGTTACATGTTGATTTGAGACGGTTGCACTATTGGTCAAGCATGAGATTGAAAATTGCCAGTATAGTTGTTAGATGCCTAGAGTGCCAAAGGGTGAAGGTAGAGCACAATCATCTAGGTGGAATCCTGTAGCCACATGAGATGCCTAAGTGGAAGTGGGATACTATTTCCATAGAATTTATTGTTGGTCTCCCTATGTCCTCTCATCATCATGATGCCATCATGGTGACAATCAAGACATTGACCAAAGTCACCCACTTCTCACCCATTTGTACCACCTTTACAACACTAGTAGTTGCATAGGTGTTCTTGTGAGACATTGTCAGGATTTATGGCATTCCTGGTAAGATCATCTCAAATAGGAACTTGTTGTTTACATCCTCCTTTTGGAGAGAGCTTCAGGCAACATTAGGCACTAGGCTCAGTTTTGGTACAACATACAACCCCCAAACATATGGACGAACAAAGAGGGTTAACCAAGTATTAGAGGACATGTTGCGTATGTATGTGATGGACCATTAGGTCAAGTGGGAGGAGTATCTTCATCTTGTCAAGTTTTCCTATAATAATGGACATCATTCCTCTATAGGGATGTCACCATATCAGGCTTTGTATGATAGGCCATGCAGGACACCACTGAGTTGGGACAAGATTGAGGATATAGTATCTATTGGGCCCTAGTTGGTCAGAGATATGGAGCAACAAGTGGTTTTGATTAGACATCATCTTAGTGAGGCTCAAGATAGACAAAAGAAGTATGTAGATGTGAAGAGGGTTGATCGAGAGTATATGGTCGGAGATAGGATTTTCCTAAGAGTGCACCCACACAAGAGTCCAATCCATTTTGGAAAGGGCTCTAAGCTAGCACCTCACTTTATTGGACCTTTCGAGATCTTGGAGAGGATAGGACCAGTTGCTTGTTGCCTAGTTGTGACACCTAGCATGCCATTTGTCCACGATGTGTTTCATGTTTTTGTATTATAGAAATATATATATGATGAGTCTCACATTGTAGATTGGGATGCCTTGCAGGTGGAGTCAGATGAGCAGCTATCCTTGGAGCCCATTTGCATTTTAGCCTTACAAACCCTTGCACTTTGAGGATGAGAGCTGGACCACGTTAAGGTCCAGTGGGATTGTTATGATGAGGTCATGGCTTCATGGGAGGATGTAGCACATATGAGATCACAATACCCATACCTTTTTTATGAACTCTAGGAGGAAGTTCATGCCTAGAGGGGGAGGATGTGAGGTCCCACCTAGACCCATCATAGCACTAATGAGACACTCATATTTTGATACTTTATGATTCAAGATTTTGATACACTTTTGATCATTTGGACAATGAATCATGTTATTTATGCCTTATGATGATTTATATTATGTGGATGTTACTTATGATGTTGATTAGGATCTAGATTATACTTGTTGATTTATGTTTATACATGCTCAGATGTGTATTTTGATGAGGATGACTAAATCATGGTTAAATTAAATGTTACATAAATTATGCTTTAAGTTTAAGAAATAATATTGATGAGTACATCATGAAGTTAGAATTATACAAAGTACTATGTATGAACATTATCTTAGAAATAGAAAGTGTAACTAGAATCTGAATCATGCATGTCGAATATTGTATGCAATTATGTAATATTGATTTGATATACATGTGTGTGCGTGTGATTTTCTTTGGACTAATGATGCTTGAGTTTAGTGTGCAGGAAAGAAACCATGGAAATATTCGGAGGATCAGGGCTAAACCTATGTGCAACTGTGAAAAGCCAAGGTTTAATCTATTTAAGAGATTGAAACCTCGTTGTAATGTGTTTTATCTGTAAACATAATTCGTATGTATGTTATTAGAATAAATTCATTTTGTTATTTAGATATGTCACTTGTAAATGTGAAATGCATTTTATGGTGTCACTTGACACTTGTGATGTCTATATGGATACTGACATGTCAATTAGGGCTTGGCAAGAGATACTCAACCTAATAGGACACCTAAGTTAATTCCCCTTGCTTATAGATGTGATGCAAGGTCCCCATCAAGTTGAATTTTGAATTCAAACCCTGGTTGAACTTTAGAGGACTTAAAAGTGACCCTAGGGTGCCTTTTTAGTTAAAATACACTAACCATATGGGGTTACCTTGAGTTAGGGGCTATATTTTTCCCATAGGAAGGTCTAGATCACGTTTATGGCACTCCAAAAAGGCTACTTTTTTAAAGTGGTGAAAATAGAGGGCACCAACTATCTAGCCATATTATTCGATATGGTTGGATGCATCTTCTTTGTCATGCATGGAATTATCATACCTGTCAGAGCGTTCGTGAGCAAAATAATACCGTGCAATTTCAAATGGTGAATATCGTGTAGTAATAAACTAAGTGAAATGAATTGTCGTATGAGTTAGACTTAGTGAAATGAACTGGACATGTCGAGTAGTAATAAAAAAATTTAAACTTTTTACACTTAATTTATTTTTAAGGTTTTTGATGGAGAAAGACATGAAAATATTATTTAAGAAAATGATTTATCAATTTCTAAAATAATTTATTTTTTTTAAATTACTTATTATATTTGTTAATTTAATTTAATAATTTGACAATATTATACTATTAGTTATTTAGACAAATATTTCTATAATGTATTGTGAGATTTTGAATAAGAAATGTTTGCATTAATAAAAGAGTATTTAAAAGATTTTCTTTTCCAAGTTTTATTTATAGTTAAGTCTTTTTTTATACTTACCTCAGTCTTATATTCTATGTTAATTCTAATTCATGAGGTAATTGGAGTTTGGCCAATGTTTGATTTAAAAAAAATATTTTTAATAATTTGTATTTTTCAAAAGAATATAAAACCTTTTCTCAAAAAAATTAAAATATTTTAATTTTGAAAATATTTAATTAATTATAATTTATATTTGTTTATTTGTTTCTAGAGAAATATATGTATATCTAATAGCTAAAATTGTTATTTTTAAATCTCTAAATATGAAATTTAACTATCAATTATGGAGAATTTAGAAAAATTTAATGTATTTAATTAGTGAATGTGAATTGAAGAATTAATATTTAAATTTTAGAAAAAATTAAAAAAACTAAATGATATAAATCTATGTTTAAAAAATATATCTAGAAGAGTAGAAAGTATATTAATTAACTTATATATTGATGAGGAAAATTGGCACTCTACATCACAAGAAAATGAAGAATTTGCCAACTCAATGCACCTATTTGCTATCAATAATGATATTTAATTTTTTAATTTTAAAATAAAATCAAAATTTATCAAAAAAATTCCAACACATAATCTATTTTTTTAAAATAATATTTTCTAAGCATATTCTAAACCAGATTTTCTAAACTTGAATAACATTATAAATATAAATATATATATATTAATAAGTTAAATAATATTATTACTAATTTTTTCATACAATATATTTATTAAAATTACTAAATAATATAATAAAAAATAACAGATAAATACTATAAAAAAAATTAAATTCTATTAATCTATTATTTAACTAAACAAAAATTAAAAGTAATTTATTTTTAAAACTATAAAAAAAAATAAAAAATCTTAGATTATATTTCTTCCTAGTTTAGAATGTAAGTATAAAAAATTTAAAATAAAAAAGTTTAAAAATTTTATAAAGGTTTTTTGCGCTTACGAAAGTAATATCTTACCAAGGAGGACACTTTGATGTTCTTTTCCAAACTCTTCTTATACATTATATGGTTTAATTGGTTGCATCGTTGTGTGCCTCTACTTACATCACTACTATGACAATAGAAATGCCCTATACTTACATTAGTACTATTATTATCTGGAACAGTTGAGTCAGTTAGTACGCTGCAGGGGTACGGTGGCATCCCATGGGCATGGACATCCAGCCATATTGAATGATATGGCTGGATAGTCGGTGCCAAAATGGAGAAGGCCACATGCACTTGACTTGTTCCACACTCCTAGTTAAACTCTCCTTAATGAGAGGGGATAAGAAGAAAAGCCAATGACTAGTAGTCAACTCACATTTATTGCTAGTGGGTGGGAAGGAATTTGGAGGCCTTTTTAGTGGGCTTTGTGAGGATTAGTGGGTGTTCACTCACTCTTTAACTTTAGAGACACAAGAAGGGTTTTGGAGTTGGAAAGAAGATAAAGAAAAAGGAAAGGGGGCTCTTCTCAAACTTCATTTTCCATTAGCATTGAAGCAAGGTTGGTGCTCTTTCCACAAAGGAGAAGTTCTTACATTTTGTAGATTAGTTGTTGTTATATAAAATGAATATGTAGGATTGTATGCTTATTGTTATGTGAATTTTTGTTGATGTTTTGTAAGTGTTGGGTATGAGGATTCTTGCATTATTTTCTTACTTCCCTTGAATGGTATGTTGTTCATGGGTGTACAAGGCATCACTCACCCTTGGGAGAGAAGTAGTGGCCTTGGGTGAAGGGGTTAGTTGGGCTTGCCATAGTAGTTGAGAGCCTCTTCTCTTGGAGAAGGGAGGAATTTCATGGAGTATGGGCTCCATGAAGACATACTTGTTATTTTTGCATTTGGGGGTGATAAGGAGTGAATTTTTATGGAGGGAAAATGTGTTAATGTAGCCTTTGGAAGGCATGGAAATCTCATGTTTTTTTATTGTATTGGTATGGAAATATCCTCTTTGAAAGGCCCACCTTCATCCTCTTCTATGGGTCTATAGGTGAATCATTTGTGAAGCCAAATTTTGAGGGAGTTCTTTGTTGTTATGTTGTGTATATGTATTTGTGAGTTTTGTTTGTGTGAGTATTCTCGCTTAGTCTTGGTTCTCCAAGCTTGGGGTGGTCTCTTAGAGACTTAGGATGGGAGGTGAGCACTCCATGGTTATGTTCTTTTGTTGCAGGTTTTGGAGACCAATTTATGTTGGAAAGCTTTGAAAAAGTCCTCATGTTGGTGTCATTGTGGGAGCAAGAGTTAGTGTTGTATTGTTATTACTTTGAAATGGAGGAACACTCCAATCTTGTTACATTGTAATGGTGTAATTTTGATGTATATTAAGTTGTGGAAATAAATGACTTTGTTCATTGTAGAATGATATTATTGTTGAAAAAAAATGTATATTTACTCAAAGAAAATGAAATGGATCCATGTTGAAATCAATGTAAAAAGGATTGCTTCATTTTATTTATACTTCATTTGTATTGAATCTCAAAAAAAATGTATAATAGTAGTATTCGATATAAAAAAAAGGTTGATTTGAAAACATGTGTAAATGTATCTTATGTTTGTTGATAATAAGAAGGTAGAAAGATGAATTGATCTAGTTTTATTATTCCATTGTTAAGTAAATATTAGATTCATAAGTTTTATAATGTTATTAGTAGTCAATAGAAGAATTTATATTTAGTGTCCTTGAGAAATTAAATTATGTTAATAAACTCTCAAGCTTGCTAAAAATAATAATAGAGAGAAAAACACAAAACTTGTAAAGAATTTTTTTTATAAAAAAAGAGACCTACAAGTCTTTGGAAAATGTATGGGAGGAAAATAAATCCTCCCATTCAAAAAAACACAGTCAATACTATATTATTAACCCTCCACCGACTTGCAAATAAAAAAATAAAATAAAAAGAGAGCAAAAATGGTTGTAACAAACCGCTTTAAAAAAAATAAATATATATTTTAAAAAAATTAAATAATAATTATTATTGGGAGGGGATTTGACCCCCCCTACGACATACCATGGCAGGCTTGCAGGCCCTACCGTGGCAAGGTATCGACCTACCATGGTAGGCGCGGGCCCTACCACGACAGGGTACCGACCTACCATCACAGGCAGGGCCCGCCACGTGTCCCAAAAAGTGGACTTTTTTTTAAAGAGTTTTTTATTTTTTTGTTTTATTTATTTAATACGAAATATAAATTGTATTAAGTTTGATTTTTTTAAAAATTAATTAAATATATTATACTTAGTATATATATATATTATATATTATTTTTAAAATTTAAAGGTTTAATTTATTTTATATGAAAATATCATTTAATGGATATATAACATACTATATGCAAAGTATATATTATATAAAAAATATTTATTAATAAATAATCTTTACATTATTTATTTATTTTCTTATAAAATTAATTAATAGTTTTTTGTTTTTTTTTTAATATATATTAAAGATAGTATGAAAACACAAAACAAAGTAACCAAGTCACCACCGGGGCTCTTCAGGAGGGGGCATCCAACCACCCCTAGAAGAACACAAAAAATATCGCTAAGAGTTCAAGTATACCAAAGTAGAGTTCAACGATACATAGAGATACAAAAAATAAATAAATAAATAAATAAAAATATAAAAAAAAGGCAGGAACAAAAAGAGCTAGACAAGAATGTTGTTGTAATCAGAAACCCAAGTAGTCCAGCCTAGGGACCCTTCCATCTAGACAATGCTCATATTCTTTTGAAACTGAGCAAGAGTGTACACCATGTTTTTATCTACCTGGCTACCATGCTTTCTGTACTCCTCGCTCAGCTTGTTGACCACATAGTTGAAAGTCACCTCGTTGTCCATACATCTCCGCCACTCAAAACCATTACGCATCTCATATAGGAACACAGTACAATGCTCGTTGCGAACAAGTCTCTTTAGTTTATCCCGATCAAGCAACATAGATACCATAACCTGTGAAGAAACATAGAAATGTGTGAGTTTCAAATAAGACTCAGTAAGGGACCTATCTCTGTTATCAAATTTCTCCTCATTCCAGCATTTCCAGATTTGCCAAAGAATAAGAGAGGAAAGAATGTACCAACAAACATTAGTATCTTTTTTGATGCCATATATATAACCAAAAACAATATCAAATATGGGTAAGCAGAGCGGGTAGTAGATGTCGAAAGAAGCCCAGACTTTTTGGGCAAAGATGCAGTCAAAGAAGATATGCCTGCAAGTTTCAGGCATATTGCAAAATTTACAGATATCAAATTTACCATATTGATTAATGACAGGAAGTCTGTTAAGAATAAGAAACCACTTAAAACATTGAACATTAGCAGCAATGGAGGAGTTCCACATTCTTTTCAAAATTTTATTCCAATCCTTGCTATCAAAAGAAACATACCAGATATGATTGAGATGCTCGATAATGTCAACATTATAATCAATGATTTTGTATATGTTTTTGGCCTTGATATATTCAAATGTAATGCCATTAGGCCACTTAAGCTTGTGATATTTATCAGAATCAACAATACATATTGAAGGAAAATTTTGAGCAGCTTTAGCAATAATAGCATAGGTTCTCTTTTGTGTAAGAGGGAGAGTATATCTAGCAGCAAGGTCATCCCAAGAAATAAGATGATCTTGATCAAATAGATCAACAAATTGAGAGATGCCAAGGGGGTGCCATTTTCGAGCCGAACAACCTTGCACAAGGGCCAGGGGCTTCCCAGATAGGTGGAGATTCCACCAAATGGATCTTTCCCCATAGATCTGGGAAGAATTGTGAGCAAGAAGGGGGTCCATGTAATTTTTAACAAATTCCCATGCTTTCCAAATAGATTTGAAAACATTAGAGCCTTTGACAAAGACCTTAAAAGAGCCCGCAATGAGATCAACAAAAGGAAGGTCTTTCCATTGCTTGGCATGTTTCGGGACCCCCCTAGCAATGTTGTTTCTAATGAGAATCTTCCATGGTTCCTCTCTAGAGAATGAGCGGAAGATCCATTTGGCAGCCAAGGCAATGCCTTGTAATATGAGATCTTTAAGCCCAAGACCCCCGAACAGTTTGTCAACATGACACTAGTCCCATTTGACAGAATGTTGTTTCTTTTTACCTTTGCCGTCAAACCATAGAAAGTTCCTAATGGCCTTTTGAATAGTACCAATTTGATAATCACAAAACATCCAAGCATAAGCAAAATAAATGGTGTAAGAGGAGAGTATCTTTTGGCAGACCTGAACACGACCAGCCAAGGATAGACTCCTGTTATGCCATTTACTAAGTTTTCCAACAATTTTATTGTAAATCCAGAGCCACATATCTTTAGTAGAAGGGAAAACAAAGAAAGGAATGCTGAGATATTTCAAAATAAGGGATGGCCCACCCTAGCTGAAACCAAAATCTTTAAACCAATCAGGAGGATGCTCGTTCCACCTGAGACAACTAGACTTGGAGAAAGCAATTTTAGAACCAGAAATAGAGCAAAATAAGTCAAGTTTCTTGACAAGAGCTTTAGTGTTATCTTTATTGAGCAAGAAAAAGATAGCAGTGTCGTCAGTGAATTGAGAGTTGATAAGATCATCATTGTTAGGAAGAGTTATACCTTTGACAATAGGGGAGAGAGAATTATCTCTAAGGATATAATGGAGAGCATCATCAGTAATAATGAATAAAGAAGGGGCCAAGGGACAACCTTGCCTAATAGACCTGGAGAGGGTAATGGGATGAGACAGAGCTCCATTCACCTCAATTTTAGTAGAGGCATCATTAAGTAAGGTGTTGACAACATTACGGAAAAAAGGAGGAAATCCAAAGGCTTCAAGCATCATGTTAATGAAGGGCCACTCAATCCTATCATAGGCTTTCTCAAAGTCGAGCAGAAGCATACCACACTCTTGATCCGAACATTTGGCCCAGTCCATGGCTTCCCAAGTAGTGATAATATTTTCAAGAATGTATCTTCCCTTAATAAACCTAGTTTGGGAAGGAGATATGAACTTTGGAAGAATGTTTCTGATTCTGGTAGCAAGAATTTTAGCAAGGATTTTATAAGAAACATTTAATAAAGTAATGGGCATCCAATTCTTAATAAGAGCCTTATCACCATTTTTGGGAATCAAATTTATAGTCCCACAATTGATGTTGGGACCAAGGGTACCTTTCTCCAGGCTCTCAGTATAGAGATTTAAGAGATCTGTAGCAATCCAATCATTATTAGCTTTGTAGAATTCAATGGGGAGGCCATCAGGGCCAGGGGCCTTCCCATCATGTAAGGCCTTAATGGCATCATGAATCTCAAAAATCACAATAGGGGAACCAAGAAGAGTAGAGTCATTCTCATTGATTTTATTAGGAATAAGATGCGAGCATTTGACTCTGTCAGCAATGGCTTTAGGAGTATCTTCAAAAGTAAACAGCTGTTGATAGAAGTTAGAAAAAGTAGAAAGAATGTCACTAGGTTCTATAGTCTCCTGACCATTAATGGTGAGTTTACTCATCGACTCTCTGGAATGCTTTTGACGGATAAAATTGAAGAAGAATTCAGTCTCACGGTCGCCATCTTTAACCCAATGGGCACGAGACCTGATTTTAGCACCTTTGGTTTTATAGTTTTGAACAGATTTGAGTTGGTTTTTGGTGATCATGGCTTGTTTGGAGAGCAGCTCATTGGAAGGATCAACTTGGAGCTGGCAATCAATATCGAGAAGGTTCTCATTAAGAAACTTTTTCTTGTGTCTAGAATCTTTGGCATATTTTTGGCCAATAGTTCGTAAGAGATTTTGCTAGGCAATAATGTTCTTCTCCCAGCAGAAACTGTGTGAAGTATGTTGGGCTCTGTTAATGTTTCTAATGATATGCAAGGCATGTCCAAGATCCTCATCCTCAAGTAAAGAAGTGTTCAGGATAAACTTGTGACTAGCAATGGGGGCCGATCAACACAAAGTATTGAAATAAAAACTAATAGAGATCGGGTAGTGATCTGAAAGAGTGGCAGGGTAGACTGAGACATAAGAACCATAGTTATCAGGAACAACAGAGAAGAAGTCCTTATTAAGATAAAACCTATCAAGCCGAGAATAAATTCTCTTTTGTCCTTGCTCAGCATTGCACCATGTGTACCAGAGACCATTAGTGTTATTCTTGTTGTCATCCATAGGGTCAAAAAGCTATTTATTGTGTTGCAGGTGATTCCATTTGGCCATTTCAGAGGCATTGAAGGAAAAAGGAAGTCCCCCAGTTTTGTCATACTCATTACATATCATATTGAAATCGCCACTAAAAACCCATGGGATATCAGGAAGAGAGAAAAGCCAATCCCATAGACCAATTCTACTATTGTAATCATTAGTAGCATAAATAGAGCAAATACCAAATTCCCTATTGTCAATATTCAATATACACCAAATAGCTTTGTTGCATGGGGAAGAGCCAGAAGAAGAAATAGAACCAGACCATATTAATAGTTATTTAATATTTAATATGTAATGAATATAAATTGCATAATTATTAATTGTTAATTATGCTCAGACCCCCCTTAATTAAATTAATATTTATGTTTTAATAATGTATCTCTATTAGGTATCATATATTTCTTTTTAGTTATTAATTATGATTTTTTTAAACTAGCGTATGTATAATACATAATGTATATACGATATTTAATATATCTATATATATTACATATTATGTATTTACGATCAAGTACTTAGGGGTATTAAACCAAGGTTATGGTGGGAAAAACTCTAGTTGAATGTTAGTAAAACTCTTACCGTATTCAACATCAAAATATCAAACAGGAACAACGCCAGTTTTGAACTACTAATCGGTTGGGCTAACCAACCCTAACCGTATCTTAGAGGGAGGCTGGCCAACTCGGTTATGTGAGTGGGATCACCACATGACCCACGTTGACCATGATGCCCCTCATATGACATCACTTTTATCTCAACCTTGTGTGCAAACTAGCATCATAAGCCATAGTTTTTTTTAAAAAAATGTTTTTTCTTAGTGTATCATCGCAAAATGGAAGCACTTCCATTTAGGACTAGTTTATCCCTTTGAGTAAGTGGTTTGGGGTCATTTCAAATGCCTTGAATGGGTCTTTGGCTTGGATCTGGCTTTTTCGCTTGTCCTGCCCTATTTTCCACTTCTTTTTTGCCTATTTTTGGCATCCTACTATGAGAATTTGAGGTTCTTGACCTCAGGATCAAGGTTGACCTTCTAGGTCAAGGTTGACCTCAACCTTGACCCAGGGTCCAAATTTCAAATTATGAAGGTTTCCAGATGTCGAGTTTTTGAAAGATTTATTTTCTCACTTCCGGGTCGATTGTTTCAGGCTTTGAAATGGTAAACTTTTAAATGATATTTAATTTAGGTCCACTCCTAGGGGTATAGGCTTAATGGGAATTTATTTCTCCTATGTCAGCCTCTCTAGAAGTTTGTGCCCTAGACTAGTATATAAGGAAACCTTCTTCTCTCATTTCACATCCATCATTGATCAATCACAAGCAAGATCCAATTGAAAGCAATTATCAAGCATCTGAACTTAAAAAAAAGTAAGCAATCCATCAAGTGATTAAGCAAAAGGAAGCATTCAAGCAATCATCTATATTCAAGCATTCAAGCATTCAATTTATCCATTAGAGATCAAGGATTCAAGCATTCAAGCCTTTGAAGGGATTTGGTTCAAGCATTCAAGATTCATCATTCAAACCCTAGATCTATCCATCATGGTGGTGTGATCTTCCTTCAAGATTCTTTGTTCATCTTCAAGATATATTCATTCTTCCTTTAAGGTGGATTCCAAGCATACAATCATGGAGGTTTGGATTTACATTTATGGTTTTTGATGTTGAGTCCAAGCTTTCATATTAACATACTTGTTTACATTTCAAATACAATTGCATATCTATTAAATATCATAGCTTCCTTGTGAGATCTACTTCTACTACTTGCTAGCATTCTCCATTTGAATTCTATTTTAAGGTTAATTCCAAAATCGGGGTTTGACCAAGACAAACCCCTCATCCAAATGATAAAACCATTTTTCTTGTAGGTACAGGTGCGGAACAATGAATTACAGAGTAGATTCAGATACCCTTTTTGGAAAACTTTCAGGATCCGCGAACAAAACTTCCATCAAAGTAGCGTAGGTCAAGGTCAACCTTCATTTGGGTCAAGGTTGACCTGGTTTAGAAAAGCAAAATATTTCTAGATTTTCTCTGCCTTTGTGTTTCTGTCCCAGATCTGGTTGTAGAATTTCCAGAAACTCAGTACAAACACCAAAAAACAACAATTTCCAGATCTGCTACCTTTCAAGATAAGTGTTTTATTTTATTCCAATCTTTCTGATTTATTGTTAGATCCCCTTTCCCTCTTTATCCATAATCAGTTGATTCCTCTTTGCATTAATCATCTCCTTTCAGTTAATAAATTGGGATCTCCTTGTCTTGGATTAGGAGTTGATATATGTCCACAACATTTTCCAAACCACATACACATATTACATACAAGATAGATATAAAAATATATATTCTTTATAAATATTTTTATATCTTACATTTTTGTGAACCCACGATAGACAACCCTTTCTTTTTGGTGTTGGATGCTTTGCCTCCTTTCCTTAAGATTAGCTTAGATTAGTTTTCTTTTATGCTCTTGCATTTTAAAATTCAAAACCAAAAAATCTATATACTCTATAAAATACAAAAATATTTCTTGCATTTCAATTCACTATGAAGATCTTTAAGATGCTTTGGTGTATGGCTATTTTCCTCATTGTTCTCCTCTTAGCATCTCTTTATCATACTTATGATGTTTATGAGAGTATCATCCATTTCATTATGTGTGTCTCTCTTCATGTTTCACTTTCTTATGCAATTGTGAGATTGACTAATGCTAGCCTTCCTACTTTCAAAACTTTCATTAAAGATTTGTGTGGTGGGATTATTGCTCTTTTGGATTATGTGAAGAATTTGATAGATGATACACCATTTCCTAATCTTCCTAATCCTAATCCTATCCTTCCTAATCTAGTTCCTAATCTTCCTAATCCTAAACTTATCCTTCCTAATCCAATTCCTAACATTCCTAATATTCCCAATTCTCCATCTGCTATTCCTAGTTCTTCCCACACTTATGATGAGGCTCAAACTATGGTTCATGATGTAGATGTGCAAGAATTCTTGGATTTACCTTCCCCTTCTTATCTGATCCATGATGATATTAAAGGGAAGACAAAAGAAACTGCTTCTAAACCTATTATTCCACCTTATACAACCTTTTCTCATGATCACCATAAACAATCACCTCCTACAAAAACTTTACAGGAGATGTACACTATAGGATACAATATGATGGCTAAACAAGGTCATAAGGGTTTAGGGCTTGGTGTTAATGAACATAGTATTAAATATTTAGTTCATCTATCCCCTAAACAAGATATGTGTGGTCTTGCATTTTCGCTATCCCAATTTAAGGTGGTTGATTTTGATCATCGCCCTCCTCTTCACGTTCTTCTTCCAACACCTTAGATTACCCTGATACTCCTCAAGATGTGGCTAAGAAGGTGTATGTTTAGTTAATGAATTCTAAGAAATAAATCTTTAAACCTATGCTGAAAGATGCTCTCTCCAAGCACAAATATCCTTTTCACTATAGTAATACACATTTACTTGCTGATTGTGTGCATTTCAAGCTGTATGTTAGAGAAAGAGCTGCTTTAGAAATTATATCTCACTCTCGTGTGGTTTTACAATTCCTTCATAATTTTGATATAGGGAATACCCCTCATTATTCTATAATGTAGATCTTTTCTCCTATTGTCTCTTCACTGGGGGCAAGAGGTATTTCATCCATTTCTCTAGGATCCATTATGCTCTTAGCATGTATTTTGTTTTGAGATTAATTGATTATTCTTTCTATATTCTTTCCCTACGGTTTTGTATTGTATGCAAATTAGTTGGATACTATTCTAAATGATGAATTAATTAATAAAAGGTTAATAAATCTATCTAATAAGCAAACTACAATGAAGAATGCAATAACAAATGAAACCAAATTAACAATTTACCTTCACCTACAAATGCAGCTTGTCTCCATTGTCCTCCTAGCTTTGATTTCTTAAAGATGTTGAGCTCTCAGATTTCCAAATGAAGCTCTTTCCCAAGATGATTCCAAAGTGTGGAGATTGAATGAAATGAGTGCACAACTAAAACTTGATTATGCAAATATGGTGGATGAAATGCAAATGATGGGATGGTAATATGGATACTTGATTGCTTGAATGCTTGTTCTCCAAAAATACCTATTAGCTTTCAAATGGAAAATGAGGCTCCTTTTATAGAGTTTTGGAGGATCTAGGCCTAGGTGGCAGAATCCTATGGTTGAGAATGAAAGGTGGAAGATCCTAGGGTTAGAATTGACTTGGTTGAAGGAGTTGAGAGAAAGGGGGATGTAGTTGGAATGTGAGAGGAAGAATAGGGATGATGTTCCTCTCATATTGACATGGAGGAGAAGAAGGTGGAAGGGAAAGACACATGTCAAGTGTCTCACAAAGACCAAAGAGAGAAAGAGGGAAAGACCTTTTCCTCATAAGGATTCTTTGTACAAGTGTCCTATGACTCACTCTTGACCCTTAGAGGTGGCTTGAGAAGCCCCTTAGGAATAGGGAATGTCTCTTGACTTGGTTGTTGAGAGAACATGTGGTCATGAGACCAAGTCCTATGAGGCCACATAGCCCTTAAGAATAGGACATGTGTGGGTGAGGATAAATATGAATAAATAATTAATAATAATTATTTACCTTAACCAAGGTGATGTGTCAGGTGACTAGGTGGATGAAGTGGACTAGGGGATTTAGTCATATTTAGGTGATTGTGTATTTAATTAAATCACTTTAATAGACTTTTTAGAAGACTTAGGATATAGAATTAGACTATAGTGAATTTATTAAATAAATTAAATAATTTACTTAATAAATAGAAGAAACAAATATTAATTAAATAATAAATATTTAATTAATTTATCAAGTCAATAGTAATTAAATAATAAATATTTAATTAATTAATGAAGCCATTTTTAAGTGTATACATTTTGCCTCTCTTTGAAATAATGTGCTGGTCACATTGTTTCAAAGAAAAATCAAGCATTTTTGCCCCTGCCCCAGACAATGTCTCAAACGACCTATGCATGCCCCCTCGAGAGATTGATTGACAAAAAAGATTATTTGAACTGTGTATTGGATTTTTTGTTTTTTTTTGTTTTTGTTTGTACAAGCAAGCTCACGAAAGAATGGTAGAAAAGATGGATGAAAATGGGGTGGAATGGAAGAAAAATGGGAGATCGGGTCCACACACCAAGCACATCGGGTCCACAGGCTATAAATAGGGCTAAGAGGTCCATAATAGGCTCATTGTGCACACTTGTTACTTGGAGATCAGAGCGTGAGAGAGAGAAGAGCAGAGCCACCAGGATGTCGTTCCTCTTGTCAGATCACCACTTCGAGAGAGTCAGACACTTCTAGCGACCACCCGATTTGGGTGAACTGGTAGGTGACTCGATCCTGCTTTGTAATTCCATAATTTTATGCATGTTAGATTAGAGTTGAGCATGTTTAGGGTAGATGAAATGATAGATTAGATTAGAAAATTTTAAGTTTTCTAGGCGGAGGATGAATGCGCAGTTTCGGCGCATCAATACGCAACAACTTGTGACGTTTGCATAGAAATTCAAATTTTTTGTGTATTCATTAAGGATAAGTGCGCATTCGTACTAGGAAAATGGCAGTGCTGCACAAGTATGAAATAAAAGTGTGCATAGGTAATCACTGCACATTTGTTATGAAAAGTTGCGCAAATGGTCAATAAAATAGCGCATACATTTAAAGCTGTGCAAATGTCAGTAAATGTTGCACAAATGTGGAAGAAGACTGCACATTGATAAAAACCTGCGCAAATGTGAAAGAAAGTTGCGCATGCATGTTTCAATGCTGTGCATATGTTTTAGGTGGTAGAAGTTGGTCAAAATAGATAGTCAATTAGGTCAAACATGATGTCGATAAGCCTATTTGATCTGTCGGTGGTTGATTGTGATCGATTTGATCAAGATTGACAACATTGTAGCATGTTCGCTAGTTAGCCAGTCTGAAATAGACAATTGATAGAATCATCTATTGAAACATGTGATAAACATGTTTGAAATTTATATGATAGGATAGATAGATTGATAGATCAGTTTATCAAAATCTGATAGGTTGATTGTTGTTGACTTGAATAGGAGGATATCACAGATGTTCTGATGTCACGGGAGAGATATCCCGTCACACAGAACCTGAGACCAGCATTATTGGAGACAGAGAGACTAGTGATAGGAGTGTCGGGACTTTACTATGTGATTTACACGCCCAAGATTCAGGCAAATCTGAGCATGATGACCGCATTAGCAGAGAGATGACACTCAGAGATGAGTACTTTCCATCTTCCGACAGGGGAGATGACAGTGACACTAGAGGATGTATATCGCATCCTCCAGCTTCCCATCACAGGAGAGTTAGTGCAGTACGATCGACACGACAGAGTCACAGAGTGCAGAGCCGTCTTTGGGGATGATGACATAGAGGATGGGGAGATTAGTTGGGAGGATATGGTCGACTTGTATGACCCTCTTCTAGTGGTTCTAGCAGGTGCGATTGGGGGATTCGTATGCCCTAATTGGAGGTCACACGAATTTGTAGTTGGGTGGGGCCGTACATTATAGCGGGTGATGGAGGGGACCCGATTTGCTTGGGGGGTGTGTTTATTAGCACAACTATACCATGATTTACATCAGGTGGTGTACCACGGGAGTGCATCTCTATCTGCAGGGGTGATACTGCTCCATGTTTGGGCATGGGAGCATAGTGCAGTGACGAGGCCATTGGCAATTCAATTTCGGGGTGCAGGGCAGCCCTATATTCATTTATACACTTCAGTTTTGTCTTAGGCAAAAATGGGCCATTTAGAGTTTTGGCACTATACTTTTGATACACTAGACACAGTGACATGGAGACCCTACCTAGGGTGTGAGCCGTGGGATGATGAGTGGCAGCTGGGATTTTGTTTTGAGGTGTGATGGATGATAGGGCGGATGCCCTTTATTATTGAGAGACAACTGGTTAGCTGGGTTCTGTGACAGTTTGGAAGGATACAGGGTATGCCTCAGGGAGTGACCGAGTTTGCACGGACACATCAGGAGAGACGGGATTGGGGGCCCATGGCATCATTTGATGTTGCGTGGCAGGAGTTTTTGGATGCACCATTCCAGGCATGGTCCATGAGACATACAGTGGTTGACCCTGGGATGACTGCTGATTTAAAGCAATTTTTGAGAGATCGTCCGGTGCCATGGATTATAGATCCAGCAGCAAGACTGCCAGAGAGAGATCTAGTAGACAGACGTCTGGGGAGGCGGCGAGGTCAAGATAGGAGGGGACGAGGGAGAGGAGGAGATGGAGGTGGTGGAGATGGTGGCGGAGATGGAGGTGGGGGAGATGGAGGGAGAGTTGGCCCATGGATGAGGGGAGGTGGAGTGAGGTAGAGGGGACAGGGACGGAGATAGCCTCCGGTACAGCCAGCACAGCCAGCTGCAGGAGCACCATTACAGGTACCAATCGCTTAGGTAAAGATACTAGTTGCTGCAGTACAGATACTAGTTGCTACAGTACATGCACAGGCACAGGTACCACAGGTACAGGCACAAGGGCAGGCACAGGATGAGGCAGACATTCTATTGGCCTAGGTTGGTGTGGTATAGGGGGGCATATAGGATGAGCCAGATGTGGAGATGCCAGATCTACAAGGACAGGATGAGCAGGCAGACATGGACATCGGGGGACAGGATCCCTATTTACATAGAGATGCTGCTGAGGAGGAGCCTGATATTGATGCACTGCTAGTCTGACTAGTAGCTATCCAGGTAGAGGCAGACCGGGTTCCAGGTCTGGAGAGACAGATTGAGAGGATGGGCAGACAGATGGATGTGCTGTGAGCAAAGAGAGATTCAGCTGTTGAGAGTCTCGGGGAGTCAAAGATGCTATTAGATGAGTTACAGAGGACAGAGGACCTAGGTCCCCATGGGGATATCATGAGAGCCATGATACATGCCAGGAAGGAGATATCCTACTGGCGAGAGGCATACAGACAGCCAGTCTCAAGGGATCAGTGGATCAGGAGCTATAGAGAGAGCTTAGTTGGCATCAGATCAACAACATATGAGCGACAGGCACCAGTTGGCAGTGGAGGGGTATCATCACGTCCTCCCAGAGCACCGACAGGTTCAGGAGGTCAGGGTGGATCCTCAGCATCAGGGAGTGCAGCAGCACAGGGCCACATAGCATCCCATAGACAGTGACATACAAAGTCTGGAGGCAGTGGTTCATAGATGGTGAGAGAGCATTGTATACACTATTGTACCATTACGATTCATTGTATCATTATATTTTGACTTGACGGACACTAACTATGGACACATTTTTATTGATTTATATCATTGGAAATTCAGATATTTTTGTGGTTTTATGGATTGTATGTGATGCAGTTCTATCATGATTTACTTTGATGATTTATATACATGTGCGTACTGACATATGCAGGATGTGATGATTTACTTTCATATGCATAAAATGTATGTCTTAAAATGCAATATGATTTATATGCATGATTTGATATTGTTGATGCTTAATGGTTAATAATCATATGATGGTGATATAAATGCATGTCTTAAATGAGTTTACTAATGCTATGTGATTATCAATGCAATATTGTGATGAACAATGTGGATAATAAATAATAAATGAATGATATAATGCAAATGATATCTAATGTAATAAATGATAATGTACCTAAGATGATTAAATCTAATAACGGATAACATGATAAAAGAAAATGAGATGAAACGATAGCTATAATAAATGACCAAATTATATATAAATGAACACTCCTAATGAAGATAACATATGTCGCTAAATGATTTAAGTGTTAAATGCAAAAAATCATAATATGTTTGGTTATCCAAATGTCCTCAACTTAAATAACAATGTTTTTGACATAAGAAAAATGGATTAGGAGAATCAGATAACCTACAAATCTCTATAAAAGGAGCACTGATATGCAAATTGAGGAGATGGTATAATGCAATGCAAAATGAAATATGAAATGAGTATCTCCACAACTTTAGGTAACATCTTAGAACTTCATAATAATTGGAACTTGAGTTTCATCATTGAGCTCGTTATGTTGCAAGAAAATGCAAGCATCACGGTATAATTAAACCAAGATGACCTGAGCACTTTTTGCATGGAGTTTAATATTGCAAGCTTGAAAAGCATCTAGGTATAATTGAACCAAGATGACCTAAGTTTCATTTGCATAACAGACAAGGAATATTCCCCCCCTCCATTGGGGAACAAATATTTGGAGTCAAGGTATGCGATGGCGTATCACCATAAATAGCATTTGTTAGAACAACATGATTTGTATGTTGTCCATACTATGAAATGGATGAAGGCACTTATACACAGACACCCCAATTACTTGTTCCTTCGATTTCATCAGAAAATACCCCACAAACAGCAATCAAAGAAAATATTATGCCCCATCCCGGCTATTCTAATCAATGACATATGAGAGTTTCAAACTCATGTCAAAGATATCCTGGAATAGCATAGGAAGCATGATAACAATGAAATCTAGATATGAATACATAAGTTATAACAAATCATTCTAACATGCCTGCCATGAATATACATTTCTTTTGCCAAAAGGATTGATTTAGGATATGTTAATCAATTCAAGTGATGAGGTATAGTCAAGATGTATAGATAAGTGGTCACGTTTCGAAGAATAGATCATAGATTTGGATTCAGCATGAAGATACCATTGTAAAAGGACATTTGATTGTGTCTACTTGCCTGGTGAAAATAAATCCATTATGTCCTCTAAGAGTCACGACTATCATAGATCCACTTCCCAAACTAGGTCAAGGACATGCCCCCAGCTAGGTGATGGATTGACTTATTATGGATGAAGAAAGACACAACAAGACTAGGATGAAGACCATGACAAAAGATCAAGCTATGATGGGATTTTATTATGGATAAATAAAGGAATGGTGCAAGATTTGGCCATTTTATTATGATATATACATGGTGGGGATGAGGACTGACTAATCGTGTTATTGTGGATATATACAATGAACGGACACACTAAAAGAAGCCTAATAGATAGAGGAGCTAACTTGTCACACATAGTGCCTGTTTCCAAGTTTTCACCATATGCTTTTATTGCAGTTTTTCTTTTGATTTTTATGAATTTATTTATTTATTTTTATTTTTACAAAATATATATATATATACAGCTTATATACATGCCCCTTGCATTGGGATTTCAAGGATAAAACTTCTTGAGATGGATACTGTTAAGAGGTTCATCCAAGGGATCCCCTTCAGGTGTAGATAACTGATAAGCTCCAGAACCATAGACTGCTGTAATCACAAAAGGTCCTAACCAATTAGGTTCGAACTTACCCTTCTTTTCACGGTGTTGTTGATTCTTCATATTTTCTCGAAGGACTAAGTCACCCAACTGAAAGTCTCTGATCTTTACCTTACTGTTGTACTGACGGGACATACACTACTGATAAACTTTCAAATGATCATAGGCATGCTGACGACGTTCATCTAGGAGGTCCAATTTAGTCAAGCGTGCAACTCTATACTCTTCATCAGGAATTAAATCTTTAAGAGTAACATGAAGTGAAGACAACTTGACCTCGAGGGGTAGGACTGCTTCAGATCCATAGACAAGGGAGTATGGAGTGGCTCTAGTAGGAGTACGGATAGAGGTGCGGTAAGCCCATAAGGAAGGATTAAGTTGGAGATGCCAGTCACGACCAATGTCATTGACAGTCTTTTGTAGGATTTTAACAATTGTTTTATTTGACGCCTCAGCTTGGCCATTTCCTTGAGGATAGTAGATGGTGGAATAGTTGTGGGTGATGTGGAATTTGGCGCACAGTTCATCCATGTCCTGATTTTGGAACTGTTTCCCATGATCAGTAATGAGATACATAGGTATACCATATCTGCAGATGATATAGTTTAAGATAAACATGGATATTTGTGTCCCTGTGGCAGTAATTAATGGAATGGCCTCAATCCATTTAGTGAAGTATTCTGTGGCAATGAGGATCCATTTGTGACCATTGGAAGATGGAGGATTGATAGCGCCCACGAGGTCGAGTCCCCATCGACTAAATGGAAAAGTAGTTGTAAAAGGATGCAACTCTTGTGCTGGAGCATGGATAAGGTTTCCATGTATCTGACATTTCTTGCATGCCCTAGAAAAATGAAAAGAGTTTGCTTCCATGGTAGGCCAATAATAACCCATACGCATGAGTTTCTTAACCAAAGAGGGACCACTCGAATGTGTCCCACAAATACCTTCATGTACATCCTGTAAGGAAAGTTGAGCTTCATCATGTTCGAGACATCGCAGGAGAGTACTGTCAAAACCTCGTAGATAAAGGGTGTAAGATATTAAGATATAGCGGGAGGTTTGGCGGAGAAAAGTTCATTTTTGATTGCGGGATAGGTCAGGAGGTAAAGTGTTATCTTTGAGGTAAGAATAGATCTTTCCATAGGTTGGGGAGTCATGTCCAATCAGATGACATATAATACTCGTATCAGGATCATCATATGAAGGACAAGTCAAGGATTCCACCAAGAACTCAAAATGGGCCTTGGTATCTTCTATATCAAATAAAGAAGCAATCATTGCCATGGCATTAGCAGCCTTGTTTTCATGCCGAGGAATCTACTCAAAAGTGATGACAGAGAAATACTTTTTAAAGTCATCCACCATACGTTTATATGGCAATAACTTATCATCTTTGGTTTGGTAATCATCATTAACTTGGTTAACAATCAGTTGAGAATCTCCGTAGACATTTATTTCAGATACATTCCATTGTAAAGCCATTTTAAACCCAATCAACAAAGCCTCATATTCTGCTACATTATTAGTGCAAGGAAATAACAACTTGAAATATTTCAGAATAGTGTATCCTTGTGGCGTGATAAAAAGTATACCAGCTCCTGAACCCTGTTGAGTGTATGAGCCATCAAAGTATAATTTCCATGTTTGTGTAGACAAAGCTAAGATATGAGCATCAGGAAACTCTGTGTGTATAGGATGGTCATCCGTTAATGGAGCATCAGCTAGTTGATCTATGATCACTTGACCTTTGATAGCCTTCCTGTCTACATATTCAATATCAAACTCGCTAAGTAGCATGACCCACTTAGCCAACCTACCTGTCAATGCAGTCTTGCTTAACAAATACTTTAATGGATCAATCTTTGCAATAAGCTGAGTAGAATGTGACAACATGTAATGTTGCCACTTCTATGAAGCAAAGACAATAGCCAGACATGCTCTTTCAATAGGGGAATAGTTTAACTCATATCCCACTAGAGTGTGACTGATGTAGTAGATGGCTTTTTCTTTTCCTTCATGATCTTGCTGAGCGAGAAGAGCACCTAGTGAGGCTGTCGTGGCTGAAATGTAGAGCAAGAGTGGCTTGCTGGGAATTGGTGACATCAGAGTTGGAGGATTCACTAGATACTGCTTGATTTTGTTGAAAGCTTCCTCACACTTATCATCCCATTGGAATAAGATATTTTTATTGAGCAAATGTTGAAAGGGATGACTGTGATCTGCTAGTTGAGAAACAAATCTTCAGATGGATTGTAGACACCCCTGTAAAGATCTTAGTTGACTGATGTTAGTGGGGGAAGCCATCTCCAATATTGCTTTAACCTTTTCTGGATCTATTTCGATTCCTTTAGCTGAGACAATGTACCCTAACAGTTTTCCAGATGTGACCCCGAATGCACATTTCTTTGGATTGAGATGAATCTGATATTTTTCCATCCGGGTGAATATTTTATCTAACACTCTCAAATGACCAGCTTTGTCTTTGGATTTTGCTAAAATGTCATCAACATAATCTTCCATGATGGTATGCATCATGTCATGGAAGATCGTGGTCATGGCTCTTTGGTAAGTTGCTCTAGCATTTTTGAGGCCAAATGGCATTACATTCCAGCAGTATGTACCCCATGGACAAGTAAAAGCAATTTTTTCTTGGTCTTCTGGCACAATCTTGATTTGGTTATAGCCAGAAAATCCATCCATTAATGATAACATCTCATGCCCAGCTGTTAGGTCAACAATCATATCAATATTTGGCAAAGGGAAGTCATCTTTCGGACAAGCTTTATTAAGATCTCAAAAATCAATACAAATCCTGATAGACTTGTCTGGTTTTGAAACTGGAACAATATTTGAAATCCACTTAGCATAGTCAATAGCCTGAATGAATCCAACATCTAGGAGCTTCTTCAATTTTGCTTTCACCATTAGAGCAATGTGAGGATGCATTTTGCGGAGCTTTTGCTTAAGTGGTTTTACACCTGGTTTGATAGATAAATGATGCATAATGAGATTGGGGACCAAACCAGGCATATCAGCATGGGACCAAGAAAAGTTGATTTGTCATTCTCTGAAGAATTTTGCAAAAGCTTCTTTCTCTGATTCTGTCAAGGATGCTGCTACCTTGAGGATGCGTGGAGACTCCTCTGTTCCAATGTTAAGTGGTACTGTCGGTTCTATAAGAATGGCAGATTGCTCTCGATCTAGATAGTTGGGAAGAGTGTCAATCCTTCCATTGTCAGGCACCTCAGAGAGGTTTTCACCATCAGATGTGTCTTTTCTTTTTACTATTTTTGGATCTAATACTGCCATTGAGTGGTTTTCACCATTAGATTTGCTGATTATTTTTATATTTTTATGACTGAAAGGATTGGCACTCTCTCCAAAATAGGCCATGTCATTGATTTCTATCAAAAATCCTGACTTGTGATCCCCTGGTGGAAGATGATCCCTCATACCAAGATAGTCAATGATCGCGTCATCATTATGGAAGACATCAAGCTCAGGGTGATCGGGAGAATCCCAATCAATAAGGTCAGGACAGACAAGGGGCATTGGATCATTTGGGTTGGTTTCAAAAGAAGAGATGGTATTGATGGAAAAGTTGTCAAGGTTTATGATAGTATCAGTGAGGTCTATTTCCATACTCTCATCCAAATCATCTGTCACAAGATAATGCTCACTTCGCTCATGATCAACATGAGTAGTATAACGTGGGATCAATCCTAGTGAGTCACTCATTAAACTCTCACCCTCATGGTAATCGTTACTATATTGATGGACAACATCGACTCCTATTTCTTTAGTACCATCAGATAAGGAATCCCATTCATAATCATTAGAATCAGAATCATCATTATCTTCAAGTCTATCAATGATTCTTTGAGCTATCCTTTGTTTCTCTAGATCTACATACATACCATGCTTTCTGAATTGTAAGGCAGGAGCTTTAGACGTCTCATGAAAAGGTGGTATTTTTGCTTTTCCTTTTGTTTCTTGTGGTCCTTCTCCTTTATATCCTAATCCTGTAGTGTCTCTTTGATAATTAGGATTTTGCAAAATTGGTTTTATAACACCTTCTCTTTGTAACCCTAGAGGTCCAACACCTTGATATCCCATCTTTTGTAGCAAAGTGTACCCTTTTCCATAACCATCAAGTGATATATAATCATGTTTAATATCCTCTTCAATCTTCTGTGTCTTAAGCCAATAATTTGCATTACGCTTAGCTGCCTCTTTGGATATTGTGCCCCCACTGATAAATGTGTTATAAAAAAGTGTGGAAGGGGGTTCTGATTGTTGTTTAGTGATCAAAGACCTACCATATGATTTAGGAGATAAAGGTAACTCAGTGATACAAAGAGCTTGACCTAAAGTATATTCTCCCATACTTCTTTCTTTGATATCTATCTTGATCCCATCTGATTTAGAAGTTGATGCTATATTACTAGGGTCACCAAGTGTAGTTGTAGAAGATCCAGTACGATTATTGGGAACCAAAGAATCAGAAATCTTCACATTGCTACAATATTGAAAAGGATTGGAATCTCCTTTGATAGTGATCTCCTGACCATTGTGAGGGAATTTTATACATTGATGATAAGTTGATGGCACAACTTGCATGGAATGAATCCACGGTCTTCCCAAAAGAATATTATAAGCAAGATCCATGTCCAGAACTTGACAAGATACATCTTTGACAATAGGACCAATACTAATTGGAAGAACAACGGACCCCTTGGATGATCACTCTTCCTCAGCATAGGATTTTATTGTGATTTTCTTTTTTGGATCAACGACATTCTCAAAAAATCCCAATGCAAGGACTAGCTTTAACATGCAGATATTCAAACCAGCTCCCCCATCTATTAATACTCTTTTAATCTTGTGATTCTGGATAGGGACTTCGATATGTAAAGGAGCATTATGAGGTTGGGTAATGGCTAAATCATCATTTTCAGTAAAGGACAAATAGTGTGGGGTTGATAAATGGCCCACCATAGCTTGAAATTGATCAGGATCTAGAGTTGTTGGAACCTGGGTCTCTAAGAGAGCTTTTTCAAGGATATCTTTGTGAGATGGAGAAAGATGCAAAAGCTCTAAGATGGATATCTGGGCCGGTGTCTTTTTGAGCTGTTCCAAAAGATTGTACTGGTTGGAAGTATTGGGTATGGACTTTGGAACATAAATGGACTTGTTGTGAGTAGTGCTTGGTTTAGACTAGACTCCTTGGAGAGTAACCTTGGCTTGAGCATGAGTAGTAGCATGGATTGGTTGACTCTTTGATTTTCCCTTTATGGTAATGACATTGGCATAATATGTAGAAGGATGACGGTGAGAAATGTTACCAACATATCTATAGGGTGTGTTATTATAATTGGCTTGGTTGTCACCCTTATTGTTGGAAGAACCTCCCTTTTCATGCTCAGGAAGTGGATCTTTGAAGGCCGTATGTGATTCATTCGAGACATGTCCATCAACACTAATTTCACCCCTTTCGATTAAGTCTTGGATCACATTTTTAAGTCTTTGACATTCATTAGTTATATGTCCTTTTCCTCTATGGAATTCACAATAATCATTTCCATTCCACCAAGAAGGCTTCACTCTAGGTTTATAATCTTTCGGTTTAGGAAGCGTGATGAGTTTCTTGGTGATTAACTTCCGTAATGTTGATTCGAGAGATTCCCCTAAAGGAGTAAAGTTTCTTCGAGGTGAGATAAAAGGAAATCTTGGTTTAGGTGAATCCTTGGTGGTATTTTGATTTGCCGACTGATTGTTGTATGTAGCTTGAGTAGCGTTGGTCGTACTTGTGAGATTTAGAAGAGGTTTTGTCGGTTGGACATTACGATTATCAACAATTCCGTCATCGACAATGTTTTTGTTTTTATTCCAATATTTCAATTTGTCATTGTTGGAATTGGAATTATAAGTGTTGGAATTCAAATTTGAGGATCTAGCATTGTCTTTGGAATAAAGTTTTATCTCACCTTTTTGGACCATGGCTTCCTCAATCTTGATACCATTTTCTATGAGCTTATTGAAATTTGGTGGACATTGCAATTGTAACCTATAACTCATTTCTGGTGTAAGGTTATGCACAAAAATATCCATCTTTTCTTGTTTAGGAATCATTCATGGATATTTAGAAAACAATTGACGCCATCTTTGCAAAAAAGTAAGGAAAGGTTCTCCATTATTTTGATGTGCATTGCAAAGATCAAGCATAGTGACCTCATGTTTGATGTTATATGAATAATGAGTCACAAATTTGTCAAGAAGCTCATTGAAAGATTTGATGCCGGGGGGGGGTTTGGAGAACCATTCCATGGCTTGTCCTCCTAAACTTCATGGAAATAGTTGCATAAGATAAGTGTCATTGTGAGCGACTTCAATACAAGCAGCATAAAACTCACGAATATGGTCTTGTGGATCGGAATTCCCTTTGTATTTGTCAAATTTTGGTACCTCAAAATGAGGAGGGAATGGAATCATTGCTAAATTCTTATCAAAAGAATAAGGACATATATCATCCAATGAATACTTCTTTGTTGATGATCCAGTTTGGATGTCACGGATTTGTTGTTGAAGCATTTGGATTTGTTGTAGGATGGGATCCAAAGATAATGTGCTTCCTTGCGGGTTTTGGGAAACATTATGCTATTGAGTATATTGAGGAGCATTGGATTGCTGATTATTTTGAAAAACATTTTGTTGTTGATCACTATGGGACGCATTGGATTGTTGATTGATCTGAGAGGCATTGGATTGTTGATTGATTTCCTTTGCTCCATGAGGATCTTGAGAACCTTTAAGTATCTTGATTTTTTGTAGGAGTTGGTTCTCTAAGATTGGTAACATCAAAATCACTTGGTAACTTAGCTCCTTGTTGACCAAGCATGAGGAAATACATCTCTTTATCCAAGCCTATGAGTCGTTCCATGACTTGTAAAAATTTAGGATCCTGTGCAGCATCCCTAAGTTCCTCATCAGTAGGTTCATCATCAAATGTGAGAGGATGAGTTTTCTTAGGAGGCTCTTTGGGCCAAGGATTTTCTTCATTGCTGTTATTGCCTTCCATTTTGTCTAGGGATTCTGGATTAATAGGTTGTTTGATTTTTTGAGATCGAGTTTGAACCATAAAACAGATGAAATTGATTGTGGGATGAAAGATTTTTGATAAAAAGATATGGAGAATGATTGGTAGAGAAGATATGATAAGCACTAAAAATTGGTGTCAAGAAACAATAATCTAAGTAAGCTTGATGTTTAAGGATGATATATCCTGATATGATAAGCTCACCAAGATCAAAGTCTGATAGATAAGGTAAATTTTCAACACCACACTGAGAATTTTTAAGATTGGAAGAAAGTGATTTGTTGACTCTTGAGGAAGGAATGATGATGAAAAGTGATGAAAGTTGTCAAATTAGAAATCAGAGGTCTATGTAACTTAACTATTTTTCTAGAATCTTACTGAAGACGAAAATGGGTATTTGAAAAAGTGATTTTGAAATTCCAAAAGCTTGTTGGAATGCTCTTTGTTGTAAATGCACAGCAACAAATGCGCAGGACAGTGTGATATATGCGCAATAAAATGAAACAAATGTGCAGCAAATTGTGATAGATGCGATCTAATAAATGTAAATGCGCAGTAATAGAGATCGTATGCACAGTAAGATTTGATGTATGCGTAGGTTATCAAATTTTTGATAATTTTGCTGGTTTGATGATTGAGAAATTTTTTTATTTTTTTATTTTGTTTCTGATGTTTTCTGGTTTTTGGCAAAGTAAAAATGCATAAACACACACACGCAAGACAAAGATGATTTTAATCTAGTATGAATGCACAAAAATGCTTGCAATCCTAAGGTTGGCAAGGATGATATTTGCTGAATCCCCACTAGGATAATAAAATCCAGCCACGCAAATCCACAGCGGATAGCCTAGGAACTTGGAGGCATGGGCTCCTCCTTACAGTACACTCACTTCTTAGGCACACCAAGTTCCAAATTCAATGGGTCATTACTTCCCAAAGAACTACTATCTCTACTATGAACCGTGAGTAATGTGGGGTGTCTTCACGAGCTTGGGTGACTCCTTGAGCTAGCAGATAGAAGGTTTTTGGCCACTAAACAAAAGTTTGTAGTAAAGACATCCGTTCAGGTGGTTGTGATCAAGTCATTTTCTCAATTAAGGGGGCTCTCCCAATCCTTTCAAAGCAAGGCTTTCACCTCTACTAAGTAGGACTTTAACGCACCACTGGGGTACTGGAGGAGATTTTGGTTGCCACAATGAATTCACACCTGTCTAATGTGAGACTAATCACACTAGCATTTTTTATATACCGGTTTGGAAGGGCTTGGCTTTAGCCTGTTATCAGTTGGGTCGTTCCTTGGGGTGAGTACCTCTTTTCCCACCAAAGACCACCCTCTAAAAATTATAACAATTTCTCTTACACCCAAGGTCCATGAATGGCGAGGGGAGAGGATACCTTGTTATAATTTTGGGATTACAATTATGCTATTAAGCAAAACACAACAGACACTTGAATCTAGGCTAAGGAAAACACACAAAGCAAAAACATGTCGTATTTTAAGCCCAAACAATATTATAGTCTATTTTGCAAACCCCTTGGCAATCTGCAAATCAAATTGTTAGAAAAATGTTTTTAGCAATGGGGTCTTCAAAAATTATGTCCTGCAAAATAGCCTAAAAATACTACCAGAACGAACAGACACTCGTCAAAATGTTAGCTAAAAATAAATCTAACAGAAAATTGAATTTTTCTATAGAAACTGATAAATGTGTAGAACAGTGTGATATATGCACAGTAAGTATGGATGTATGCGCAGGAATGATGTATGCATGAAACAGTTTAATGAATGCGCAGCTTGGTGATATGTATGCACAGTTATTATGTATGCACCGCAAAAATGGATATATGCACAGGAATCATGGACAAATGCGCAGCAAATATGATAGAGAGGAAAATACAAAAAATGGATGCGCAACAGAAATGAACAGATGCGCAGGAATCATGGACAAATGTGCAGAAATAACCTGTAGAAAAACTTGCACATGAAAAACTAAAAATTGAAAGTGAAAAGCCCGGTTGGGCCCTCCTTCTAGTGCCAAAAATGTATGCAAATTAGTTGGATACTATTCTAAATGATGAATTAATTAATAAAAAGTTAATGAATCTATCTAATAAGCAAACTACAATGAAGAATGCAATAACAAATGAAACCAAATTAACAATTTACCTTCACCTACAAATGCATCTTGTCTCCATTGTCCTCCTAGCTTTGATTTCTTGAAGATGTTGAGCTCTCAGATTTTCAAATGAAGCTCTTTCCCAAGATGATTCCAAAGTGTGGAGATTGAATGAAATGAGTGCACAACTAAAACTTGATTATGCAAATATGGTGGATGAAATGCAAATGATGGGATGGTAATATGGATACTTGATTGCTTGAATGCTTGTTCTCCAAAAATACCTATTAGCTTTCAAATGGAAAATGAGGCTCCTTTTATAGAGTTTTGGAGGATCTAGGCCTAGGTGGCAGAATCCTACGGTTGAGAATGAAAGGTGGAAGATCCTAGGATTAGAATTGACTTGGTTGAAGGAGTTGAGAGAAAGGGGGATGTAGTTGGAATGTGAGAGGAAGAATAGGGATGATGTTCCTCTCATATTGACATGGGGGAGAAGAAGGTGGAAGGGAAAGACACATGTCAAGTGTCTCACAAAGACCAAAGAGAGAAAGAGGGAAAGACCTTTTCCTCATGAGGATTCTTTGTACAAGTGTCCTATGACTCACTCTTGACCCTTAGAGGTGGCTTGAGAAGCCCCTTAGGAATAGGGAATGTCTCTTGACTTGGTTGTTGAGAGAACATGTGGTCATGAGACCAAGTCCTATGAGGCCACATAGCCCTTAAGAATAGGACATGTGTGGGTGAGGATAAATATGAATAAATAATTAATAATAATTATTTACCTTAACCAAGGTGATGTGTCAGGTGACTAGGTGGATGAAGTGGACTAGGGGATTTAGTCATATTTAGGTGATTGTGTATTTAATTAAATCACTTTAATAGACTTTTTAGAAGACTTAGGATATAGAATTAGACTATAGTGAATTTATTAAATAAATTAAATAATTTACTTAATAAATAGAAGAAACAAATATTAATTAAATAATAAATATTTAATTAATTTATCAAGTCAATAGTAATTAAATAATAAATATTTAATTAATTAATGAAGCCATTTTTAAGTGTATACATGTATTATGGTTAATAATAATCTATAGCCCTTTTCTAATATTCATGATATCTTTTCTAAAGACATTTGTTTTGCAAAGGTATCCCTTGCTTTCATCTCTGGGGGACAAGATTTTTCCTTATTTCTCTCTATCTAGGGATCTACTTTCCTTAGCTTAGTGGCATTTGTTTATTCTGCAACATTATTTTATTACACTGACTGATGTTTTGGCTATGGATATCCTTTTATGTGAGAGGTTGTTGTCCTAAGTCACCACCTCTTCTTTATTTTGTAAATTATTGTGTGTGAGTGATTTACACCTTCATGAAATAACAAGATTAACTAAGAACAACAAGAATTAGAGCAAAATAATCTAATAAATCCACAATTAATCTATCAACATCTCATGGATCTCTAAAATAAAGTGGTAAATGAGGCTCTCAGCTATGATCCTCACTAGTGACACTCTAAAGATGAGAATTAAGCTATATGATATGCAAATTTAGATATATTCTATCAAATTCTAGCTCTATTTGATGAACAATCTACTATGATCAAAGCAATTTAAGCTAATTAGCAATGACAAATGATAAGTGAGTGGTGTGGATACAAATTGCAAGAGCTTTGCTGCAATTCAAAGATATGGAATGGATTATTAATGCCTCAAAATGCCTTCTATTTATAAGATTTTCCCAAGGGTAGGGGGTAGAGTGAGATAACCATGGTTATGCTTGGGTAAGGTCAATTGGCTTTGCTTTGTCCCTAAATTGGGGGACAAACATTTAAATGGTTTCAAAAAGGTTGGACCATTTCAACAAAAGTGAGTGATTTGTGTCCATTTTGTCTCCTTTTTCCTTTGTTGAGAGAATTTATGATTTATTAATTAATTAAAGCAATTAAATTTAGCCATGAAGGGTAAGAGGTTCATTTTGATTTTTGCTTTCAACAACTATGTCATTAATTGAATTTAATCAATTTCTTAGTGTTTTTCCCCTTTTCAAGCTTTATTTAATCATTTAATCATTTAATTGAATTTTCCTTTGATTTGAATTGTCTTTGTTCCATTTATTGATTTTTCGTGCTATTTTGATGATTTGATGCACCTTTTTGATTGAATTAAGCCTTTGCCAATTTTCTGTGTCTACAATTATGTTCTTTATAAATTCATGCCCTTGTTGTAGGGTTGGAGTTTGATTCCTTTGTTCCAAGATTCCTCTTCCTCTCGATCGCAAGGGGCTTGATGATTGAATCTTTGGTCCCTTTTTGATTTTCTTTGAAAAATGATATTTTATCTAAAACACTCCTCTATGGTGGAGGTTTTGTTGATAAGATCTGTTAGAGTAAAGTATTAATTTCATTAATTAACTTTACTCCTTTCTTAATATGTCAACACTTTTATTTTTAGTTGTTTATATTTAAACACACATGCACTAGTTGATTTAAACTTATGCACTTGTTGTTTTAAATATAAACTTGCATGCATTAGTCTTGTAATAATTTAACTAATTATTACATGCACTAGGGTTTGCCTTTCAAGGCTTTTGATCTCCTTTATAAGGATGATCCATTGTACATTTAATTCATTTTATTATTTGAGGATATTTTCTTCTTCAAAAAAAGAAAGAAAAAAAAAGACATATCAGATTCCTCTTCTCAGCACTCTACTAGCCCACCATCTTCTTCTAAGAAGGAGAAACAGAAGACTGAGAGACCTACATGTTCATATTTTTAGAAGGGACCTCATGATGAGTCACATTATTTTTAGAAGAGATTTGATGGCTATGAGAAACATATTGCCAATTTGCAAGCTCTTCTTCAGAAGAGCATTGTTTCCTCTCCATCCTCTTCTACCTCATAGGGGTCTAATTTTTAGTCTTCTTCCACATCTTCAACATCTAGACAGGATTTTGGATAGGGTCATGCATTACGGGCATCCATTGCATCCCCTTCACAGGTCCCTTGGATACTGGATTCAGATGCTTCTCACCATATGGCATCTTCTCAAGGGGTCTTCTCTACTGTTGAGGCTTCTCCCATTCCTCATATTCTCATGGGGAATAACATTGTCCTGACAGTCTATGGGAAAGGTTTAGTAGGAATTTAGGATGGCACATTCAATGATGTATTATATGTTCCATCTATGTCTGTAAACTTTCTCTTGATTTATCAAATTACATACAGTGGATCTGGGAAGATAGTTGAGTTCACTGTAGATTCAATCTTCATTCAGGATAGTGCGATAGGAGGCATTATTGCTAAAGGGATAGTTGATCATCCCACCCATCTCTACACCTTCTCACACTTTGTTCCACCATCTCCATTTTTGGAGCACAACTCTCCTCTTTCACGAGAGCATCATGTGGTGCAGTCGGGTCGCTTGAACCTTTGTATTATTCCTAAGATCACTGCTATGACTACCACACCACATCCTGTTGAGGTCTTTTCTCTTCAGCACTGCCTGACCCTCCAGCTCCTTTCATCGAGCCACCAGGTGCACTTGTTGAGGATTCTATAGAGGACATTCATCTCCTCTTTCATGACAGTGTCAGCACACCTATCACACCACCTACATTGGGGATTCCCTTTCAGGATCCTCATGTTTACTCCTTTGAGCATCAACTCAACTTTCCAGTGACACCTCATCTTTTGAGGTTACCTCTTTAGTGTCCACTAACTTTCACTCCTCTGCATTGGAGTCACAGTGGTTTGTTCATTGATCCAGGGGTTCTTTCATTCTGGGGGGGCTTTGGAGCTTCGATCCTCTCTCATGGGGGGGTTGGCAGCACACATTGTACTTATGGCTTTGAGAGAGTCTCTTGAAGTCATTTTTTTTTTCTTTTGCTCACCTTTATATCTCTTTTTGGAGTAGGTTTTTTCCCACTAGGTTTTCTCTATTTCTCCATTTTACAAAGATTTGGTTGTGCTGGGTACCTCATCAGGCCATGTTGCCGGGACCCATTTTTATGCTTTCAGCATTGTAGTTTCCTTTTCTTTCTTCTTGCATTTTTTGTAGCTACATTGTCACTCATCTTAAGGGGGGGTGTTAGAGTAAAGTATTAATTTTATTAATTAACTTTACTCCTTTCTTAAGATGTCAACACTTTTATTTTTAGTTGTTTATATTTAAACACACATGCACTAGTTGATTTAAACTTATGCACTTGTTGTTTTAAATATAAACTTGCATGCATTAGTCTTGTAATAATTTAACTAATTATTACATGCACTAGGGTTTGCCTTTCAAGGCTTTTGATATCCTTTATAAGGATGATCCATTGTACATTTAATTCATTTTATTATTTGAGGATATTTTCTTCTTCATATTTTTGAGTCAAACCCTTGCCCTCTTCTTGTCTCTACTTCCTTGTAACAGATTTTTGCATGCAGGTGATCTTCGGATTTTGTGGATTTGTATTGCTCAAATCCTACAAGATCTCTTTCTCTTTGAGGATCCTTTCTCCATAAGTGATATATATTTTTTCATGATTAACTATGCTCTTTGATGTAAGGGTCAATACCCTTTGCTAAGAATATAGTGTACATTGTTGTTAACATGATATCTCCTTACTTTGTGAAGTAGGTATCCTCTTTCTCTTTCATATCATGTCTATGAGGTAGCCATGATAAGGAGGGGGCATATATAGGGTCTCCCTTATGCTATAGTTTTCAATTTGAAATATGCTAAATCTTCGGAAGGTAATGCACATTAGTTGCTATATCCTGAAGAGACACACATTTTCAATTTCAAATATGCTAAATCCTCAGAAGGTAACACACATAAGTTTCTAAATCCTGAAGAGACATGGATTTTATATTCCATAGTGATACAAGAATGTGGATCTATGGGTATTTCAAAAGCCGTCAGAAGACACAGTACAACTACAAAGCACCATTTTTGGGTGAACTATTAGGTTTGGATACTTGTTGGGCTCTCCCTCCTTGGTGATTCACGGTAAGGTGGACATCTTATTGGGTGAGGTAATTATTCTCTCTTTTGTCTCTTTCACTTTCATGCTAGTAGGATTAGATCATGAAGCTATGTTATTTATAGTGTTTCTCTTGTCTTTCTTATGTAATCATTTATGCTTTTATGATAGCTTTCCAAATATGATATTAGTATAAGAATAATTTCTTAGCAATGTTTCCTTTGCTAGTTGATTTGGGTTTGTTTTTGTACTAACTCCTCTTTTTGTGTCTTTTTAGCTTTGTCTTTGTTTTCTCTTAATTTTTGCATCCTCGTGTGTGTATGTTGAGTTAGAATCCTTGGCCTAGGGGCTCATGTCCTCAACTAAGTGATATTCTACCTCATTGCGATCCACTTGAATCTTTCTTCTCCTTTACCAAGAGTTTGCATTGAGTCCATACTCTTGCTAAAATGGGGGCTAAATGTATCATCAAAAAATGGAAGCACTTCCATTTAGGATTGGTTTAGCCCTCCGAGTAAGTGGTTTGGGGTCATGTCAAATGCCTTAAATGGGTCTTTGGCTTGGATCTAGCTTTTTCCCTTGTCCTGCCCTATTTTACACTTCTTTTCTGCCTGTTTTTGGCATCCTGCTATGATAATTTGAGGTTCTTGACCTCAGGGTCAAGGTCAACCTTCTGGGTCAAGGTCAACATTAACCTTGACCCAGGGTCCGAATTTCAAATTCTGAAGGTTTCTGGATGTCGAGTTTTGGAAAGATTTATTTTCCCACTTCCAGGTCGGCTGTTTCGGGCTTCGAAATGGTAAACTCTTAAATGATATTTAATTTAGGTCCACTCCTAGGGGTATAGGATTAATGGGAATTTATTTCTCTTATATCGACCTCTCTAGAAGTTTGTGCCCTAGACTAGTATGTAAGGAAGCCTTCTCTCATTTCACATCCATCATCTATCAATCACAAGTAAGATCCAATCAAAAGAAATTATCAAGCATCCAAAATAAAAAAAAAGTAAGAAATCCATTAAGTGATTAAGTGAAAGGAAGCATTCAAGCAATCATCTATATTCAATCATTCAAGATTCATCATTCAAACCCTAGATCTATTCATCATGGCGGTGTGATCTTCCTTCAAGATCCTTTGTTCATCTTCAAGATCTATTCATTCTTCCTTCAAGGTGGATTCCAAGCATACAATCATGGAGGTTTTGATTTACATTTATAGTTTTTGATGTTGATTCCAAGCTTTCATATTAACATACTTTTTAACATTTCAAATACAATTGCATATCTATTGAATATCATAGCTTCGTTGTTAGATATACTTCTACTACTTGCTAGCATTCTCCATTTGAATTCTATTTTAAGGTTAATTCCAAAATCGGGGGTTGACTAAGGCAAAACCCTCATCCAAAGAACAAAACCATTTTTCTTGTAGGTACATGTGCGAAACAATGAATTACAAAGCAGAGTCAGATACCCTTTTCGGCAAACTTTCAGGATCTGTGAATAGAACTTCCGTCAAAGCAGGGCAGGTCAAGGTCGACATAAAGGGGTCAAGGTTTACCTTCATTTGGGTCAAGGTCAACCTGGTTTAGAAAAGAAAAATATTTCTACATTTTCTCCGTCTCTGTGTTTCCGTCCCAAGTCCAGTTGTAGAATTTCTAGAAACTTAGTACAGACACCAGAAAACAACAATTTCTAGATCTGCTACCTTTCAAGATAAGTGTTTTATTTTATTCCAATATTTCTGATTTATTGTTAGATCCCCTTTCCCTCTTTATCCATAATCAGTTGATTTCTCTTTGTATTGATCGTGTCTCCTTTCAATTAATCAATTGGGATCTCCTTGTCTTGGATTAAGAGGTGATATATGTCCACAACATTTTCCAAACCACATACACACATTACATACAAGATAGATATAAAAATATATATTCTTTATATATATTTTTATATCTTACACTTAGTATTTTTGGGCGCGACACTATTATTTAGGTTAATCAAAGTCATTGTGTTTGATTTGTTTGCATTTAGTTGATAGGCATATTTTAACTAATAAGGAAAGTATATTTTCCTTATAATTAATTATTTTTTATACTAATACTTGAAGTGTATATAAAGATTTGATTATAAATTTTAATTAGTTTATTAATTGATTTAATGTAAATTAATATAATTTTGTACTGTAAGGAAAAGGATGCAATTGTAATACAAGGGGAATTGTCCTACTTTCCATATTGCACAATTGGAAGGAAGATGAAATAATAGGCTTAAGTAGGACTTAAACACTAAATGAGTTAATAATCCTTCACTGATAATGAATTGGGGTAAGTTGGATTTGAGAGGAAATGATGGGTGATGCAAGATGAGAGGTTAAATAAGCATAAATGATAACTTTTAGTAGAAATAGACAAACACAAATCAAACATGAACCTGTAGTGACTTAAAACAACAACTAAATAATAGTATTGACCCATGGTTTGAATTTGAGGCTGATTTAGAGGGTATAGAATGCCTAGGGCATTATGTTCCTAGGTATAGATATCCTAGAGAATTTTATATCATGTACTTTTTCCTAAAACTTTTGCAAACAATATGTCATACCTTGCACTTTCCAAATTAAGTCCCGATAGCTCTGCCACATGTTCCTGCACATAGAAAAATGGGGAAGAAGGTTATATAGAGGGGTTTTCCTTAGTCAAACCCCTATTTGAAATCAAAATTAAAATAAAATAAAGTAAATGGGAGTGTGCTCTCATATAGCAGAGGCTAGATCTAAAAAATAAAGTATATCATACTTTGGTAATGCAAATGCTTCTTTGAATGTGATCAAGTATGTTGATACAATAGCTTTGACTCAACACAAAAACCCAAAAGGAAATCATGAAAGATAAAACCTTATGTAATAGATGTTGTATTTTTAGATAATGCTTGACTGAAGAGAGAGAAGAATGACTTGAAGAGGTTCACGACTTGGAATGAATGTAGATCTTCATCCTTGATAGTTGACTCCTTTGTTTAACCTTCAATGAGGGAAAGAAGCTTGATCCATGGAGAAGATTCCCTTGAAAACACCTTGGAATGCTTGAGATCTTGCTTGGAAATGTTAAAATGTCAAAGAGCTCTTTTGATAATGGATGCATGATGTCAAAATGAGGAGAAGTGGGCCACTTATATACCTCTCACAACATTTCAAGGGTTAAAATCTGAGAGGGCTTGCCACAAATCCAAATATCCCACTAAATTACCAAAATGGGCCCTCGATTCAAATCTTAGCCCAAAACTTGAGGTATAAAATGCCTACGATGTTCTATACCTAGTATAGAATGCTTAGGGTGTTATATACCCACCAATCAGGGCTCAAATTTAAACCCTAGGCCCTAGATAACTAGGGGATGTCAAATTATGAAGTACAACTAATTTTGAGGTTGAGACGGAATAGAAAGGCTACAAATGGTGAAATAGAGCCTACATGATCAAATAAATTATTCGATTGGAGAAATAATAGATGAGCACACTTAGAAATAAGGGCTTACCTTGATTTACCGACCCCCCAAAAAGGGCTTACCTTGATTTTAAATGAAATTCAAATAACAAAGGACCCATATTTGAATTTAGGTGTCCATTAAGTATTGTATGAAGTCTTATTATGCATGTTAAGATGAAAACACACTAAGGTAGGAGCTAAATAATCATGAAATTGTACACACAAATAAGGTGCTTACAATTTACCTCGATACAAATTCTAACATTAAAAATAATAGTAAATATTTAAGTATAATTTGAGTTGTTTTAGTGGAGATGTTATGGTCATTTATAATGCAATGACTTATGTACAAATGACATATTTGCATATAGTATTGGAAATGAGCCTAAACCTAATCTAATCATATTTTTATGCATCCCAAGTTGATAGACTCCATTTATGTTTCACTTTTTCCCTTAACTCTAATTTGCAAGCACAAAAATGAACTTGAATCAAATCTGTAGTCCAAAAAAGATCCTAGGCTTTTAAAATTGAATTAAATGTTGCTCTAAAGTTGAACCCATCCTAACTAAACATTATTTATGAACTTGAGCATGAAATATTATAACTTGCATGCAAGGGTGTTGAAACCCTAATTAAATGAAAATCATCTAGTGTAACATTTGGGAATAAGGAGAGAGACTCGTCACACATTATATTATCTTCAAAACTTATCATCAACATTCACATGTCAAGATGGAGCGGGAGCGAGAGGGAGGAGGAGGAGAAAGAGTGAGAGAAAAAAATTTGAATTTGAAGCAAGAGGGGAATCTGGATGCTCCTGGTTTTGCTGCGGATTTTGTGCCTGATTCTAGAAATGCTGTGGTTTCTGAGAATATTTCAGATGCCAACATTGAAAGGCCTTTGTTAGAAAAGGGGGAAAGTGCTGGTGGGTCAAGCTTGGCCCAGCCCAACAAGGAAAGTGGTCATGTCTTGGGACTAGAGGTGGAAAAGGCTAATTCCACTAAGAAAGGAAAAGGGACAACAAAACAACAAGAAGATTCTTCACATGGGGGGAGCTTGAACTGAGGTAAGTGGAAATGGTCGAGCCTTTTTGGAGTCAAACCAACTGGAAAATCTTCTTTCCCTAAGGTTGATATTGTTTCAAATCCGTCAAAGGGGGAGTTAGGTATTAACATTCTTGATCAAATCATAGACCACACTATTTCTATTATGGCTTCCACTCTAATTGGAAAGTTTACGGGTCCTAGACTGAATACTGATCTGGTGAGAGCCTTTAGCTTCCAAAAGTGGAAACTCAAAGGATAGGTGGATGTTGCAGCTATTCCTAAAGGTTTCTTTTCCTTTGTGTTCTCTAATGGAGAAGATCTTTCTAAAGTGTTGTGTGATGGCCCTTGGATGATGGGTAAATCCTCTTTATCACTACAGAAATGGTCAATGAATTTGGACTATAATGAAAGTTTCTTTATCTTTGCCCCTGTCTGGGTAAGACTACCTAGATACCCCTGGAATATTGGCATGAGGACATTTTGGTGGCCATAGCTGGTTCCTTTGGTGAATTGCTTATGATAGATCTGATGACTGTGGCCAGATTTAGACAAGTGTTTGCTAGGATCTATTTTAATAGCTAACAAGATACTGAACTACCCCAAGTAATCACCCTGAACTAAAAAGTGGGCAAGTGGAGACAAGAAATAGAATATGAGTCAACACCTTTTGTGTGCTTTACCTGTAAAAAGGCTGGACACTAGGCTAAGCACTGTCCCTTGAAGATCTCAGCAGATAAGAAAGATCAGGAGTCAAAGATCTCAAAGAAATGGGAGTGGAGGAAAAAAGGGGAAACTCAAAAGCCCCTTGCTGACCAGATCCCCTGTTCTAACTCAGAGGAGAAGCTAATACCCCCTCAAATGGAGATGGAAGGAACATAAGAACAAAAGGAATCAACACCTCTCAGTGAGAATAACAATCATAAGGAACATACATGCTCGATCAATTCTTCTAAGGAGACAATTGATCTCTCTAATGATTCAGATCCTTTGCTGATTTCCAGGGTGGAAGATAGTCTAGATTCAACAAAAGGAAGGGACTCCCACCTTGGACTTCAGGGAACAGGTGAAGGCATGAAAGCTTTAGATCAAAACAACAGTGAAGCCTTGAATGCTATTCTTTTTTAGACTGAATCAAGGCAGGATCAACTCAAACGATAGAATGTCGACTCTCAAATAGTGGAAGTAGAGAAAAATAAAAGCCCCTGGATACAAGTTAAGAAAAAATCTCCATCAGGAAAAGGATCTGGTCCCCAGCTAAGAATGGATAACAATAAAGACCAGACTTCCCTATTAGGAAAAAATAATTCAATGGTTTCAATAAGATGCTCGACATCTAAATCAAACAAGAAGGTGGGACAAATCAAATATGGAGGAGTCCAAACAAGAGGACAACAACAAAAGGCAGGTACTAGAACTCCCAAAAGAGATAGAAGAAGAGTTTCAGAAAAGGATCAGAGAGAGCTAGAAGCTAAACAAAATATAGACAATGGAAGACAACTCACCATCGATCAGGTCTGCTCTCCAAACCTTAAATGAAGATCTTATCTTGGAACATTAGAGGTCTAAATAGTCCTCATAAACAAGATATTGTTAGGAATTTAGTTAGAGATTCTAAGCCCGACATTTTGCTTATTCAAGAAACTAAAATGGTTAAAGACAAGATAGCTAAAATCAACCTACTTAAGAATGGTGAGAAGTTTGGTAGTGACTCAGAAGGGGCCTCTGGAGGAATGGCTATTTATTGGAATTCTAAGTGTTTTCACCGCATCTTGCTGAGAGAGGATAAGAACTTTCTGGTAGTCAAAGTTAGCAATATTAAGGACAACTTCTCTTGGACTCTGATTAATGTGTATGCTTCTAATACTAAATCAGGTAGACTCAAACTTTGGAAAAAGATTCATGAGCTTAGGAATGATTATCCAGATGAGAACTGGATGTTGATGGGAGACTTTAAAACTCCTCTGAAAGAAATTAAAAAAAGAGGTGGAAACAACACTCAAGTGGAAAGCAGGGTGGACCTTATGGAATTTATCAGTAATGAAGGCCTATTGGATGTGGATCTCGAAGGTATTGATTACACTTGGTCTAACAGGATAGTGGGTGTTGACCTTATCTAGGTAAAGCTTGATAGGGTTCTCCTTTCTCATTACTGGTTTGCTAAGTTTTCTTGCACCCTCTCCTCTCTCAACTGTATTGGCTCAGATCACTACCCCATTTCTTTTCTTGATAATACCCTTAGTGGGAAAGGACATTCCCCTTTTAGACTTCAAAAAATGTGGCTAGCCCACCCAGATTTTGAAAACAGAATCAGGGAATGGTGAAATATTAAAGTGGAAGGAAAAGCTATGTTCCAAGTGGCAAAAAAAAAGGCAAATGTCAAAGAAAAAGTAAGAAAATGGAATAAGGATGTCTTCGGTGACATTCCAAACCAAGAATAAGATTCAAATTGAATTAAAAGAAGTTCAAGATAAGATACAATGTTCTGGATTGACTGAAGAAAGTAGAATAGAGGAAAATCATGTTCTTGTTGACTATCACACTATCATATCGAAAGAGGAGACCTACTGGAGACAGAGATCTAGATCCCTTTGGCTAAAAGCGAGAGACAAGAATACTAGATTTTTTCACCTTACAAAAATGAAGCATAAAGCAATGAAGATAATTAATTCTCTTGTTACTACCAGAAGTACTTTAACTAAAGAGGAGGATATAAGGAGATAAATGATGGGCTATTTTGCTTCTCTTCTTTCCAAAGAGCAAGATTTGAATCAAGAGAACCAACTCTCATTACTGAATTCCATTCATTCACTGTTTGACTCTAAGGATAATGAATTTCTCAAGTCTATCCCTAAGGATGAATAAATTAAAAGGGCTATTCATTCTTTTGAAGGAGAAAAATCTCCTGGTCCAGATGGGTTCCAAATGTTCTTCTTTCAAACTTCCTGGAGGATCATAGGGAAAGATGTTTGTGGAGTAGTGAAAGAATTTTTTTGGCTCTAAATCAATTCTAAAAGAACTTAACTCTACCTTTATAGCTCTTATTCCAAAAAGACAGGGAGCTAATGCCGCTGACTGCTTCAAGCCTATCAGTCTTTGTAACTCATTGTACAAGATTATGTCTAAGGTTCTCACTACTAGGATTTTAAAGCTTCTCCCTCATCTCATCTCTCCTCAATAGAATGGCTTTGTCCCGGGGAGACAAATTCTAGATTCCATAATGGTGGTTCATGAGAATATCCATTCTTTGGAGAAATCAAGAAAACAAGGCTTCTTGATGAAGCTTGACTTATCCAAAGCCTACGATAGAGTGGACTGGGAGCTACTTTCCAAAACTCTTTAGGCTTTTGGTTTTGATAATGGTGTGGTCAAGCTGATTATGCAATTGGTTTCTACTATTTCCTCTTCTGTGATTGTGAATGGTAGCTCCTCTCCCTTCTTTAGACCTTCTAGGGGGTTGAGGCAAGGAGATCCAATCTCCCCTATCCTCTTTGCCATCATTGCTGAAAGTCTCGGTAGATTCACTAAGAACCAAGTTACTCAAGGGTAGATCAATGGCCTGCAACCCTCTTCAACGGAGATTAAATGTTCTCATGAACAATTTGTTGATGACACAATTCTTATGGGGGAATCTACTGTCAAAGAGGTGAGGAACATTAAAAAAGCTCTCAATGTTTAATCTAATGCTAAAGGTCAACTGATTAACTAGGACAAAAGATTTATGTATTTCTCTAACACACCTGAAGCTAGAATGAACAAAATATCCTCCATTCTTGGGTGTAAGATAGGGAGGCTTCCTGCCCCTTACTTAGGATTACCACTGTGTTTGAAACCAGAGGCCAATTTTTGGAATGAAATTCTTGATAGATTCCATAAAAAGTTGGTGGGTTGGAAAGGGAAGATTCTTAGCCAAGCTAGAAAATTTCAACTACTGAAGGCTACTCTTCAAAACCTCCCTGTTTATGCTCTAAGTCTATTCAAAATTCCTCTGAAGTATATTGACCTTATTGAAAAAATTCAAAAAAAGTTCCTATGGACTGGTGTGGAAGAGAAAAAGAGACTTAGTTTGGTGGCTTGGGAGAAGGTTTGTAAACCAAAGAAGCTGGGGGGGTTGGGCATCAGAAACATTACCAATACTAATAAGGCTCTTCTAGCTAAATAATGCTGGAGGATATTTGAAGAGGAAAAATAATGGAATGTTATAATCAAAAGCAAATACCATCTCACTTCTCTAGAAGGAATTCTTCAATCTCAAAATGGTATCCAGGAGTCATTTGTTTGGAACAACATAAGCAAGGGTAAGAACCTAATCAGTAAAGGGGCTAGATGGAAGCTGGGAAATGGCAGGAAGATTCAATTTTGGGATGACAAATGGCTCTCGAATAAACCTCTTATAGAGAATAAGGAGTGGAATTCTATGATTCAAGAATGGAAAGAGACCATTGGGGAAAAAGTGAGTGACTACTGGATTAATGAAGAATGGATCGACTTTGATTTGAGGGACATCAAATTAAAAGAGGTGAATAAACAACTAAACAACTGGTTTATTAGAAAAAATGAGCTTGATGATCTGATTTGGGGTCCTGCTATCTGTGAAAATTTTTCGGTTGCCTCTGCCTCGACTCTTCTCATCCCTTCGGAGGATTAGCCTTTTTGTACTTAGGTATGGAATAAAGATCTTATCCCTAAAATTAACATGTTTTTTGTGTTGCTTGTCCAAAAAAAAATCCTTACTATGGATAACCTCATGAGAAGAGGGTTTCAAATGCCTAATAGATGCACCATGTGATGTGAAGAAGTTGAGTTTTGTAATCACTTAATGATCCATTGATCCTTTGCTAGAGAGGTATGGGAATCCATCATTTTGTCTCTGAATCTGAAGTGGGTTAAACCTCACAATATCCAAGACTTTATTCAACAATGGCAGAGCCCCTTTCATGATAAAAATGCTAAGGATCTCTGGAAACTTGTTTTACCTCATTTTACTTGGCAGATATGGAAGGAGAGGAACAACAAAAATTTTAGAGATAAAAAAGCTCCCCCCCTTTTGGTTGCTAACTTTGTTTCCAGAAGCATTATGGAGAACTATAGAAGTATTGGTAAGAAGGATACCAACTTATGGAACCCTAATCTTAAAAAGGACAATACCATTTCATGGGAGATATTGAAGAGCATAAATGATCTGAATCCTAGAGAGAATTTTATGTGGTCTGCTCCTCCTTGGGGATGGTTAAAAAGGAACTTTGATGGTTCTGCTAGAGGAAACCCTAGAAGGGCTGGAGGAGGAGGCCTCATAAGAGAATGGGTAGGAAATTGCCTTGGAGCTATTATTGTTCCATTGGGGATTCAAACCAACCATGTGGTGGAAGTTGAGGCAACTCTCTATGTGGTTAAGTTGGCCAAAGATATGGGATGCTCGAAACTTTGGCTCGAGGGTGACTCCCTCAACATTGTTAAATGTATTAAAGGGAATTTAGTCAGCTCTTGGACTATAGCACATACAATAAACAAAATCAAAATGATTATCAACTCCTTTGAGGAACACCACATCACTCATATTTACCATGAAGGTAATAAGCTAGCGGATAGGCTGGCAAATGAAGGTACCCAAAGTGACATCATCAAAACATGGAGAGGGGAAGGAAATGTTAACGCTAAGATCATAAGTCTAATCACTTATGACAAAATAAATCACAATGAAGGGAAAATCACTTAATATCATGATGACAAGGATGAAATTTTTTTTGAGGAGGGCTGCATGTAATGCAAAGTGTGGGATAATTATTTCGGTGTTAATGATATATGGATCCTGGTTTATCTTATGTAATCAGGAAAACAAAAGGAAGCATTGCAGTGAGAAGAAGTTTACTGGTAAGGAGCCGAACCAGAAAAGTAGCAAAAAGCAAAAAATGGGAGGAGGTTTGAGGAGAGAGGATCCCACTGACTGTGAGAAATTAAGACAAGAGATGAAGGTTTGGAAGAAGCTGAGAAAAGGAGGGGTCTCTCAATACATGGAAAAGCTCCACAACTATGACAAACAGGTAACTTCCTTGTTCGCTGATGGCTAGGTTAGAGGTAAAGTCAATATATGGGGCAAATCTTTCCCCCTTACTCTTTCCCTTTTGGCTGAGATTACTGGATTACCCCTGGAGGGAACTCATTTCCATAGAGGCAACCATAGGCTTGGTTATGAAGCTTTTAATCTCTTCCCAAAAACTGATGATGAAAAATCTCTCATGACAAAAGGAAAATGAGATTATGTAGATATTACTAAAATTAAGGATTTCTAGGCCAAAATGCTAAAGGTTATGATTAAGTACTTCACGCTTGACGGGTGCTATTCCAAAATCTACAACCTGCATTTTGTCCTGGCTAATCACTTTAGGCATAATAAGCGGATTTCTTTACCGCACTTTCTTATGAGCTCTCTAAACAATAGCATAATGGAGCATAGGAAGAAATCGAGTAACCTTGTGTTGCATGAGGGTTTGATCCTCCTCATTTCTGACTACACCAGAGATATTATCCTGGACCTAATTCCTAAAAGGGTCATAGGAAAAAGGAAAGAATCCAAAGTGGTTGATAGAAAAGATGAAGCTAGCAAGAAGAGGAAGAAAAAAAAGGAAACAAGTAGTGAGGAAGAAGGCAAAAAGAGGAATAAAAATAAAGAAAAAAATCCCTGACAGCAGCGAGGAAGATGAAAAAAAAGATGAGGAAAAAGAAAGGGTCAGCAGAGATGATGCTAATGAACACAACCCTCTTTCTCAGGGAGAGGGATATGTCGAGGAAGACAATGTGGAGGTGGATTCTAGTAATGAGGAGAGAGCCCAGGAAGAAGAGGGCAGAGACATTGATAATACTGAGCAGGAAGAGGACATGAATGACATCATGGATGATGATAAGGAGGAAGAAGGAAAAGATGAGGATAATCAAGAGGAAGAAAAAGATGAGGAAGGAGTTGAAGATGAGGAAGAAGATGCCCAGGACTCCCCTACTGAGGTTGTCAAGGATGATGCTCCGGAGTTCCTTGCTGAAGAAGAAAAAATTGAAATTCATTTTGACATTGAGGATGGTATAGACCTAGCTAGTAAAGAGGATGGTAAAAACCAAAAGGGGGAAAATTTGGGCCTCCTGGAGGGCTAGGCTAAAGAGGAAATGGAGGTTGGTCAGAACCCCCTACAGTGGATGAAAAAGAAGAGGATCACAATGATTTTGATGCGGGCTTGGACCAAGTTATCATTGAGGAAGGCAAGAGATACAAGGAGGACACCTTAGATTTTCTGTTGGGTGCTACTAAGTGGGATGAGGTTAACAAAGCTGATGGTATGAGTACTTCTCTAGATTGGATCAAGTGGGAGATGTAGGAGATGAAGCTCCACCTTTAGGCCATGGAAAAAACTATGATTACCCTGACCACTAAGCTGGAGAAGCTGCAGAATGAGGTTTTGGATAAGGTAAATAATAAAAACTGGAATAACGATATAGCTGCTAAAGTTAATAAGATTGTTGATAACAAGGTCAAATATATAAAGGCTAAAGTCAGTAACAATGGGAACATGATTAATGAAGTCTCACGTCATAACAATGAGGGACTTGGTGCAGCTTTCATGAACCTCAATATGCTACACAACTACCTGGAAAAAAGCCAGCAGGAAAATATGACTATAACCATTGAGGAGGATGTTGGGAATGCTGGTCTAGGAATGAGAACTAGAGGGCACACTCAGAGGAAGATCCTTGAAAAGCCAAAGGAACTGAAGGACCTGAAAGATGCTATCTAGAAGATGGAGGACCTGAAGATGAAGGTGGAGAAAATGATAAAAAACAATTAGTATGGTCTGGTTGGTAGCTGGGTTTTGCTAGTAGTAGTGCTAGTAACTATTTTTCTTTTCTTTGTTGTCATATCTAGGAGTGTTTTGGGTCCTACTTTTTTTTTCCAGTAGGCATTTATTTTTGGATAACTTTCATGCTATATCTTTATGCTTTAATGTAAATGGTTTCAGGTTCCATTCAAAACCTATTTTTACCTTAATAAAAAAAAACATTCACATGTCCTTACCGTATTATATTATTTAATACATACATGGAGACATATACTCTTTCATGCATCCTCATCACACACGCACACACCTACACAAGTATATGCATATAACACACATGTCCCTGAATGATTCATCCTTTTTTTATACCATTTCTGCAATTGTGAAGTTTTCCACTGTTAGCCAAAAAAATAACCAAACACAATTTAAAATAGGTTGACACAAAACATTCCTATAGTGAAAAGGAATGAGTAGTGGACCACAACACACCTTATCTGAGACCAAAAATATTATCATACATATGACATATCAACTTGTATTCACCAATATAATTAATTGAAGTGTAAACACCCAAGGTCGACCAAAACTAGAGTAAGAACACCAACGAACCTTGAGATCATGTCTCTGGAATTCAAACTCTCCTACCAACTAAAATGAATGAAGCTAAGGACATTAAAACCTTAGTTCCAAAACCACACGGTTAAAAACCATCATGCGGAGAAATGTGAAGCATGCATTTCACACAAAAGATATTGTTAGTCACAGTCTTACACAAATAAATATCAATTCCACTATTCAACAATCTAAAGCACAAAAAATTGAATTCACTCACTTCAAACACCTTCCAACAACATACCAAAATCTCATCATCATATATACAACATGAAGAATATGTAGAATAATATTCTCAACACAATTGCATGTAAAGCGTGTTGACATCAATGCAACAATGTGTTGACATCAATGACAACCACATTGAATCATCACTTATCCAAACCAATTATTTCTGATCAATACCATAACAATATGAGAGTATAAAATGACTCAAACACCAAATCACCAAGATTTAGTTTTCCATAAGCTCACAAAACTACATACTAAGCTATTTTTACCTCCAGTCCCAAATAATCTTTGACAAGGTCATGTGCTAAGTTTAAGATGTTAAAAAATTTAAAGGTTGGAGTTGTTACATGAAAAGGAAAATATTTAATTAAATGTTTTGTCCATGTCATAATTCTTTCAGTCATGATCTTATCCTTAAGAGGGTTTTAACATTCAATAATAGGCCAAAAATCCTTATTTTGTCAAGATAGCCAAAGAGCCTTATTATTATGGCATGGTCCATGTGCATGTGTTAAATCCACATTTCAAGAACTTAGAAAATTTTGCATGGGAAGAGTTTGATCTTAATATGAACATGTTAACCTTTTAGGAATATGAACAGGTTAACCTTTTAGGGTTTAATATGAACAAGTTAACCTTTTAGGGTTTAAATTGCTCTAAGGTGTAGATGAATTGACTTAAATTGGATAACAAACTTTTAGAACCCCAATTATATTGTATCATTTTACATTTTCCAAGTTCAGACACACACATGCATGTGTGCACACATGCGCGCGCACACACACACACACCAAATTATCCCCCTATAATTGCATCACTAATATTCAAAAGAAGAAATAATACTTGCTTGAAAGATTATATTTGCAAGCATGAGTCACTCCAACCTTGAAAACAAAGTCATCCACCATGCTTATATGTTATGGGGAAAAACTTAAATACAATCGAATATATCTATTTTTATATATTGATGTGTATTGACACATCTTTTCATTTGGAATAATAGTAAAGATTATGTTCCCATCTCCATTATTGTCGTGTATCATTTTACATGTTCCAAGTTCACACACACACACACACACACACACACACACACACACACACCAAATTATCCTCTTAGAATTGCATCAATAATATTCAAAAGAAGAAATAATAATTGCTTGAAAGCTTATATTTTCAAGCATGGGTTACTCCAACCTTGAAACAAAAGTCAACTACCATGCTTACATGTTAGGGAAAAATATTTAAATACAATCGAAAGTATCTATTTCCATATGTTGATGTGCATTAACACATATCTTCATTTGTAGTAATAGTAAATATTATGTTCCCATCTCCATTATTGTTCTTAGTAATTAAGTGATCTAATCAAAGTGTTGTAGGCCATGAACCTTACATGCTTAATGAAATTTCAAACTTTTTTGTTAGGACACATATATGTAAATGATAGCTTTGCATCTATTCTCCTTATTCTTGGAGCAACCTCTTTACTTGTAACAAACAAACCAAAGTAAATTTATAGTACACCAAACTCTAAACAATGGTAACAAATAAATAGGGCGTAGATTAGATCCTTTTAACACAAAAATTAAAGAGACTTCCATCGAAATGAGTCAAGTAGTAACATTGAAATGAGTCGAGTAGCATTCAAATAAATTGAAGAAAAAATTACCAATTCTTAAAATTTGAGAAGTGTAATAACAGAGACAATTACAAAAAATGAGTCTGTTTATGATGTAACTTTGTACCATACTTGAAACTTATTAAAAATTTTCTTTAAAAAATTACAATTACACTTTATAAAATAATTGAATAATATTTTTATTTACAATTTAACTTTCTAAAACAATTGAATGAGTGTTAATTACGTTGAGAGGCCAACATAACCTATAATGGAAGCAACCTCTATAAAAGGATAACAAATGTAACAGTGTAAGAAAAAAGAAATGCTTCGTATTCTAATACCAGCCAGATTGCTAGGATATACCAAAAACTTAAACATGAAAAATAGCTATTACTATATATGAGACAATTACAAATGCATTCTATAGTGAGGGATATCAAACATTAACAGTTACAAAGTGGTTTGTATGCATTCTATAGTGAAGAATATCAAATGTTAACAGTTACAGCCTGAGTTGGCCTGGTGGTGGAGAACTTGTACTCTTAAAAGAGAGGTAACAAGTTCAAATCCCACAAAGGGCTAGGGTATGTACGCCTCATTTGTAGCGCAATTAGGTGCTTCCCGCAAGGAGTACGAGGTAGACCAAAAAATATATGGCTGGTGCCATAGACTATAAAAAGACCTTTCCTTTCCTATACTGGCAAGAAATTGTCATTGTCAGGGATGGAGAATCCTTCTCCCCTTGCAAAAATATTAGCAAAAAATAGAAAATAAGAAATAGGAATTGATTTCTCCCATGAGAAAGAGGTGGCTCTCCATCAGATCTTTTATTCCTCCCATTTCACCAATTGCCATGGTACGTGCTTTGGTGTTTCTCACGCAGGAGATCTCACGGTGTCTGAAATAGGTATTTCAGAGGTGAAATGTTGCTGTCATGATGAGAAGAATAAAGGTTTTGTCTGTTCTTTTCAAAATTATTAGGGATTCAGGGCAGCTGATGCCTTCGTATTTAAATGAGCTCTATATTACACTTTAAATGACCAAGGTTTTGCTTAGGCCCCATTTGGTTAAGAAATTAGAATTTGACTCAAAATCTGATTATCTCAAAATAAGGTTTTGAAATTTTGGTTTTGTGTATTCAGGAGATAGTTTGGACTGTTTGGTTGACCTGGAAGATGACTGAGACAATCCATCTTCTACTTTTGGTTGCCAATTTTGAAATTAGAATTAGAACTGAGAAATTCATATTTCTGTGTTTGGTTCTACAATTTTAAATTGGAATTGGAATTAGATTATCCATTTCTATGTTTGGTTCTACATTTCGAATTGGAATTGGAATTTGACAAAAAAAATTATGTTTTTTAATTATTGAATAATGTTTAATTTAATGTTCAATTATTTATTTTATCCATTTTTTAATTTTTATTTTATTTTATTAATTTATATTTTTATATAGTAAATCATAAACAAGATTAATCTTTTGAAATTTAAGGTTTTTTTTCACTTATATTTTGAATAGTAAACTTAACTTTTTAATAATTTAATAGATTATCATAAATAAACAAATAAAAAGAAAATAATCATTGCATTGCTCAATATCATAGAAACATGACATCGGCTTTATAGGTAGCCTCCGCTTTTTCCATTGACACACTATGGGCGACAATAGCTGTCTCGAGTGCCTTGTAAGACTTGCACTCATAATCCACAATAGGTATATGTTAGATGGTACAGATGATGTAGACAGAGATGGGGTGTCATCGGCCCACTGAAAGTAGTCACATCCACCGCCATCCTACAATATAAATCTCTAAGTTAGTATTTCTATAATGATTAATGTTTATTCTTTGTAAACATTAAATATAGTGCAATTAACAACCTTTTTCTTATTTATGCAAGTCCAAATTTTATGCTTTGGATTAGTGTCTGTGTGTGACGTCCTCAACACGCAATGCACTCCATCACCATAGTCACACATAGGGACATTTATCATAGCCATCACCACTATATCATATGGATTTTTGTTTATTCATACTATTGAAGCAACCAAGCTTAGTATTGGAGACAGATAGCAACATTCATATAACAACATGACTATTTTCTATTAGTACAAAATGAAAAAGTTTTATTTATGATGATATTATGAATTTATACAAAAAAATACAATGAAAAATCTATAGCATCAGATAGAAGATGGGGAAGAACAATATCCATGAACTGAATGGTGGTGCGAAAACACACTGTTAAATAAGTAAACACAGGGAAATCCATGCTCTACGCTCTTATGCCCCACATTCGGCGAGCAACCATCTCATATCCCACTCATTCTTCCCATTATTGTTTGTATTGTTAGATGATCAATCCTGCATATACAAAACTAAACATGATAGAAAAACTAAAACTTATTTATTTTTAAATGGAATACACCAAGTAGTACCATCAAAATATTGACCGTTTACAAACATGAACAATAAACAATCATCAGATATCTCATTTTTTTATCAGCATATGTGGAGTCTCGCACATTTGTGTACATTAGATTTTTTTATCAGATAGTTCATTGCATTCGATTGTGTACATATTTTTTGCATCAACATTTTGTATCACACTTTGTGATCCATCATTAGGATGAAAGAGAGCAAAATGATTGAAAGAGAAAAAAATGATGGACTTTTCTTTCAATCCTTTTGTTCTCTTTCATCTTCATGAAGGATCATAGAGTGTGATCAGAAACGTTGATGCAAAAAATATCTACATAATCGAATCCAGAAGCTATTTCAAACATTTTTAATATCAACATATGTGTAGTCTCACAATATCATCATATGTGTAGTCACAAAACTATCCATTTCTGTTTATCTACCTATCACATGGTTTTGAAAAATGAATGAAATATTAAAAGAAATTCAAGATAAAATAGAGCATTGAACAAAGTAGAAGTATTCCACTTAATTTCCTAATACAACAATAATAACAAATGCAACGGGTATATACATATAACATGGGATAGAATCATGAACAATATAGTCATCTACCCAAATACATTTATATCACCATTTGTTCTCAAGAACTAGAAATGGATAGTTTTGAGAGTACACCTTGATAATGCATTAAATTAAGCATTCATCATGTGGTACTCCTTGGTGTATTCTACTTAAATATGTTAAAAGAAACATGACTAACAAATGCAGGAAGAACAATAATCTCTATTTCTATTTCATGTATGACTAACACATGACATCTATTTCATGTTGCAATCAGGAAATCTTTGGATAGTTTTTGCTTTCCATTTATCAAAAACCTTAAATGCAACCTTTTTAATTGGTTTCTAATGTTTTGTTGTTTTGTTTGGTTTGGCGAAGGTGTACAAATAGTGGATGTAAATAGAAAGCTTCAAAAAGTTATAGTTACAAGATATATTGAACTGAGCAAGGTGTTGAGGAAAGTGCAGTAACAAAAACACTAAGTATCAGCGTAAAAATCATCAACCAAAACACAATTGTATCAACGTATGTGAACTATGATCAAATTACACTCTGACATTTTTGAATTCTCTTATCTGCATGTTGGCATAAATAAATGGATTAGGCTCTTTGTCTTTCATTATTAAATTTATAAGAAGGCAATATTATTTCAATCAAAATAGTAGAAAGACCACACTACCTTCAGAAGCTCATCCCACACACTATCCTCAACATAGTAGAAAGACCACACATAGGCTCTTTGTCTTTCATTATTAAATTTATAAGAAGGCAATATTATTTCAATCAAAATAGTAGAAAGACCACACTACCTTCAGAAGCTCATCCCACACACTATCCTCAACATCCATGCATTGAGTTGCCTCATTCCAAGAGAAACCACTTGTATTTATAAACTCTTTCATCACTCTATATGCAAGCTTCCATGTTTTCAGGTTGTTTTTGAAATTATCCTTTGTTAGATTGAGGTGCATATCCACGTTGAACCTCCTCTCAATGGCAGTCCACACTACTTTTTTGAATCCCCCGTCACCTTTTCTTCCAAGTTGTACTTGCTCATGGAGCAAGTCTAGAAACTTGTGTTCCATCTCTTTTGTCCACATTACCTTCTTTGAGGAAGATGATATCTAGCTCATTACTGGTTTCTTCCATGCTCATCATTAGTTTTGTGTATGCCATGGTTTAGGTCAGCTATTCAAAATGTACATATTGTTGTTAATGGTATAAACATATTGTTGTTAATAGTATAAACATATTGTTGTAAATAGTATAAATATATCACATCGAACATATTTATGGACATATCATTGTATCACTGTATCTGCATACATCAGTATAATATAGAAAATAAAAAACCAACATGTCTAATACTTCTAGATAAAAACAAAAGAAAAAGGAAACCATCATGTCTATCAAAGTATCTGCATACATTAGTTTACTCAAATAAAACACATTGACCCATAAAAGTACAACTATTCTTTGGATCTTTAGTCTTCCCACATTCTACTTGCTATATCATCTTGAAATTGTGCCCACTGGTCTCTATCATGCTTTAAGACAACCCATATGTCTCAAGCATTGGTACATCTATCCCATCATGATCATCTTCCTCTTTGGTACCAATTTTTGATGGAATGTTTTCCTCTATCATAATGAAGTTGTGTAGTATGCAACATGCTAATACAATATGGGCTTGTGTCATGATAGAATAAGATGTGGCATGCCTCAGGATTGGAAAACGTTGCTTGAGAATACCAAATGTATGCTCTATTGTATTTCTAAGAGAGGAGTGTCAGTGGTTGAGCAACTCTTGTCAAGAGTTTATTGGATTTTCTCTTGAAAACTCCTTCCGGTGGTAGCATGTACATGATAAGGAGTGAGAAATCTAGGTGCATTGGGATACCCAACATCCACTAGAAAATTTTTTCCTACATAAATAAAGTAGATTGTTAAAACTTGAAACATTGATTGTACCCTTAAGTATATTAAACTATGATTTGGCTTACCGGGGGGAATAACAAGTGGATCTTATCTTGATAGAGCTGAAGCTAGAACACGACTATCTGCAATAGACCCTTCCCAACCAAAAAAGTAGTATTGAAACTTATAATCGAAGGAACACACACCCATAACATTTTGTGACAAGTTGCCTTTTTTATCATGATATTTACCCTGCATGTCAACATCGACGCTGACTGGTATCTGGGTTCCATTGATAGCTCCAACACAATCTTATATGATATGGTACAATCATCAATTGTACGGTCAACCAATAATATGATAAGGATAAAAATCCATACATGAAATTTGTAACAACACAAGAATTACCTTGAAGAATGCATCAAAACTGTCCTTCCCGCTAATTTCAGGAGTGTTCGGAATAGGTGGTATAAAGTAGTCCTCATGGAGTGCTAAGATATCCCTCAACACCTTATGGAAGTATTGGCTGACTGTCTCTCCTGAGTGCCCAAAGTTGTGGGCAATCTTGTGGTTCCTCAGATTGTGGCCAAGGGCGTGGAGGAACATCACAAGTTATTCTTCTAACTTCAAGTTTATTGTATCTCTCAAGCTTCCTTTCAGCCTTAGGATACTATCTAGATGAAAGAAGGCTCCCCTGCTCATGCAAATTTGATCATGACAATCCACATAATTGGAATGAATAACCAGTCTATAAAAATAATTTCCTTTTCTTATTTGTTTACCCATGTGTGCATTGCCTTCTTGGGTGAACACTACTTTGGCTACGACAAGAAAAGCAAGAAGAGCTGTGAGAAGATGAGTGTATGTGGTCTCCATAGCTATGCATCCTAGAATGTCAATATTCTCAATAGGGTCCATAAATGACCTGAAATGTGGACAAACACAACAATTTCAATGAGGAGATATCCATTATCAAGCACAAAGATAGAGCGTGCATTAGTTACTGAAACCACATATGTATGTATCTCATGAATTTTCTAGCCTCATTGCATTAAGAAGTCAACCAGTTTACAAACACCTAGAGCATATATAATTACTGAAATACAACAAGGAGTACCAATTGGTAAATGATCACAAGCCCATCATTAACTATTCATGATTCTATCCCATGTTATATGTATATACCTGATCCATTGGTTTAGGTTGATGATTTTACTGTTCATGATTGTATTGTTGGTGATAATTTCAAGTAACCTTACCCAAGCACACAATTAGAATCACAATTAGAATGTTCATTTACGGGGGTTGTAATGCCTGCTCTGTCCGAATCAGTGTTGACGATTACAAAGAAAGGTATTTTAGTCATCAAATTTTCAGCTTGTCTTTGTAATCATCAACACTTATTTTGGGAACAACAACCTTTAGAAACCCTATAGATAAACATTCCAATGGTATAAATAAAAACTTCATAAAATCTAGGTAGGTTATTAATTGGTTTGTTACAAAATTCTCTTTTGCAAAACATTGCAGGACATATGTAAAGTTGTCTTTGGTTTGGTTGCCTAGTGTATTGGGGAAACATTTCAAGTTCCACTGCTCACAACATATAATATACAAGTTTTTTATTCTAGGGAAACACCCCTATAAATATGAAGTTCTCTTTCAATGCTTCTAATTTCTTCCATAAATGGAAGTTATTGTGGTGCTTTCACAAAATATTTTTTTTACACATGTAATGCTAGCAATGTTAATGGAGGTTGAAGAGATTTAACTGAAGGATTAACTATTTTAAAGATTTCATTCAGACTTAGGTCAAAAGGTTATTGTTCTACAAGAGTGTTGTTGGTGGTCCCAAATACTCTGTGGTGGATAGATCTATATGGTGGGGTATGCAGCCTTAAATTTCATCAACTTGTCCCATCATGATTGTATCCTTTATACATCTTTGATTGAGTTTGATATTTCTTAAACTGCACTTAAAGATTATAATAGTCAAGACTGTGCTTAAATTAAACTCTAAATGATATCTCTATAGCTTCTCCCATCATCTTTATGACTGTCCTCAACATGCTAAACACCATCATGCCATTACAAGACTTTGTTGTGGTTGTACTCAACTCAGTTTTTTTATCTTTAAATTTGTAAAGTTCATGATTTCATCCTTATTTCTTCCATCACTATTCTCTTCTCTATTATCTCTATCCTCTTCTCTATTCACCATACTATTTTTTTCATATCCTACAAGAACTACCCTTTGCTTTCATGAAGACTATCATCTCTTTTTCTATTTCTTAATCTCATATTCATGGCTATGCTGCTACTCTTTGATGATTATATCATGTGCCATAAGACCTTATCACTGCCCATTCATCTAAAACATGCCCTTCCCTCATTATGTGCTTTGTTAACCTTTAAACTGATAGGGTTTTGGATGATGTTGAAACAATGTTGAAGATGACAACTGTTGCAGAGTTGGAACTTCTTTTTGCTTCTATAAGAACTACAATGTTTTGTGTTTTGTTTAAATGACATTTTTCTCTTCCAATATGTAGTTCTTGCATGCTTTTACAATGCATAAAGCTCTTCTATGTATGTTAGATGTTATCTTACTATGGTATGCAACACCTCACTATGGAAGCAAGTGGGTGATCTAGTTGAGCAAGGATTTCTCAATCATGAACTACTTCCCTATCATGATAAGATATTGGAATTGGTAAAGTCAATAAAGACACACTAATGTCTTAGAGAAACTACCATAACTCAGTGGCTATCTAAATATTTTAATGTTTAAACAATGTGAGATGGAAGGATTCACTCAAGCCACACAAATATATACACAAGCTACTGGATCTGAGTAGTAATGACAATAAAAAATATATCAATTGCATAGAGATACATGAGTATCATATATTCAAAGGTAGAAAAATACCTTTCTTGTCTTTATTAGAGTAAGTCAAAGGGCTATAGGTGCAGGTATGTATCATTTTATTGTAAAATTTGTGTAGACCACAATCCATATCAAGATTAGAGCACTAGAATTTTAGTAAAAAATAGAGCTTGGAGAAAATATTCAGTTGTAGCATCAATGCACATACACCCTAGAAGTTTTATCAGCATAATTACAGAGTAACAAATGGGTGTATATCATGAGAGATACACAAAGGTCACATATGAAAGTATCATAGTCATAAACAACACCAAAATATGAACTCTAACCAAGAAGGTGATAGAAAGATACAATGAATTTATTAGACCTTAGGGATACCATTAATTCAAGGTTCAATGCTATTTTCAAGCAATACCATTATATTAAATGCAATGATCAAATATGACAAGGGTTCAAGTGATTGTTATCATTCATGATTATCACAGGTATAAAGGAAAATGTGTGAGTGGTACTAAACACTATAAAGTTAGTGATATTATTTTTCCATTATGGAACACATTATTAAAGGTTCATAGAATTCAATTAGAACAAAGGTATACTGAAATATGTTGGCTTGTGGTGACTGATCAGGAAAGTACTGTACACTTTTCCTCCCACCCTCACCGGATGAATTTTTTTTGGGGCCGACATATTTTTTAGCTATTTTTGAGCCGACATGTTGTAACTCATTCTAACCCTAAGGTGGTAAAATATTGTATAATACGGCTTAGGATTAGGGATTTCATTATCGATGTTTTAGTAGCTTCTTGCGGTGGTATTGAGCTATAAGGTATTATGGATTTTAATCAAGTTGTAATCATTGAATAATAATAATATTGGACTCGATGTTGGTAGACGTAGCCTAGGAATTGGGTGAACCACCTTAAATCTTTGTGTCTTTGTGTTCTCTTCTGTGTGGTTTAATATTTTCTGATATTGGTTATATTTGCATGTAACTGTTATTTCTGCCTTGTTAATCCTAAAAAGTGGTATTAGAGCAAGGTTGTTCTTCAGTTATCCTCTGCAGGAAGATCTCACAGTTTAGTGGGAGTCTCACGGTTAAGTGGGAGCAATAGCAGACGAGGGTAGGCTGAAGGTTGACAAGTTTAATTGGCAAAAATTTTAGTTATGGAAAATGCAAATGGAGGACTATCTCTATCAGAAGGATCTATGGTGGCCATTGGAAGGAAAAGCCAAGAAACCGTCGACTATATCAGATGAGGACTGGGATATTCTTGATAGAAAGGCTCTTAGTAGTATTCTATTATGCCTAGCATAATTGGTGGCATTCAATATTACACAAGCAAACAAGACTAAAGATTTGATGAAAACCCTAGTGAAGTTGTATGAAAAGCCCTCTGCTTCAAATAAGGTATTTCTCATGAAGCATTTGTTTAATATGAAAATGGTGGAAGGTGGGTCAGTTGCTGATCATTTAAATGATTTTAATACAATTACCTGTCAATTATCTTTTATTAATGTTATTTTTGATGAAGAAGTTAGGGCTCTCTTGATTTTGTGTTCTTTGCCTGAAAGCTGGAATGGCTTGGTAATGGCTGTTAGTAACTCTGTTTCTGGTTCTAATACCCTAAAATTTGATGATGTTATTGGTGTTATTATGAGTGAGGAAATTCGTAGGAAAAGATCAGGTGGATCCACATCAGGTAGTGTCTTAAATGCACAAAGCAGAGGTAGAACCAATGAGAGAGGAAACAATTCTAGAAATCATGGGAAATCAAGAGGAAAATCAAAGGGAAAGAGGTCTGAATCCAAATGACCAAATGATTGTTGGTACTGTGGAAAACTAGGTCATAAGAAGAAAGATTGTTGGTCTCGAAAGAATAAAGAAGGAGACAAACAAGAAGGTAACATAGAGGCAAATGTGGTAAGTAATAAACTCGAAGAGGATGGTTTGCTTCTTTCTTTAGAAAGTGTTGATGATTCTTGGGTTTTAGATTCTGGGGCTTCATTTCATGCTACACCCCATAGAGGTTATTTTCTTGATTATGTCCAAGGGGATTTTGGGTGAGTTTATTTGGGAGATAATGAACCCTGTCAGATTGTTGGAAAGGGAAAAATTAAGATTAAGTTGTAGAATGGGAATCATTGGCTACTACAAGAGGTAAGACATGTTCCAAGGCTGAGTAGGAATTTAATTTTAGCAGGGCAACTGGGTGATGAGGGTTGCACAGTTACTTTTAATGATAGAAATTGGAAGGTTTCAAAAGGTTCCTTGGTAGTAGCAAAAGGTGTGAAAGTAGGCACCTTATATATTTGTACAGGTCATACTGTTCCTTCTACTTTAATTGTCTTAGAGGAAAATGAATGTCTAGGAATAGTTGCTTCACTTGAGCAGGAAGAACATCAAACCGTTGTTGTATATTTTGACATGACACTTTGGCACAACAGACTCAGGCACATGAGTGAAAAAGGTATGAAATTACTTCATTCAAGGAAAGTTTTACCTGGTCTAAAATGTGTCAATATAGATTTATGTGAAAGTTGTGTGTATGGAAAACAAAAGAGAGTTAGTTTTGTAAAGAGTGGGAAGGAAAAGAAAAATGAGAAATTAGAGCTTGTGCATACAAATGTATGGGGACCAGCTCAGGTATCTTCCCTTGGTGGCTCTCTGTATTATGTTACATTTATAGATGAGGCAACAAGAAAAGTATAGATTTATTTCATTAGACAAAAATCTAATGTATTTCAAACTTTTAAGAAATAGAAATGCTTGGTTGAGAATGAGATTGGTAAAAGGTTAAAATGTCTCAGATTTGATAATGGTGGTGAGTATTACAACACAAAATTTGAAGATTATTGTTCCTCTAATGGTATTTGTAGGCAGAAAACTATACCTAGGACTCCACAAGAAAATGGAGTGGCTAAACACACAAACATGACAATAATGGAGCGTGCAAGGAGTATGAGGTTGCATGATAGGTTGACCTTAAACATGTGGGAAAAGGTTGTAAAAACTACTATTTATTTAATCAATAGAGGCCCCTCTACTCTTTTGGACTATGGTATTCTAGAGGAAGCATGAAGTGGTAAGAAGGTGAGTTATTCTTTCCTCAAAACCTTCAGTTGTGAAGCTTTTGCACTTATAGACTCTAAAAATAGAACCAAGCTAGAAGCTAAGTCTAAGAAATGTGTATTTTTTGGATATGGCATTGATGAATTTGGTTATAGGCTTTGGGATTTTGAAAATCATAAAATTGTAAGAAGCAGGAATGTCATATTCAATGACAAAGTGTTGTACAAAGATCTATTGCAACAGCATGAGAAGAAAGATAATGATTATGTAGTACTGGATGATACTCCAAAAGATGATGTTCTAGTAGTTCCTTATGCTCCACAACAACATCAAAAACAAATACCACAAACCCCAGTGAATGTTAGATGGTCAACAAGGCTAAGTAGACCTCCAGAAAGATTTTCTCCCTCTTTGTATTCTATTTTGTTAATAGATGCTAGTGAACCTGAATGTTATAATGAAGCTATGCAGGTGGATACCAAGATTCAGTGGGAGTCTACAATGACAGAGGAAATGGACTCCTTGCTGAAAAATCACACTTGGGATTTATGAAAATTACCTACAAGTAAAAGGGCTTTACAAAATAAATGGGTTTATACACTGAAAGAAGAGGATGGAGGTTGTATGCACCCAAAAATGGTCGCCTAGACTTTGGGCCCCATTTATTCAATTTATCAATCCTGAATCATTTTTATCAATAATCAATATTTTCAACATTATCAATTTCTTGAATTCGATCATATATTGGATTTTTATCCTTGGGCTAACCATTTATCCTAAGTCTTTATTTCATTAAAAGGAATATTTCCTCCCCTTTTAATTAAATAAAAGCCCCACTTTTCCTCTTATCCTAAGTTGCACAAATAAAATATTATTCCTATTTCACAAAAAAGAAAAAAGCACTTTTTGTCTCACATGAGGCTCAAAAGTCAACACTTCACTCTCATTGGAGGATACTTGTGCACATGGATTGCTCCTCTTTCAACCTCCACCGCCGATTAAGACTTTTTGCCTCTTAATCTCCATGGTCCATTTCTTTGCATTTCTTATAAAAGGAAAGCTCTCTCCTCCATTTGCATACCATGTTTTTATGCTAATGTTATGCTACAGGTTTTAGGTGCATTTGGAGTTTTTAAGATATTGAAGACTTGCTTCATTTCATTACATCATTTAGTTGCATATTTCCTTTGCTTAGTTTGCATGATCATGGCATATTAGCTTAGTTTCCTTTTATGCAATAGATTTAACTCACATAGTCTAAATAGGAGGCATTGTAACACTTGTTAGTTCCTTTCATAGATTAGTTGCATTGTACTTTCCTTTCATAGCTTAGATTGCATTCTCATTTAGATTTGCATTGCATTGCATATTTGATTCTTGGAGATATTGGCATTGTTGCCCTTGTCTTCACTTGAATCTCTCATTGTATGGTTGAGTAGCAAGGTCACAAGTTTGTAGCTCTAGCTGAGAGTAAATTTATCATAGTCCCTTGCAACTCCATGCATAGAGAGCTATGAGCCGCTTTGTGAGGCCTCATTCTTGAGCAATCTTGCATGTAATGGTTCATAGAAGTGCACCATTTTAGTGTGTACATTTCTGGCACCCACCGTGGGGCAGAGTAGATAGGCTTTGTCCTTTGTTTCATTTGCATTTTCATCATTTTTTGGATTATTTTTCAAAAATTTTGCAGTTCTGGTTTTCTCTCTCAGAGTATCGCGCGATACTTCTCAGGAATATCGTGCGATATACCTTTGTATAGTGGTGCGACACTTCGCGTGAGAGAAGAATCGCTCACCAGTACTGAGGTATATCACCTAGCGTCATGCGAAGTATCACCCGCCCATAGTGCAGAGTATCACCCAGACCGAAGTATATCGCTCGACTATAGGAAACTATGTCGCGCGATACTGGTGAAGTCTGAAGTATATCCCCTGATCTGACAGAGACCCGCATTTCTAGTTTTATCATCCAAATTTGATCATTTTAGTTTGCTGGTTTATTTTACTGTATTTAGATAGGTCTAACCTGCATCTTTTAGCTTGAATCTATCAGTTTATTGCATATTTACATTTTGATTTTGATTTTGCTAACCTTGTTGGTCTAACAAGTTGTGTTTGTAGGTGCTCTCATTGCTTGAAATTTTCTAAAAATGCATGTCAAAGAGGGCTACTAATTTTACAGGGCTGCCCAAGCGTAAAAACAAAAATAATTTTTTTTTTCTTGCTTGTTTATTTGCTTTCCTTTCAAGTGTGGCACTCACTAATTGTATTAGGAATCTTTAAAACCTTGTGAAAGAAATTTTGAGGTGGTAGGAGAAGTATGCTCTTCACCTTTAGGTGAATCAAAAAATCTTGACCCATCTTAAGGTTTTGGAAGCAAGGGAGTAATTGAATCTCTTTGCTTGGTGTGTTTGGGAGAAGTTTTTGAGATAGGGGAGTATGCTCTTCACCCTTGAGGTAAACCAAAAACCTTGAACCTCATAAATTATCCATTTTTATTTATTTTAGGAATCCTTTAGTGGGCCTGCTCTTGAGCAATCAAGAGGAATGACTCAAGTGGGGACAACCTTGTCATCATTTTCCTTGGTGGCAAGTGATTCCAACTCACTATAATCTCAAGGCTATCAAGGACACCAAAAACCTTGGTAGACATAACACTTATCTTCGTTTAATGTGAGTAGCTCATGGGATTGCGACCATGGGGAAAATATTGAACAAGAATGCTTAAGGTACTCTTGAGGCCGCAAGGTCCTAGTCCTTTATGAGGAGCAAGAGGGGTGTTGTGAACGAAAATCCTTATTAAGAACCATTAGATAGAAGCCACCTTGTTTAGCCACTTATCTTCTTAGTGCAAGGATTGATCCAAGTGGTTTACCCAGATCACCTTAAGATACTCACCATATGTGTCCCTTTGGTTGTGTCATTTGACACTTCCACGACAAAGCCAACATCTCTTGTGGGTAACCACTTGGTGTGAGGCAAGGGGGCATCAAGTTGTGGGCTAAGTTGGTAAGTATTGAGCCTTGACTTTTTAGGATAGATTTTCTTGAATTGTCTTTGGTTATGTGATGCTAGTATAAACGTTCTTACATACAAACAATCAGTAGCATTCATAGGATGCTTTTTCAATTCTGATATCACAAGTGTTTGTCTTGGCAAGGTTGCTTTTGCCCTTGTTTCAAGTGTTTGAGACATGTTTGATCCATCACTGTTTGCAAACCTGCCAAAATTTTGTTGATATTGTGATTGAAATTGAAAACATCAACCCTCAGACTGAAAATTTTGACCAAGCAGACCCAAAAATGCAAATTCTACACAATTCTGGTCAAGAGTTGAACAATTCTACAACAGTATCACACTCTGTAAAGTGAAATATCGTGCGATACTTCACGCTTGCTAAAAATATCACCTGCTTTGAAGAGAAATATTGCGCGATAGTTTTCCCTTGACGGACTATCACCTGACCTGCCTGGAGTATATCACTCGCCAGTACTGAGGTATATCGCTTGGCATAAGGTGAAGTATCACGCGGTTATAGGTATATCGCCCCAGTAGCTTGGAGTATATCACCTGGGTAATTTCTGCCGTGCTTGTAATTTGGTTAGTTTAAGTTGTTGTTAATCAGGTTAGGTCTTAGAGTAGGCTTCTTGCTCTAACGTTTGTGACCTGTCTTGACTCTAAATTTTTAGTTTTAGTCCTCCGGGATAGCATCATTTGATTTACGAAATCACTTTAGAATAATTGTCAAATTAGAAGGTCATTCTCGGTGCCAAGGTTCATTTCTAAGATTGTTAGCTACATTCTTGGAAAATTTTAGTACTCTTATTGTCCAAATCACTTTCATTTAAATCTCAATTTTAATCATACTTTGGCCTAGTCCAACCTCCTGGTTCAAACGTGCAAGGGTAGTCACCCTTTGATTTGAAGCACCTCTTTGACAATGTTGGTAAAGCCCTTTTTTTATCTTCTCATTTCTCTTTGGACAATAGAGGATTTTGATTATCTTAGTTTGGCGCTGACACTTTGAGAGGTCATCTTATCATTGAGAGTATCTTTCTTTCATGTCAGTTACGACAAGGTACCAAGTCAATCAAGGGAAGCGACCCCCTATTGCCTTTAGCTAGTTACCACCCGTCAAGACTCGTTGACAACATAAGGGAAAAGGACCCCTTTTTGATCAATCTCCTAAGAGTGAATTTGAGGTTTGTTTTAATCCGGGAGCTAATCCTAGTGAAGTGAGCACCTCTTTTGTACCACTTTCATCAAGTATGGACATGAGTTACACTTTCACCCGACAACAAAGAGAAGCCATGAATCAAACTCTTAAGGATATCTTCCAATGACATAGAAGAGAGTACGGTGGTTCTTCTCATGCTAGTCCACCTGGGTCACCTCCCAACAACGCGAGGTATTTTGATACTCACCAACGAGCCGAGAGACATCATAAGCAAGCTCACTCAGATTCAAGGTCACAACACGAGGACCAGAACAATGAATCTAGTGATCACCACATAAATGCAGCCAATGCAATAAGGCATTTGAGACCATCCTCCCCACTTAAAGACACCTCTCGATATGCAAATACAAGATTAAAAAGCATTGAGAGGGAGAAGCAAGCCTATTTGGATGAACAAGCTACCAAAAAGGAAAAATTCAGACAACTAGAAGAAGAGGAACGTGCGTTGTTGGATATAAAGAAAAGAGTCACCCAAGAAGAAGAAGATAGACTCTACGCACAACAACTCCAAAGCTGATTTAATGGGAGGGGCACCAATAGGGGGACCAACTCACCCCCATCTACCCCTTCGCCAAGTCCTAGAAGAAGATCAAGGACACCCTCATGATCCCCAAGTCCTAGAGGAAGGAGGGTTTCAAGATATGATCATCATAGGAGACGATCACCTCATAGACATTCAAAGCAACCCTCCCAATGAGGACATCATGGTTCACAACATGGAGGAAGTTATGCCAAATTTGATGATATGGATTTTATGACTATGCAACAAGAACCATCCTTTCAAGCATATGTAGAACGATATGTGGAACAAAACAAGGATCAATTCCTAGAAAGCCTTATCAACAAAGGTGCTAAAGTTCCATATGATTTTGATGTCCACCAAAAGATTAAGAAACATAATCCTTCAACCAATGAGGTGATCATGCAAATGCAGAAGGACATAGAATGGATGAAGGCTCCTAAGAGCACATTTAATTTGGACTCCATATGTCCCAACCTGATTGACAAGAGTGTGGTGTTGGTTGAGTTCCCTAAGAAAGTTGAGTTTCCAACCTATGACAAATATGATGGCGTTGGTGACCCTCATGACCATGTTCGATAGTTCTACATAATGAGCTTTTCTTTTCATCATGAAGACTCCTACTTGATGAGATTATTTCCAAGGAGCCTCAAAGGCCAAGCCATGGAGTGGTTCACCAACCTTACTCCTCTAGTAAAGTCCTTTAAAGAACTCGTCCAACGATTTGTTTAGCATTTTGCTTATAATCTATCAAGGTCGGTCACAATGCTTGATTTGTGCAAGCTTAAACAAAATCAAGGAGAATCTTTTGTCACTTTCCTACAAAGACGGAGACGTTTGTGCTCAAAATATCCTAGGACAATTCCTAAAGAGGAAAGAATAGACATCATTGTGAGTAACTTAGTGCCAGAACTAAGATATGAAGTAAGAAAGATACCATTCAATTCTTTCGATACCATGGTAGAAGTGGCATGTCGCATAGAGGATTTCCTAAAAGAACAAAGAATTTTGGCTAAATCAACTAATAACAACAATGGCCAAAACAACAACAATCATGGTTATAAGGACAAAAAGAACTCCTATTGGAACAAGAATAAACAGGTGGTCAATGACGGAGTTGTTGACTCACCACAACCTAAGAATGAAGGAGTTCTTAATCTCTCCAATGTGCTACAAGCCATGAAGCTGCAAGCGTCCTCAAGAAAACAAGAGAATAAGTCCAAGTATCAAGGGAAACCCAAGAAGGAAAAGAGACAATTCACCAAACTTGGGGACTCCTATGCCAACATTTTCAAAACACTAATTGCTCATAATTTGGTGCAACCTTAGGATCCTGCCAAGCACCGCATACTCGATCCTAAACCTCATTGGTGGGATGAGAAAGCCTTTTGTGTCTTCCACAATGGAATTGGACATGATATAAAAAATTATTTTAGGCTTAAACATCTTGTCCAAGACCTCATTGAAAGTGGGCGATTACAAGTTGATGGTTTAACCACTAATGCGGATCATAAGGCTTTTAAGGAACCCTTGCCCAAATATGAAAAAGGGGAAAATTCTAACAACAAGCATGGTAAGGCTGCTATCAATTATACCTACACAAATGCTGAAAATGTGATTAACATGCTTGAAGTGGTTGACGATAGCATCAACATGGTGAGAGGGAAAGATCCTTATGGACATGATGTGGACTCAACTCCTATGACTGATGAAAGACTCGTTGTGGTGATAAGAGGTCCTCACTCATGAAGACTACCCCAGTCCCTCAATGCTATGACTAGGGGTCAGGCCCAAGCTCCCATTATTATCAGAGGTCCTAGCACTAGCAAGTCTAAGCAGCCCTTGTCCAAGGGCGTTCCTCCTAAATCTATTGTTGGTCCTGATTCCAATTATAATCTTATTGACCAATTACAACGTACACCCGCGCAGATATCCATTTTTGAGCTTTTAGAATTGTCCCCTAAGCATAAGTGTGTCCTTGAAGATGCTTTGCGAGCAGCCAATGTCTCTAACAATTTAGATATTGATCAATTCCAGAATATGGTCAACCATTTGGCTAGCCCTCATTACCTCACCTTCTTAGAAGAAGACGACAAATCCATCAGTCACCCACATAACTTGGCCTTACACATCAAAGTCATGATTCATAAAACTTGTGTCAGGTGTGTACTGATAGATGGGGGTGCGGGGCTCAATATTTGTACCATGAGTTTGTTGCTGGCTCTAGGATATTTTGAGAACGTCATTGACACAAGGAAAAAGATCACAATCAAGGCATATGATGAAGCAGAAAGAAGTTCTAAGGGATTGGCCGTTTTGCCTATTCGCATTGGTCCAGTAGAAAAGGATATCTTATTTCAAATTGTTGATGTTGGACCTTTAGCCTACAACATTTTGCTAGGTAGGCCATGGATTCATGAAATGCAAGTAGTTCCATCAACGTATCACCAGTGTGTTAAGTTTCCCTATAATGGTGTAGAAATTTGCATACCTGGAGATAGTGCTTTGTCAGTTAATAACATTTCTGCTGGATCACATGTACCTTTAAATAGGGAAGCTGACAGTCCTAGTAGTTCACTTGAACAATGCAAGCAGAAGTTTAGGACCATAGATCTTGGGATGGGAGATTATAAAATTGATTCTTTTACAAACATGCCAATCTCTCCTAGGTCTTATGGGAGACCATCACCAAATATGAAACCTTCGTCATCAGCAATGACATTATTTGGAAAATTTGTTGAGTCTTCAATCCCCATTCAAGAAGAGAAAGAGGAAGTTTCCATAAGGGACTGGATCTATCACGAGGAAAAATACAAACACAACGAGAATTTTGCTCCTTCACCTGAAGCTTATGGGAGAGGGTATACAATGGTTAAGAATATGGGTTATCCTAGATATGGTCCCCTTAGCCATAGGCTAGATGCTAGAGCTGAGCCTCTTAACCATGCCCTTTTTGGACGAAAGAATAAGTCTACGGTTGGCTTAGGTTTTGAAAATAAGAAGAAGAAAGGTGTCCCTGTCCCAGTTGCGACGGACAGTGACAGTGACTCAGACTATACGCCTAATATTTCTAATCAACAAGATGTGTCTGATGATTGGGTGCCCTCAACAAATCTCCTTTGGGGAGATTCCACAGATTTGATACTTGACAGTCCTACTATCCCAGTTGCGACGGATAGTGACTATATGACTGCTAGATCGATAATGGAAAGTGTTGCTATCCTAGTTGCGACAGATAGTACCAGTGCTAGTACTAGAGAAGGGGAAACCCTTCCTAACCTCGAGGCTTCTACATCATGAGGCCCAAATGATGATTCAGACACAGACTCCCATGAGTATGAATGGGACTCGCTTTCAGATGCAACAGTTGATTTGGACATAGATGTTGTCCATACGTATAGTACCCAACCCGATGTGGCTAACAAGCTTAGCATAGGACTAGAGGATTGTACTCCTCAAATTGCCTTAGTGGACGATGCTTCGTTTAGTAGGATGAGTCCTAATTCGGGTATCTTAGGAGAGGACTTGATGAATCTCGATTGTATGGTCACCAGAGATAACACCTTTCGCATAAATAACATTGAACCAGTCATTGACCTACCCCTTGTTCACTATGACCTAATTGACTGGTCTCAGCGCCATCAAGAGCCTATATTCCTCACTTTTCAGAATGATTATGAAATTGCCTGCTATCTGAATGCTCTTGAACCCGTGGCTTCTTCCACCAGTGAACCAACAACCAGCATGGCAGAGCCTGATATTAAGTACCTCAGTCTAAAAATAAAAGAGAAAGAAAAAAAGGAAAATAGGTCTGATGGCGAAAACCACTTTGTGGCGGTATCAGAACCAAAAATAGTAAAAAGAAATGATGTATCCGAGGGTGAAAAACCTCTTTGAGGTGCCTAAGGATGGGGTACTTAATAACTTGCCAAGTTATTTCGAGGATAGATCATCAGTATTGATTGAGCCAACAAAGCCAGTCAATTTGAACACAGAAGAAACTCCTCAAACAGTTCATCTTGCTCAGTCTTTATCAGAGGAAGAGACCAAGGCATATATACAATTCTTACAAAAGAAGAAAATTAATTTTGCATGGACCTATTCAGACATGCCAGGGCTTGACACAAATCTTATAATGCATCACTTATCCATAGCTCCAGGAGTCAAACCAGTGAAACAAAGACTCAGAAAAATGCATCCACATGTAGCTCTCCTTGTCAAAATAGAATTAGAAAAACTTTTGAGAGCTGGATTCATCAGAGCCATCGATTATGTAGAATGGATCTCAAACATAGTACCAGTTTCCAAACATGATGGGTCCATTCAGGTATGCACAGATTTTAGAGATTTAAACAAAGCATGCCCAAAGGATGATTTTCCACTTCCAAACATTGACATGATAGTGGACATGACATCGGGCAATGAAATATAATCTCTAATGGATGGTTTCTCAGGATATAATCAAATTAAAATAGCTCCTGAAGACCAAGAGAAAATAGTGTTCACATGTGCATGGGGAACCTATTGCTGGAACGTCATGCCATTTGGGTTAAAGAATGTAGGAGCAACCTACCAAAGAGCTATGACCACTATCTTTCATGATATGATGCACAAAAACATGGAAGATTATGTGGATGATACCCTGGCAAAATCAAGAAAATGGGACACACACCTTGATGATCTGGAAGTAATTCTAGATCGCATGGAACAATTTCAACTCAGATTGAATCCAAAGAAGTGCGCATTAAGTGTCACCTCAGGCAAACTTTTAGGATTTATAATATCAACAAAAGGTATTGAGGTTGATCTTGAAAAGGTCCAAGCAAATTCTAGATATGCCACCTCCTCAAAATATTAGCCAAATGAGAAGTCTTTAGGGACGTCTTCAATCGATTAGGAGGTTTATTTCTCAGCTTGCAGATAGAGCGCAACCCTTTAACAAGACATTGCATAAGGGTGCTTCTTCTGTTTGGAACGAGGATTGTCAAAAGAGCCTAGATTAGATCAAACAATACTTGGCTAATCCTCCGATCCTAATGCCTCCTATTCCAGGGAAACTATTGATCCTATATATTTCAGCTACAGACACTTCCCTGGGAGCACTATTGGCTCAATTAGATGATACTGGGAAAGAACGGGCCATATACTATATCAGTTGTACTCTAGTCTCCTATGAGATCAATTACAATAACATTGAGAAGTCTTGTCTTGCAGTGGTGTTTGCCTCTCAAAAGTTGCGGCACTATATGCTGGCTCATACCATACATTTGGTTGCAAAAATTGATCCTCTTAAGTACTTGCTTAGTAAGGCTGCCCTCATGGGTAGACTTGCTAAATGGATGATGGCCTTAACTGAATTTGACATAAAGTACATTGAAAGGAAGGCCATAAAAGGGCAAGCTATTGCTGACCAATTAGCTGATTTTCCAATTCAGGATAGTATGCCTGTTCAAGTAGAATTCCTAGATGAACATATCTTGTATATGACTACTCGCACTTGGACAATGTTCTTTGATGGTTCCCACATGCAAAATGGATCAGGTGCTGGAGTATTATTTGTTTCTCCACATGGGTACAATATTCCAAAGTCTTACAAACTTTTATTCCCATGTACGAATAATATTGCAGAATATGAAGCTTTAACCAATGGCTTGAGAATGGCTATAGAATGGAACATCACAGAGTTACATGTCTTTGGGGATTCTCAGTTAATCATCAATTAAGTCAATGAAGAGTATCAAACCAAAGATGACAAGTTAATACCCTATAAGAAGATGGTTGATTCTTTGAGACGCTATTTCACTTTTGTGACATTTCAGCAAATCCCTAGGACAGACAACATGGCTGCAGATGCTTTGGCCACATTAGCTTCACTTCTTCAGTTGGAGACACATGAATCAAGATTTGAATTCCTGGTGGAAGAGCTACACCATCCCATCTTTGACTCATCTGAAAGCCATGTCATTTGTACCATTGTCACACACGAGTCTTCCCGATATGGTGCTATCTATGATTATCTTCGTGATGGCATCATCCCCGACACATTCAACCGCTCTGAATGCTGAAATCTCATCTGTAACGCCTCTCACCACACTCTTATCTTTGGTGATTTATATAGGAGGGGTTTATATGGGACGCTCCTTAGGTGCTTGGAAAAGGAGGAATCCAACCAAGCGTTAGTTGACATCCACGAGGGCATTTGTGGTGGAAATTCTAATGGTCTTGCCATGGCCCGAAGGTTGCTTAGGGTGGGATATTATTGACCCACAATGCAGATAGACGCAGTCGCCTTTGCTAAGTCATGTGAAAAATGTCAGAAACATGGAAACCTGATTCATGCTCCAGGTAGGGAGCTGATCCCTTCTGTTTCTCATTGGCCATTTCAGCGCTGGGCCTTTGATCTAGTTGGGCAGATTCATCCCAACTCATTAGGTGGACATAAGTTCATTATTACTGCCACTGACTACTTCACAAAATGGGTGGAAGCTGTGCCACTTTCTGTTGCTTCAGGGAAGACTATCTCTTTGTTTATCTTGAATCATATTATTTGCTGATTTGGAGTGCCTTCTGAGATTATCACTGATAACGGAGGTCAATTCAAGAATAAGGACCTAAAGCATTTATGCAAAAAGTTTAAAATCAAGCAACATTGGTCCTCCATCTATTTTCCACAGGGAAACGGACAGGCAGAAACCTCTAATAAAACTATTCTTAAAATTCTTCATAGGACAGTGCACAAGAATGGTAGGGATTGGCATTTACAAATCAATCCAACACTATGAGCTTACAGAATAAGCATTCACACACCTACAGGAGCCACTCCTTTTTCTCTCACCTATGGCACTGAAGCGGTATTACCTTTAGAAGTAGAGATACCATCACTTAGAGTCTCACTCAAAGGTTTGATTACAGATGAAGATTACCGTGCCATGAGGTTACAGGAACTAGAACTTCTCGATGAGAAGCGTAAGGCTTCTTTTGATCATATGAGGGTGTATCAGAAGCGTATGTCCAAGGCATTCAACAAGAGGGTTCGCCCTAGAGAATTTCAAATAGGTGATCTTGTTTTGCGAGAGAATCCTAAGAACCAATAGAACAGAGAACAAAAGGGCAAGTTTGAACCTAACTGGCTTGGACCATATGTCATCACAGCTGCTTTTGGTACCGGTGCGTATTTACTGTCAGATTCTGATGGAGAACAGCTCCCTGATCCCATCAACATTGTGCACCTCAAGAAGTTCTATCCTTGATGCCCATTCTGTCTGGGGGCATCCTTTGTACATATTTTATTGATTCTGAAAAAATACCAAATTTTTTTTTTTATATATGATGCTGAAAAAATCCTAAAAGCATAAAAAGTCCTGAAAAAAATACAAAAAAATCATAACAATTCAAAATTTCAAAAAAAAAAGAAAAAAAGAAAAAGTGCCTTGGTGAAAACCTGGAAACAGGCGCCTTGGTAGCAAAAAATCCAAAAAAATGAAAAAATGATAAAAAAAGATTCCAAGTGGTGAAAACCTGGAAACAGGCGCTACTTGAGGCCTTTGCACTCCTATTTGTTAGCATGCGTCCTCGACACTTAGCCACTTTCCATCATGTCTTGACCTTATTTGGCTTAGTCTGGAATTGGTCTTTGTCTTTGTCTAGGGGGCATAACTGTTCGCATTGGTCTTTTAGGTGCGTTTGTCTCTTGGGGCATTTCACAACAGGTGTTTTTCAACACCACCCCAAACAGTGTTTTTCAACACTACCCTTGCGTCGAGTGTTTCTTAACACTTATCAGATGTCTTTCCTAATAGTCTAAGTATGATACGATATTTCTCATTTGCAGATGTGATAACCAGAGTCTGACTCTATGACCAACACACACGCACTTAAACAATCGACTCGCTGGCAATATGATGACTTTATTTTTCTTTGTGTGCTGTCTATGAGGATTTCTTTGATGAGTGGTCCCTCCCTGAGAAGTTTTCGATGATGCATAGCTAGAAGACTAAGGGTCTGAGAACATGTTTTATTTCTTTATCTGCTTGTGGGTATATTTTGTTGATCCTAACTGTCATGAGCATTTATGCTGGTCTTACTTGACACTATGGATTGACAAGGTATTATCCTTGACTGTTTTATGCGAGTGCATGCTTCTAGTTATCCTGACTTTCATGTGTCTTGATACAAGCATAATCTCACCATATCAAACTTAGGTAATCTCACTGCATTAGTCATCTTGACCTACATGTCTTGAATGCCTAGATGAGATTCCCACATTCCTACCTGATAAAGATCATATTCATATCCACATAGTTATGCTAGTGTGCATTGTATGATCTTACGACGCTACCAATAACGCTCGATGATGATAATTAGATGTCTATAAGCGTTGTGACCTTGCACGTCAACCACTTTCATAGTAGCTTGCATTTTTAGGGTCATGATAGTCTAGTTTTGCATTTCTTGCATATGGAGAGAGCTCTCCTTTTCATCTTACGTGGACTTGTCAGTCGACTGCGCTCACCTTTCTTTCTTCCTAATCATGTCTTTCACTCCTTGTCCTTTTCATCTCGAACCTGTTCTTGTTCATCACAAGGGGTTAATCATATCATCATATCTATATCAAAACTATCATTTTCAAGAAGCATGAGTCTATATCATACACATGAGAATTAAACATACATCTATGAGAGAGAACATACACAAGCATGTACATAAGCATTTTGAGCAAAATGACAAAACAATATACATAAACTGATACATCCATCACAAGAGAGACATAAACACATGATACAATCAAACATCCAGTAATCTCATATATACATCAATGTCATGATACAATATACAATATGGGATCCCATAATCTGGATCAATGTCTCAAGATATGTCTAAACATCTATCAAACTAAGACCTAACCCTAAGACTCGCTACCACCCTCGTGAGGAGCTCATGGTGGTGGAGGAGGCATGGCTCTCCTATCGAGTACCGCATCTGATACCCCTACCCTCTGAGAATATGATGGTGCTCTCTCACCCTTAGGAACGGCCTGCAAGTAGAGTCCGTGATAATATGCTGCTCTTGCTGACTCCCGTCGGATCTCTAGCGCATCTGCCTGTGCCATTGCCTCACAGTGTGCTATCTCTGCCCTGAGATCGGCTATTTGCTGATCTCGCTCCGCTCTTAGATCTAGTAGCTGCTGGTCTCTCACTACTATGGTAATCTAGAGCTGCTGCATCTCAGCCTCGAGAGCCTGTATCCTCGCTCTTAGCTCATCTCCACCCGTAGGCTGGTCCTACTGTGCCTTTGCCTATTGGCAAGCTGGTCTCGCCTCATCCTCGGGCATCGATGATCTCTATCCCCGTGACCGTTTCTGGCCACCTGATCTCGATCCCTCTCCTCTCTCCATCCTCCTCCCTCTCCCCCTCCCACCATCTCCTCCATCTCCTCCATCTCCTCCATCCCCTCCGTCCCCTCTGTCTCCTCCATCCCCCCGTCATCTCCTCCATCCCCCCTGTGCTGGTACCTGTGCATTTGGTATTGTAAATCAAGGGAATGGCACCCTCCGCCGCTCTGCCCTGTATGCCATATCGGCCCCCGCATCTACCACATCTGGGAAATACTCCCAGGGCTCACTCCTGATACTGGCTATCTCTGCGATAGCTTGCTAATAATCCAACATGGGTAGCCACCCATGACCCTCCTCATCCCTAGCCCTGACATATGTCATAGTCTCTGTCGAGACTCATTGCTGCCTCCCAAACTGCCACCACACCCGAGTGATAAAAAATCTCTCCACTATCTTGGCATATCGACCTACTAGTGGCCGAGTGCACATCATGTAACTCAGCTCATCGGCTGCATCTCCCCAGACCTCCACCTCCCTGTATGGCCTCCATGTGAAAGAGGCTATCTCATCTAGGATCCTCCTATAATATGTCACATCCCCAGTATGGGCATGTGATATGAATCCTAGGTACCTGTAGATAAAGGGGTACCTCCTCTCCCTTGGCTGAACTCTGGGGTGCACCACAACGATGTGCTCCCAAGCCCACACCTGTGCCAGGATGGCACCGCAAGCCCAAGCCTGACCATCCCTGTAGATGATCTCATGTAACTCATGATACATATCTACCAATATGGCAGGACCCCATGCCATCCGACGAGGCCTACCTACCAAATCCACTAGTAATCTCACCCATCCAAGCGGGAAACCCTTCTAACTGCGATTAGTCATCAGGATCTGAGAGATGATAGACGCCACTATGCATGGCACTGGATAATCCCTGCCAAAGTCATCTATCAGCCTCTCCTAGTTGACATGCCTGTCCAGAATGGTAACATCATGGAACATCTCCTGGACTAGTCGGCGCCCCTCAGTGGCATCCTGATCATAGTACACCTGTGCCAACAAACAAATCATGTCAGTTTTCATCATATGGAAACATTACATTTATGATTATATCTCAAAACATGATTCTACTCACAGGCTCGCCATGGCATGGCACTTGTAGGATCCTGTAGACATCCTCCAGAGTAATGGATGCCTCTCCGGTCGGCAGGTGGAAGGTGTTGTGCTCACTATGCCATCTCTCGGCAAGAGCAGTCAACAACCCATGGTCAGCTCTGATATATGAGAACCTCAACAAATACCGGAATCCCATGGCCCTAATATCGGCATTGCCCGGATCATCCAGATCTCAGACACATCGCAACCCAGTCACCTTCGGCGCTCTGATGATCAACGCCGAAAAGACCTCCTGCAAGCCAAAAACCAAGCCAGTTGTTAGCACATATCATGATGGATGTCTAAAAATCAGTATAAAACATCTCTAAAACGTAACATTGTTTGGACCCATGTCATTTTTGCTCAAAAATGTGTCAAATATCAAATTTTTAGCTTGGGCGATATTATTTTTTGGAGAAGTATCGCGCGATACTTCTCCCTATAGCGGGGCGATATACCTTAGGCCACGCGATACTTCACCTGGTATCATGCGATCTTTCACCTAGTATCATGCGATACTGGTGCCTATGGTTGCGCAATACTTTGGGGACCTGCGAAGTATCACGTGACACTTCTCCCCAAAGGGTGCGATACTTCTAAAGTATCGTGCGATATTTCACTCAACAAAAAATTTTAAAATTTTAAAAATTTGAAAAACGTGCTAAAAAATGGTATTAAATGCAAAAAATGACTCAAAAAGCTCAAGTTTTTTCGAAAACATACCGGGGCAGGATAGTGTGGTGGCCGGTTGTGCAATCAGGTGTGCTTGAATCGATGCTTGTGGACGGGAACTCCTGCTTGCTGGGCCATTTTCTCTCTCTAAAGCTCTCAAGATTCTCAAATCACTAAAAGACATGATTTTTGAAAATGACCTTTTGACCCCTTTTATAGCCCTTTGACTTTTTGACCTCATTTTCAAAACCCCTCAGAATTGTGCAAAAATTGCACCCCTAGCTAATTTCGACGTCCTGGATCCATTTTCAGACTTGAAATCAAAATCTGAGGTCATCTTGATAGTCAAAATTGCATTTCAAAATCTTCCCCTCTTCTGCGCAGTTGGCTACATCTTTTGAGGCCTAATCCTTCGACCTTTTTTGGGGCATCGTCATTTCTTCATTTCCATGTCTTCCAAACTTCTAGTCTTTCATTCATCTTCATTCCATTCCCTCTTTTCTCATGTTTGACTGCATCTTTCTCAGTCAGGCTGGGGCATGTTTTTATGGTTAACCTATTGACCTTTATATTCGATTATGATTTCATTCTGATTTGATCAAATCCTTATCAATTCGCTGTTCTCCTCTCTATGATTTCAATTTTGACTCTGAGGGGGCAGTATTTATGGGATTCTCATCCCTGATTGCCTTGATTCTCTTGATTCAAACATCTTTTGTGAGCTTTCACTCAAATTTAAGATTCTTATCTCTTATTTTGGATATGATCCCGAATCGACCTCATGTCCAGAATCCTTTGTTTATGCTTTGTCTGGATATGATCCCGAATTGACCTCATATTTGAGTTATTTTATGATCCCAGATCGATCTCACATTTCAATTCTTCTTTGACTGCATGTGTTCCCAAATCGATCACACATTAGTCAAAGAGGGGCAAATGTATGCACCCAAAAATGGTCGCCTAGACTTTGGGCCCCATTTATTCAATTTATCAATCTAGAATCATTTTTATCAATAATCAATATTTTCAACATTATCAATTTCTTGAATTCGATCATATATTGGATTTTTATCCTTGGGCTAACCATTTATCCTAAGTCTTTATTTCATTAAAAGTAATATTTCCTCCCCTTTTAATTAAATAAAAAGCCCCACTTTTCCTCTTATCCTAAGTTGCACAAATAAAACATTATTCCTATTTCACAAAAAAGAAAAAAGTACTTTTTGTCTCACATGAGGCCCAAAAGTCAACACTTCACTCTCATTGGAGGATACTTGTGCACATGGATTGCTCCTCTTTCAACCTCCACCGCCGATTAAGACTTTTTGCCTCTTAATCTCAATGGTCCATTTCTTTGCATTTCTTATAAAAGGAAAGCTCTCTCCTCCATTTGCATACCATATTTTTATGCTAATGTTATGTTGCAGGTTTTAGGTGCATTTGGAGTTTTTGAAGATATTGAAGACTTTCTTCATTTCATTACATCGTTTAGTTGCATATTTTCTTTGCTTAGTTTGCATGATCATGACATATTAGCTTAGTTTCCTTTTATGCAATAGATTTAACTCACATAGTCTAAATAGGAGGCATTGTAACACTTGTTATTTTCTTTCATAGATTAGTTGCATTGTACTTTCCTTTCATAGCTTAGATTGCATTCTCATTTAGATTTGCATTGCATTGCATATTTGATTCTTGGAGATATTGGCATTGTTGCCCTTGTCTTCACTTGAATCTCTCATTGTATGGTTGACTAGCAAGGTCACAAGTTTGTAGCTCTAGCTGAGAGCAAATTTATCATAGTCCCTTGCAACTCCATGCATAGAGAGCTATGAGCCACTTTGTGAGGCCTCATTCTTGAGCAACCTTGCATGTAATGGTTCATAGAAGTGCACCATTTTAGTGTGTACAGAGGTAAGAAAAGATTTAAAGCCAGGTTAGTTGTAAAAGGATTTGCACAGAAAAAGGGCATTGATTTTGATGAGATATTTTCTCCTGTTGTTAAAATGATTTCTATTCGTACTGTTTTAAATATTGTGGCTGCTGAAGCTTTGCATTTAGAGTAGCTTGATGTTAAAATGACTTTTCTTCATGGTGATTTGGATGAAGAGATATATATGGTACAACCACAAGGATTTGAGGTCAAGGGTAAGGAGAATTTGGTGTGCAGATTGTAGAAAAGTTTATATGGCTTGAAGCAAACCCCTTGGCAATGGTATATTAAATTTGACACTTTTATGAATGAGCATGGATACACTCGGTGTCATTCTGACCATTGTGTTTATTTTAAGAGGTTGGCTGATGATAGCTACATTATTTTATGCTTATGTGTTGATGATATGCTTGTAGCCGGGTCTAACATGAATCACATTAAGGAATTAAAACAATAGTTAGCACATTCATTTGATATGAAGGATTTGGGGGCAGCAAAACAAATCCTTGGTATGAAAATTTGTAGAGATAGGAAAAATAGAAAATTGACTTTATCTCAAGCTAATTATATTGAGAAGGTGTTGCAACGTTTCTCTATGGATAATGCCAAAGCTATTAGCACACCTTTGCTTGGTCATTTGAAATTTACTAAGGAGATGTGTCCTAAGACACCATAAGAAGAGGCTAAAATATCCAAGGTACCTTATGCTTCAACTGTAGGGAGCTTAATGTATGCTATGGTATGTACCTAACTAGATATTACACAAGTAGTGGGAGTCGTTAGCCGATATATGAGTCACCCTAGAATTGAGCATTGGAATGAAGTGAAATGGATTCACAGGTATTTGAGAGGTACATCTAGTAAGTGTTTACACTTTAGGGGCTCTACTACTTCTGTACAAGGCTATGTTGACTCATATTTGGCAGGAGATATAGATAGCAGGTGAAGTACTACAGGCTATGTATTTATTGTTGGTGGGACAACAGTGAGTTGGGTTTCTTGACTACAAAAAGGTGGTTGCTTTATCTACTACAGAGGCAACTAAGGAGATGATATGGCTTCAATTCTTCATGGAAGAATTGGGACATCGACAGACGAATAATTTTTTGTATATAGACAGCTAGAGTGACATTCATCTTGCAAAAAATTCTGCTTTGTACTCAAAGACAAAACACATACAGTTGCGGTACCATTTCATTCGGTCAGTTTTGGATGATGGGAAGTTAAAGCTGGAAAAGATAAATACATATTATAATCCAACATATATGTTTACAAAGGTAGTAACAAAAGAGAAGTTGAACTCATGTTCAACTTCAGTTGGTCTTCTAGACTGAACATAATAAAGGAACAATTGAGTCCAGGGTGGTTTGATCTAGTGGGAGCCTCATATGGTAGCAGTATTGCTACATGATCAGTCTCCAAGTGGGAGGTTTCTTAGTGTGGATCCTGATTAGTCACCAAGTGGAAGATTTTTGGCTTGTGGTGACTGATCAGGAAAGTACTATACACTTTTCCTCCCGCCCTCGTTAGGCAAATTATTTTTGGGGCCAACATATTTGTCGGTTGTTTTTGAGTCGACATGTTGTAACTCATTCTAACCCTAAAGTGGAGAAATATTGTATAATATGGCTTAGGGTTAGGGGTTTCATTATCGATGTTTTAGTAGCTTCTTACAATGGTATTGAGCTGTAAGGTATTACAGATTGTAATCACTGGATAATAATAATATTGGACTCGTTGTTGGTGGACGTAGCCCAGGGATTGGGTGAACCACGTTAAATCTTTGTGTCTTTGTATTCTCTTCTGTGTGGTTTAATATTTTCTGATATTGGTTATATTTGCATGTAATTGTTATTTCTGCCTTGTTAATCCTAACAAAATAAATGACATATTCTTAGCCTAGAGTTTGAGAATAAGTTTCATGAGTAACAAAGAGATGTATGATAAAGGTTGTGAAGGTACACAAATAAGAGTCTATCATTGTTATATTTAAATTATGCTTCTATCACAATCACACAAACCTATCACAAGTTATGCTACTAGTGTACCAAAGATAAAACACTCATAAACAAAGAGGAACATGAAGATATTTCTGCAATGTAACATAAAGAAATTTGGTACAATGCCATCATAGTTTATCAGAGATATACATTTTTGAAAAGTGATGGTAGTGAGCAGGAAAATGTCATTGCACAGGTCATGAGACAATGATAGAAACCCATAAATAACAATTGTATGAATTTTAAAGAACATCAATAAAACCCTCAAAGTCTCCATAATAGAGATATGAACCACAACCTCCATATTGAAGATAAACTATAAGGTTGCATATGTAGATACAAGGGTTTGTTATAGAATAAATGCATAGATATCAAGAATTTTATCATTTTTTGTTCCTAAAAACCCTCATGCCATAGTGAAGGATCACATAAGATAAAGGGAAACAGGAGCTACCCACAACTTTTCTAGAGAATCCTAGGTGAATCATTTCAAACAAACATATAAGATCTTGATCAGATATGTGCCCTATGAAATATGAAGTATCAGAGGCATCATATGGAGGGATTTAGTATTTTATATGGATGGAATATGAAAATCACATTCTTTAAAGAAAGAAAGCACATATTTTTATCCAAATTGAAAAGATGACAACGTGGAGTGTGGTTTGCAAGAAACCCTCAAGTTCTTGATTCTATACAAGATGATATAGCTTACTTGGTATAACAATTGAAACCCATATATGTAGTAGTTTAATATTATGTTCAAATGATTCACGACCTCATTAAATATGAAGTTTGTTATAAAAAAAATACACCATATTCTTAGAAATAGAAAAGACCTTTTTCTTGTGCCAGAGGTTCAAATAAAAAATGTGCAGGTGTGAAGAAGATGGAATACATAGAACAAGAAGAGATATTTTCCACCATTTTTGTAGAGATAAGATAGAGGCATGTTTAAAAGACTAACCACCACTAAATTCAATCTAAGTTTCCTTGTCGGTGTCAAGGTGGGTCGACAAAGGACTAAGCACACAGTTCTGATCTGAGCAGTCACCCTAAATAAACTAAAAGGTTGTCGATTCATTCATTAACTAGGCCCCGATTCCTATAACACACAACAGGTTCCCATATATAGATATAGGCTCCAATAAATCTTAGAAGGGTGCATCATAATATTTACCCCACTATTGTCTCAGCCTCCCTTTGCCCTGCTCGTACTATTGCTCACTCTTACACGCACACTATATGTATACGATAATGGCTATGCTCGACTCTTCCTCGCTATAGGCTCTTGCCACCCATAGAATAGTAGGGCTTCTCGAATGCACCAATTTTTCTCTAGTCTACATAAAACTCCTTTCGCAAAGCCCTGCAAACCCCAAAATTGCAATGCAAGAAGATTCATGGACCCGACGACCAATTTAATGGGGTTCACAAAAACCCAAACCGAGAATATGATTTCAAATTCCACCTATTAGGTGAGAAGATAGTGCCACTGATTTTTGTGCCTAAACTAGATTTTGATCTTTGAAACCTGAATTGCAGTTTAGCGTCCCAAATGGTGGATTTGGAAAAAAAAAAAGGAAGTTCCACACCCAATTCCACCCTAATTCCACTAACCAAATGAGGCCTTAAGGAATGCAACGATGGAAGCAAGGTATGGCTGTTGATGTAGACAGAATCCATAGTGTATCCATTTCACAAGCTCACGCAGGAGATTGTGATGGATCTGGATGTCTTTCCATTAAAATTGGTGGACATTTCCGAGGATGTAAGGGAGCAGTTGGAGTTGTTGCACCATCAGGCAAAACAATATGAATTCTACAACTTTTTGCATTTTTAAAATCAAGAAAAGCATAAATTTAATTTGTAGAAAATAATTATCCATTATAACTCTATCTTTAGTAGCAAGAGGTGACAAAAATTAGGAGAACACGCTTTGGTAACACAAAATCGACAAAAGAGCTTCTAGACGTAAATGGTGATCTTTGTGATGCTTCCATATGAGATTGATTGAATGATTTGGTATGGTTTTGTTGGAAAATTTATCCTCAAACAATCTTTCCCCAACTTCAGACGAGGAGTTTACGAGTCCTACAACTTATGAATGGAAATCTTAAAAATTTGGGGATCCCATCTTTTAAGTACTTTTAATTTGTTTATGGATCTTTTATTGCTTCATGTTCTCAACCAATACATTGGCATAGTTCAAATTATTTGATATCTGCGTAACTTTTGGACTTGAAGATGGAAGGCAAATTGCTTCTGTGTTTCTATGCACTTAGCATTTAGAAATTATATCATAGAAAATGGAATTTTGAGCATATCACTTTTCATAGACTGTTTATCTCATTCTCTATTTACAAAATGACTTTCCAATTGATAAATGGTACAAGGATAGAAATGTCAACACATTTATATTATAATTTATTAGATTTGTATTCTTATCTTTAAATCTACATTTATGCTATGTCTATGATTCCACATCTTGTGTGCATGTCTACTTGAGCACAGTAAGGGAGAACGCTACCAAATAATTTGGTTTTATACCCGTCAATTGCATTTGTCAAAGTTTCAAAGGCCTTTTCAACAAATCTCATATCATTTGTGGGTAGTGCAGATTTCAGTATCAATATTTTTCATATCCAAGGTTCAAAAGAAGTCAAAGTCATCCCTAATGCGAAAATGTGCAAGGCAACCACATGGAAGGTCAACACACAAACACATTGCACAATAATAACAAGTGCCACGTAGTGGCTAGTACTTGCCTTTAATTTTGTAATTAATAAAATAATATTTTTAAAAATATAGATTATAATAAGTTGCATAGTATGAAGATTTAAAATATTAATTAGATTGAGTAATAATGATTTTTTTTTTGGTCTGTAACAATATTAGAATATATTAATATGAAAGAAAAGATTACATTGGAATATATGCCAGGAGGCTTACAATTGGGCCTTCAAACGGTAATAATGATTATTGTTTGAATATTAGTAAGAATGATTTTTGTTAAAATAACAATAAAATATTTTTCATTTAAAAAAAGAAATGTATAATAATCATATTTTATTTGTTATATATTAGATATTACATAAGATGTACTATATATATAATTATTTGTAATAGAATTAATATTCGACATTGTGTCATTTAATTTTTAAATTTTTATTATGTTTCTAATTTAAATAATTTAAATCTTACCTTAAAAATAGCTTTCAAATTTTTATTATATTTCTAATTTTTATTTTGTTTCTAATTTAAACAATATAAAATTTATTTTATATTTTTTATTATATAGTTTGAATTAATTAAATACATCTTAAATAAATTTTATTTTATTCTTAAATTAATTAAAAAACAAAATTCAAATTGAATATATCATATTGATTGTGTAAAGAAATGGTGATCAAATTTAGTGCAAGAAATAAGAAGCACCTCAAAGTTAAAAAGGTAAGCATATAATATTCTTTTCCTTATGAATATCTAGTTCCATTTGGAAACTTACACTATGTGGTGGTTTCTAGTTTTTTGGCCACGTATGTATTTTTTTCTATAATGTGGGTGGGAATTTCTGAGTGGTATTTGGTACCCAGGACAATATATTTTCCATCTTACCATTCCAGAAAGTTCATGTATAAGGGATTAAATATTTTAGCCAATCAAGCTATCAATAAATAATTTTTATATATTAGAAACTTAAAAAATATTCAGTTTAACTATATAAAATATGAAATATATAACAAAATAATAAATATTCTAATTTCTAATTGGTTCACAGATATTGTTTTAATCACCAGTTAAAGCAGGAAATCTAAAACTCATTGCAATAATACTTGCATAGCCTACAACACGTACTAATAATATCATGTGAAATTATTCAAAATGTGCTCTCGATGGCATAAAAGATCAAATTATATTTGCCTTTAAATTATTAATGTGTTACTCTCATGATATGCACATATATTAGGAGAGGGGTGGTCTCACTAAATGTAATGATTGCACTAATACAAATAGATTCACTAAGATGAGCTTGACAAATTGTGTGTTGATTCTTAATGAGTCTACTAGGGGTCAAGTCTTGTTGAGTGCAAAGGCTTTGACACCATAAGGAATGAGGTCGAGATCATGGTCCAAATGGATTTTGGTGGAGTAGATACCCCATAGTCTTTAGCTCTTAGCCGAAGTTGAACTTTCAACAAAAATAAAATAAAATTTAATGGCTTAAATAAATTAAAAACATGTGAAAAATATTTTTTCATATTTATAAATATAATTATACTAACAAAATAATGAGAATTAAGATGATTTTATTTTTTAATTCCATCATGTTTCTAAAATTTAATTAGTTACAATAAATTACAACTATGCCAAGTATTTTTTTCATATTTATAAGTATCAATACAGTAACAAAATAATGATAATTAAGACGTTTCTATACTTTTCAATTCCATGGCGTTTTCAAAATTTAACTAATTACAAGACATTAAGATTTATGTCAAAAGTATGTTTTCATATTTATAAATATCAAGTGATCACATTTCTAATTAATATACATCCTCATTACATATGTTTAAACTAATAAAATCTAATCTATCATAAACCTTATACCAAGTTAAATCTCAACCCTCACACTATACCCAAATCTAATTTTCACTCTTACACTTAAAAAATCTTAGCACAAGTTAAATCATAACATATACTTAATTGAACATTAAAATTAAATTTTACCTTAATCTTAAAGCCATCATCATCAAGCTCATCTACTCTAAGGTTTCAAGTATTTGTCTTTCCAAAATCTACTCCCATGTTGGATGATTTTCTAGTCACTATCACAGTGATTTATCTTGATAAACCCTAGCACTGACCATAATTCTAACCATAATCTAAACCCCAATCCTCACACTAAACCCAAATCTAATTTTCACAATTACACTTTAAAAAAGCTTAGTACAAGTTAAATCATAACATATACTTAATTGAACATTAAAATTAAAATTTACCTTAAATCTTAAAGCCATCATCATCAAGCTCATCTACTCTAAGGTTTCGAGTATTTGTCTTTCCAAAATCTACTCCCGTGTTGGATGATTTTCCAGTCACTATCATAGTGATATATCTTGATAAACCCTAACATTGACCATAATTCTAACCATAGTCTAAACCCTAATAGTGACCATGGTTCTAACCATAATCCTAAAACCTAACACTAACCATAATTATAACTATAACCCTAAACCCTCACCCAAAGCATAATACTAATTCTAACCATAATCAACCATATCCCAAATTCCATCCCTAACCATTATGCAAACCCTAAATCTAACCATAATCTCAATCCTAGCCTAAACCCTGATCCAAACCCCAATACTAAGCTTAAACATTATGTAAATACTAACACTCACTATAATTCTAACCATAACCATAACCCTAAACCATAACCATAGCCATTATCATAACCCTAATATTAACCTTAATCCTAACCCTCACAACTAGCCATAGCCCAGACCCTAGCCCTAACCATTATGTAAACCCTAACTATAACCGTAATCTCAATCCTAAACCTAAACCCTAATCATTATCCTAATTATAACTATAAACCTAACCCTAAACCTAATCCTAATCCAACCCTAGACCCTAACCCTAACTATAATCCTAACTCTAAGCATAACCTAAGCACTGACACTAACCCTAATCCTAACACTAACACTAACAATAACCCTAACTCTAAGCATAACCTGAACACTAACACTCCCCATAATTCTAGCCATAACCTAAACCCTTCCCCTAACTATTTATCTAATGTAATAATGACCCTAAATCTAACTATATCTTAACCCAAAACCTAACCCTAATCCTAACCATGATGTAAACCCTAACCTCAACCCTAAACCCCAACTTAAAAATTTATCCTAATCCTCACTTAAATCCTTACCCTAACCAAACCATAATCTAAATCCTAACCAAAACCTAATATAAGCATTAACCATAACCATGATTATAACCCTAACCCTGACCCTAATTATATCATCAACCCATAACTTAAAGCTAAGTCTAACCATGATGTAAACTCTAATCTCAACCCTAAACCTTAATTGTAAACTTTATCCTAACCCTCACCCTAACCTTAAACCTAACTAAAGCATATTCTAAACACTAACCCTAATCATAATTCTGACAGTAACCCTAACCCTAACTCTAACCAAAACCAAAACCAAAACTAAAACCAAAACCCTCAAGCAAGCTCTAACCCTAACCCTAAACATTATATTAACTCTAAAATTTACCATAATTCTAAACATTATATTAACCCTAATTCTAACTTTGAGGTAAACCCTAAACATAATCCTAACCATAACACAAAATTCTAAGCCTAACCATAAACCGAACCCTAATATTAAACCTCAATACTAAATCTTAACTGTAACTATAACCTTAACCATAAGCCTAAATCCTAACTCTAACCATAGTCATACTCATTAAATGCTAAACCCTAATTATAAATGCTAAAACCTAATTGTAAATGGTAAACCATAAACCTGATGCTATACCTAACCATGATATAAATGCTAACCCTAACCCTAATTATATTAATTTATTCAACATATAACACTAAACCCTAACCCTAATATTAACCCTAACCATAAGTTTAAACCCTAACCCTAACCATAATCATAAACCTAAACCTAAACCAAATCCTAACTGTAATGCTAATCTTAACCTTATTCCTAACCTTGACCCTAACCCTACCCAAACCATAGCCCTGAAATCTAAATATTTACCCTTAATTATAATTCCAATCCCAACCCTAATAGTAATTCCAACCTTTCCCTTAGTACTGACCAAAGCCCTATTCCTAACCTAAAACCTATTAAAATTATAATCATAACCCTAACCCTAATTATATTCCCAACCATGACCATAAATCCAACCTTAACACTAAACCCTAACTCTAATAATGATAATAATAAATCTAAACTAAACTCTAAGCCTAATACTAACCCTAACCATGATATAAATTGTACCCCTAATGGTGACCCTAACCATGATATAAACTATAACCCTAAATGCTAACTCTAATCATATTAATTTTTTCAATGTGTTACACATGTAAGATACACATATTTTAATACATCATACGTATTTTAAATATAGAATATATATTAACTAACTTAAATTATCAATCATAAAAAAATAAAATCATGTAGTTTTATGGATTCAATAGGCTATTAAATCCGATTAATATTTTAAACCTTAGCTCACAAACACTTGGCTACACATCAATTATCTTAGTAAAATGTTACATGAGGTGGTCATCGTATGGAGAAGAGTAAATAATAACATATTGCATTTCAGTCTTTGTAAAGGCTCACATACTTCATATTTGACATTCAAAATGAATGCAACACGTATAAACATGCTCATCGCGCCAGGTAGGGATCGAACCTACGGCTTTCTGCTTAGGAAACAGACGCTCTATCCGCTGAGCTACAGGCGCGATTTGAAATTTGTAAAATTATAAATATTTTAAATGATTTTTTATTAGAAAATCAATGTAAAATATAATGAATAAGTTGACAGGAACCATAGCAATGCATCCGTGTATTTGCTTGCTTGGACTCGGGTCATGATTCGAAGGCAAGGCTGGTTCGAGTCTTTCTTTCCCATCAGCTCGACAGCGTCTTTTGATTTCTTTTTACCTTTTCATGAAAAATGTAATTTAGCTTTGCTATTTATCATTACACCAGAAACCTCTTTTATTTTATGGAAATTATATTTATAAAGTCAAATCTTGTGGCTGTAGTTTAGTGGTGAGAATTCCACGTTGTGGCCGTGGAGACCTGGGCTCGAATCCCAGCAGCCACAACGCAAAAATCTGGTGACTTTTATTTTGAATAAAAAATGTTTTGCTGCAATTTCGAACTAATTTTCAAGTGAATTGTTTTTCGAAAAATCCTTATTTTAATTTAGAATTAATTTTCAAGCAAAAAAATGTTGAGAAATCTTTCTTTTAATTTTAAACTATTTTTCAAGTAAAAAATGTTGAAATATTTTTTTTTCAATTTTGTTGCAATTTTGAACTAATTTTCAAGTGGAAAATGTTGAAATATCCTTCCTTTCATTTTGCTACAATTTTGAACTAATTTTCAAGTGAAAAATATTGAAATATCCTTATCTTTCTTGTATTATTTAATATTCAAAATTTATATAGATTCAAACATACACATATCTTCTAATAATATCACTTTTTTTTATTTTATCAAAGTCATTTATATTGGTTAAATAAAAAAATTGATTGATAAATAGTAATCAAGGGGCTTGCTATGTATAATTGATCATAGAAATAAAATTTGAAGTAATTTGGTTTTGGGTAGTTTTTCAAATTTGTCACAAAAATCAAGAGGCTACCAAAAAAGTTGGAGATGTATTACCTACACACCTAAAAAAAACTTATATTAACATTGGGCATAACTTTGTTAGTCCTGTATAACTAGGAAGAAACATAACCCTCGAAATCTAGACAAAAAAGGAACCTACATACAAACAATACTTTATAATCTTTAATTGAAAAGATTTATCCATTCTATCATATATAGTCCATAGCTCGTCACACATCTTGTTTCTCATTGATGAATTCAAACAACCATTCAATATCATTAATAACCTCCAAATTCACTTTCTTCTTTAAGAAAGGAAAACCTTTAGCAATCCTAGGCCCATGCTAACTTAGAATTTTAGACCTCAATTGGAAAGAAAAGGGAACCATTCTACTATTTTCCCATGCTCCAAAAGTTTTTGAAAATACGAAGACAAAGAAATGCCAACACCAACCTAGAATGACGTCCAATCTAGTTTCAAGATTTGTTTCTTTATGAGGGCTTGAGATAGGACCCTCGCAATCTCTTTCAACTCGCCAAGATCTAGTAAAGAGGCCACAAACATAAAAGAGATGTTTGTATTTACCCTATATTTGTGATCAACTTTAATAAATTTGTCCCTTAGGAACCATTGAATGACCACGTGAATAAGTCCATAGTGGGTCTTAAATACAGATTTTAGCATTTTCTTTGTGATCCCCCAAGAAGACCATTTGGTGTCAAGATATAAATAACTAGATATGGGAGTTCATAGTTGAAAACTTAGAATTTCTAGACTATCAATAAAGAAGTGATGGAAAACAGTCCTTCAATGATATAAGCATAACTCCATCCTTTTTGCATGTGCTAAGAGAGTGACTACAAGGATAGTCCAATGTACTTTGAAGATAAAGTTGATGGATGGTAGTCAAGGCAATAGAAGGGGAAAATACAAAGATGAAGGTGATGACTCCAGTCCAATTTTTTTCTTGCAGGTTATTGTTCCTATGTTTCCAAGAGACTTGGAAACTTTTTCAAGGTTGATAGTATGGTGCAGGAGCACCTAGTTCCAGGAGGTCAAGGGTTATATTATGAAAAATCTCATTGATATTTGAGTTTTAAAGGTCATTTGAATGTATTTTGAATCAATATTTAAGGCTACATGAGCCACTTGTATTAGGTTGTTCAAAATGTCTATTAAGGTCCTAATAGGGTCACTAGGGTCAACATTGGTCCATATGGTCAAATTGTGCAAAATAACCCAAGGAAGGGTAAAAATGATGTAAAATGTGTTATTTGGTCCATTATGAGGTTTTAATAATGTCCATGTGGGGTTTTGATGAGTTTGAGTACAAAATAAAAAAGTTGTCAAAGATGTCAAGTGCAACATTTTTTAAAGGTTGTAAAAACAATGTAATAAGGAAGCGTGTTCGGTCCTAAGAGGTAGTTGGAAAGTTATGGTTAAGAAAGCATTATAAAAATGCTTGCAAATGGTCTAATTCAGGGTGTGTGTCAAGTTGGAGGAAGGTTGTGAAAGTTTGATCAGTCACATCTCTGACTGTCACCATAGTTCTGTAGGAATGGTAGACAATCAAGTGTTTCCCTCACTTCAGAATTAAATACTTGATGTAATGGGGATAAAAGAGTGAAATGGAGAATAGTATCCATCAAGAAAAACTTGTATTATATTTAAATGGTAGTTAAAGGGGCATTTTTTGATGTTTTTGTGTCCAAATTTCTTGACAGTGATTGGGACAGTCACACTTCTTGTTGTTCTTGAATATTTTTCTACATACAAATGGATTTAATAATCATAAAAACCTATTTGGAAGTAATTTATGATGAACTAACCTTCTTTTGAATCAATTTTGGGCTTTTTCCACGAGTTGTAGTGAAAGAACAAATAGATTTTCATGTAACTGCCCTCAAACCCTTTGTTAAACAGTCAGTTGAAAGGGTTTGTTTATATCTTTGGTTTTACCCAATGAAAAACTGTGATTCTTGGTTCTTATGAAAGTAGATTCACATGGATTTCATATGGTTTTTGTTTCATAATGAATGGTTGAGTACTCTAAGAGAAATATGATGCCCCATGTGGACTGAACATACACATTTCTTTTTCTTTTGTGATAGTCAAAAAAGGTTTCGGTACGGAAGGCATAACTAGTAATTTAACCGTTGGGTCTTCATGATTTTTGGATATGTTTTTGCTATCCTAATTTTCTACAAAATCACTAGAGTGATTGGACTAATATTGTCTAGAATAAAAGTTATAGATGTTTGAGTGCTGATTTAGAAAATTGTCAATGAAATGATAGTCACACTAATAAGAAGATAACTTAATTGATTTGTTCCTTAATATTTGACATTGGGAAATGAAAGGGTTATGACCAATATTGTATGTTGTTAATTTGAAAATGATGGAACATGGAATGTTGATGGAGAATCAATGTGAATTTCTCTTTTATAGAGTTCCCTATTTTATAACCAAATTTGAGTGTTGTGGCTACTTTGATAGAGTTTAAAAGTTGTGATCAGTTTGGTATTATTGTCAATAGAAATTTGTTGGACAATGAATGCTGATTTACACGACTAATAGTATTGTGGATACATGACGAGATAATCCAATGGTGGACTCTTGCAAGGAGGAATTTAATGATATGTCGAGTTCTTGCAATATATAAAGGTAATGTTCCTTAGTTTGGTATGCTTTAAGGCCTAAAATCATAATAGAGATCACAGTTGTTGATTTTGTATGTGGATACAATGATAATGCCTAGTAGGCCTAGAGATCTAATTAGTGTATGAACTATGATTTGGTGATTCAAGTTGATGGGTATGGTGATGCCTCTACAAGGGTAGTGTTTGGTTAATTGCTGATTAGAAGTAATGTGATTGGATCCTAATGATGGATTGATGGTAGTTATGTTGTTTGGTTGATGATCATGCCTCTAATTTGTCTCTTATGACAATTCAAGATGTTTCAATAATGGAACTCTATGGTTGATTTGGGGTTCTTGATGGATTTCCATGACGCTTTATATCATAAACAACTATGCTAGTTTCTGTTTAAGGTGATTTATATGCTACATATTAGACCCGACAAAAAACATGCCATCAACATATAGTAATAGGATAATACAAATACATTATCCATCTCTTGAAATAAACACAATGATCAGAATGTCATATATTAAAACCTTTTTTAGCCATGAACCTATCAAATTTAAAATACCATTATTGGGGCACTTGTTTCAGCCCATACAAGCTCTTCTTCAACTTGTACACTAAGTCCTCCTTACCTTTGACCTCATATCCTTGTGGTTTCTGCATATAAATCTTTTCCTCAAAATCTCCATGGAGAAAAGTTGTCTTGACATCTAATTATTCCAAATGAAAATATTCTGTAGCTACAAGAATTAGAAAAGTTCAAATTGGAGTCATCTTAATAACAAGATAAAATATATTATCAAAATTAATACCTTTTTTTCTGTGCAAAACCTTTTACCACAATTCTAGCCTTGTATCTTTTATTTCCTCCATGTTCTTCCTTTAACCTATAAACCCATTTGTTAGGCAATGCTCCTCCTTTACCTTCAGGAAATTCAACTAACTCCCAATTTTGATTTTGTATCAAGGAATCCATCTCCTCTTTCATTCCGTGCTCCCACTTTTTCTTGTTTTCAACCTCCATTGCTTATGCATAACTTTTTGGTTCACTATAATAAGTCAATAATACATAATATAATGAAGGAGGATACCATTCAAGAGGTCTAATTATCCTAAAAAGATCTTCTAACTGGAGTTTGAGGAACCTATTGTGGTTCTGGTTGTTCAATATTTTCTAGCATTATTGGGACTACATTTATTGGGATTTCATCGAGTACCATTCTTTCTGCGTGTTTCTCTTCTTTCTTCTTTCCTTGTATCTGATCCTTGTACATGAATTTTTCATTGAATCCGACATCTCTACTCCTAATGATTTTTTTAAATTCTCAAAATCCCATAGATGATAACCAAAATCATTAACACCATACCCGATAAAAGTACACTTCTTAGGTTTTTCCTCAAGCTTTTTTAAATTTTGTATATCAATAAGGACAAATGCTTCACAACCAAAAGTTTTCAGAAATGAGTAGTTTACCTTTTTTCCCTATCCATGCCTCCTCTATAATACCACCATCCAAGGAACTTGAAGGCCCTCTATTTATCAAAAAAGAACAATATCTATAGCATCTTCCCAAAACTAAAACGACAATCCTACATGCAATTTCATTCTCCTTGCACACTCTAGTTCTGTTCATCCTTTTAGACACACACTTTTCTTGTGGGGTTCTAGGAACTATTTTTTTCTTCTACAAATCCTATGGTATGAACAATAACTATCAAACTCTCTACTTTTGTGCTCACCTCCATTATCTGATGTGACATGTCAACATATTTCCTATCTCATTCTCAACCAAATCTTTCCATTTCCTAAAGACTTCAAATACATCAATTTTTTTGGGAATGATATAAACCCAAGTTTTCCTAGTTAAATCATCAATAAAAGTAACATAATAATAAGACCCACTGAGAGATGGTACCTGGGCTAGTCCCCATACATCAGAATGCACAAGTTCTAACTTTTCACTTTTATTTTCCTTCCCAACCCTAAAAAACCTAACCCTCTTTTCTTTTCCATAAACATAGTTTTCAAAAAAATCCAAATCAATTTGTTTCAAACCTAGCAATAAATTCTTTGAATGGAGAAGCTTCATCCCCTTCTCACGCATGTAACCAAGTTGATTGTGCCATAGATTTGTATTCGTTCCTATTGAAGCTAGGAAAATATAATTATTATCATTATCGGTACATAAATATAATTTACCTAAATTTACCCCTTTTGCTATTATCATTTAACCTTTAGTAACCCTCCACAAATTCTCTATGAATATAATTGTGCAATCTTCACTTCCCAGTTGTCTTGCTGATATTAAATTTCTTCTCAAATCAGGAACATGTCTCACCTCTTTCAGTAGCCATTGATTTCCATTTAGTAATTTTATCTGTATGTTTCCCTTTCCAACAATTTTACATGGTTCATCATGATCACCTAAATAAACCTATCCAAAATCACCTTGAACATAGTCTAGAAAATATTTCCTATGGGGTGTGACATGAAAAGAAACCCCTTAATCTAACACCCAAGGATCAATAATATTATCCAAAGAAACAATCAAAGCATCTTGTAACACATGACCTTCTACATTTGCTTCCTTTTTATTTTCTTTTTGTTCATCTCTGTGTTTTCCCTTCCGAGACCAACAATCTTTCTTCGGATGCCCTTTCTTTCCACAATACCAGCACTCTACATTTACCCTATATTTGGATATTCCCTTTCTTGATTTCCCATGATTGCCTGATCTCTTTCCCCTTTCCATCTGTCATCCCCTATTCTCTTTAGTCAAAACATTATTTGATGTCTCACCTATCTTTTCCATCTCATTTCCTCACTAGGGATAACACCAACAACATCATAAACCTTTAAAGTGTTTGAACCAGAGACAATGTTACTTGTAGCCATGACCAAGCCATTCCAACTTTTAGGAAATGAACATAAAATCAAGAGAGCCCTAACCTCATTATCAAAATTTACTTTTAAAAAACTTAGTTGAATTGTAAATGTGTTAAAATCATTCAAATGATCACTAATAGATCCACCGTCTGGAATCTTCATATTAAATAAATGCTTCATAAGAAATACCTTATTTGAGGTTGAGGGTTTCTCATACAATTTTTCTAATGCCTTCATTAGATCCTCTGTTGTTTTTTCATTTTCTATATTGAAAGCCACCAAAAATGGCAAACACAACCATATTGCTCCTAGTGCCTTCCTATCAAGAACTTTCCATTATTCATCTAACATAGCCGTCGACTTCTTTTCTTTTCCACCTAATGGTAGTAAAGATCCTTCTAATATAGATAATCTACCATTTGCATCTTCCATAGCTGATAGTTTTAGCTATTGAACTTATCAACCTTAAGTTTTCCTTCCTCTGCCATTGGTCCCACTTGAATATGAGATTTTCTACCAAATCACTAAGAAATACACCACTTTGATACCATTTTTTAAGGTTTAGGTAGATATGAGCAACAAACAATATTAAGATAATGAAAAATAGAGAAGACAAAAAAAATACAAAGATTTAATGTGGTTCTCTCGATATGGGCTACATCCACTAGAAACAACCATTCACTTATTTTATTATCTAGCAAAGAGAAAATTACAATATGCTATTTTCACATAACACAACCACTTATTTATCAAGCCTTTTGAGGTAGTTTACAAAGTTATCCCTAACCCTAAAAGAATATTCTTGTAATATTTTCCTTGTACTTGTACACATACTCATATTATCGTATGGGGAGGGGGGGGGGGGACTTCAGGCCTCCATTACGACAGTGCTTCACATTGGCATATGGTAGTGCTTTGCACCGACACCTCTTCCCAATAAGTCTATAGTACTTGCATGATCATTTACCACATACCAACACCTTCAAAATGCCTTAGATTCTTGGAGAAATGCTAGATCTTGGATTATTTCCTTCAAATATTGAATTTACTTGATTTCTCAATTGATTTCTTGATTGATTTAAATGAGGAGCCGAGAGGATAGGACAGATGCAACAAAGGGAGATAGGTAGCTAGATCAAGCTTAATGAACATGAAATCTCAAAACCACCAAAATGGGGCCTAATTAAACATCTTATTATGGGTGGTAAGATGACACACACACACACACACACACACACACACACATACTTATACACATACACATACACATGTGTGTGTGTGTAAATACACACACACACACACACACATATATATATTTATAGACACACACATATATACATAGATATATATACATATATACATACATATACATATATACACACAAATATATACATATATATACATACTTATGTATATATATGTGTGTGTACACACACACACACACACACACATATATGTATGGATCAAAAGTGACCACACTTCTATGAATCATTACATGCAAGGTGCTCAATAATGAGGCTTCACAAAGCGACTCATAGCTCTTTATGCGTGGAGTTGCAAGGGACTTTGATAAATTTTCTCTCAACTAGAGCTATAAACTAGTGACCTTGCTAGTCAACCACACAATGAGAGATTCAAAATCAAAGACAAGGGCAACAATGCTAATATCTCCAATGAAATCCAAGTGAATACAATGCAATGCAAACTAATATGAATATGCAAGATTAATCTATCAAATCCTATTAAGCTATGTGAGCTAAATCTATTGCATAAAGGAAAATTACTCTAAAATGCCATGATATGCAAACTAATCAAATGAAATGTGCAACTAAATGATAAAAGAAAATGAAAGGAAGCAAGTCTTCAATATCTTCAAAGGAGTCTTCAAAGTAAGCTAGAAAACCTGCAGCATAACAATGTCATAAAATTTCAAGATGTATGCAAATGAAGGAGAGAGCTCTCCTTTTATAAGAAGTGAGGTGAAAATGGACCATTGAGATTAAGAAGCAAAAGAGTTAATCAACGGTGGAGAAAAAAAGAAGCTTGATCCTTGTGCACAAATATCTTCCAATAGAAAAATAGGAGTTGACTTTAGTGTCCATATGAGACAAAAAGTATTTTTTCTCTTTTTATAAAATAAGAATAATGTTTTATTTGTGCAACATAGGATAAGAGGAAAAGTGAGGCTTTTTTATTTAAATAAAAGGGAAGGAAATATTTCTTTTAATTAAATAAAGACTTTAGGATAAAATGGTTAGCCCATAGAAAAGAATCGAATGATTGAAATAGGATTTGATCAAGAAATTGATAGAATGTTGATTATTGATAAAACTGATTCAAAGATAAATAAATTGAATAAATGGGGCCCAAAGTCTAGGCGACCATTTTCGGGTGCATACATTTTGCCCCTCTTTGACTAATGTGTGATCGATTTAAGAACACATGTAGTCAAAGAAGAATTGAAATGTGAGATCGATATGGGATCACAAAACAACTCAGATATGAGGTCAATTTGGGATCACATCCAGACAAACATAAACAAAGGCCTTTGAACATGAGGTTGATTCGGGATCACATTCAAAGTAAGAGATAAGAATCTCAAATTTGAGCAAAAGCTCACAAAAGATGTCTGAATAAAAAAAATCAAGGAATCAAGGATGAGAATCCCATAAATACTGCCCCCTCAGAATCGAAATCGAAATCAAATAGAGGAGAACAACAAATCGATAAAAGATGATCAAATCGAAATGAAATCATAATCGAAGATAAATGATAACAGGATAACCATTAGGCAATGAAACATGCCCCAGTGATGAATTATAAGAAAATAAATGGGGTGAATGGAAGACTAGAAGTTTGAAAGGCATGGAAAGGAAGAAATTCCATCAAAGATCGAAGAATTATGCCTCAAAAGGTCAGCCAACTACACAGAAGAAGGAGAAGAATTTGAAATGTAATTTTGACTATCAAGATGACCTCAGATTTCAATTTTGAGTTCGAAAATGGGTCCAAGACGTCGAAATTATTTAGGGGTGCAATTTTCGCACAATTCTAAGGTATTTTAAAAATTGGTCAAAAAAGTCAAAATGCTATAGGAATAGAAAAGGATGTGATATGAAAGACAAGTGAAAGACATGATTGAGAAGAATCAGAAGATGAACACAGTTGACCGACTAGTTTGTAAATGATGAAATGAGCGCTCTCTCCATATGCAAAATGCAAAAACTAAACTATGATGAACTTAAGAATGCAAGCTACTATGAAAGTGGTTGACTTGCAAGGTCACAATGCCTATAGACATCTAATTATCATCATCAAGCGTTATTGGTAGCGTCGTAAGATCATACAATGCACACTAGCATAACTATGTGGATATGAATATGATCTTTATCAGATAGAAATGTGGAAATCCCACCTAGGCATCAAAGACATGTAGGTCAAGATGACTAGTGCAGTGAGATCACTTAAGTTTGATATGGCAAGATTATGCTTGTATCAAGACACATGAAAGTCAAGATAACTAGAAGCATGCACTCGCAAAACAGTCAAGGATAATACATTGTCAATCCATAATGTCAAGTAAGACCAGCATAAATGCTCATGACAGTTAGGATCAACAAAATATACCCACAAGTAGATAAAGAAATAAAACATGTTCTCATACCCTTAGTCTTCTAGCTATGCATCATCGAAAACTTCTCAAGGAGAGACCACTCATCAAAGAAATCCTCATAAACAACACACAAAGAAAAATAAAGTCAACATATCTCAATGAGTTGATTGTTTAAGTGCGTGTGTGTTGGTCATAGAGTCAAACTCTAAGTATCACATGTGCTTAGTGAGAAATATCACATTACACTTGGACTATTGGGTAAGACATCTGATAAGTGTCAAGAAACACTTGACGCAAGGGTAGTGTTGAAAAACACTGTTTGGGGTGGTGTTGAAAAACACAGGTTGTGAAATACCCCAAGAGACAAACGCACCTAAAGGACCTATGCGAATGGTTATGCCCCTTAGACAAAGGTAAAGACCAATTCTAGACCAAGCCAAATAAGGTCAAGGTATGATGGAGAAAGGCTCAGTGTCAAGGACACATACTAATAAATAGGAGTGCAAAGGCCTCAAGTAGCGCCCGTTTCCAGGTTTTCACCACTTGGATTTTTATTGCCATTTTTTTTTCTCTTTTTTCATTTTTTTTGTATTTTTGCTACCAAAGCGCCTGTTTCTAGGTTTTCACCAAGGCACTTTTTCTATTTTTTTGAATTTTTGCATTTTTTGATTTTTTTTTTTTGTATTTTTTTAAGGACTTTTTATACTTTTTAGAATTTTTTCAGCATCATATATCAATTTTTTTGAATTTTTTTTTAGGATCAATAAAATATGTACAAAGGATGCCCCAAGACAGAACATACATCAAACTTCCAAGCAAGATCACATCTTGTAGTTCCAAAATGTGGCAAGGTGGGGAACAAGAGGGATTAGCAAGCTGGTGGAAGAGATGGAAGACAAGAGAATGAAGGAGAATGAAGGGAAGAAATCCTCAAGAGCAGACTCCTCAAGAATACCCAAGCTAGGGGAAGATTATCAGGTGAAGCACATTTGGATAAGCAATGAAAGGCCATCATAGGATAAGTCACAAAAGTGCACTGCAAAAAGAAGGAAGGATGCAGTCCAAAGGAGGGTAGACATGTCATAGCATCGTATTTTACTCTTTTTTATTAGATCAAGACCAAAGGGGAAGAGGATAGCGACATGCTAGAATGAATGAAGGAAAATGAATATGAAGGATACACATGAAAGGAATGAAAGGAAGATCAGCGTAAGATAGCTCACAAGATAGCCAAATGTTCGTGTATAGTTCAACATTGTCAAGATCAAAGATGGAATGGAATGGATGAAACATGTAGAAGAACTACGCATGATGCTTGATTACCAGGTTTTCATCATGGTACTTATCCAAGGTGCCACAAGGGAGTGATTTTCACCATAGGATGAATTTATTTCTCTTTACTTTTGCTACCAAGGCGCCTGTTTCCAAGTTTTCACCATGACACATTTTCAATTTTTTCATTTTATTTTTCTTTCTTTATTTTTTTGTTTTTTCATTTTTTTTTTTGGAAGAAGGCAAGTTTTTTAGATAATGCTCCTTGAAAGGATAAACCATGATATGTCAAGGATTCAAAATGATATGCTCAAAGATGCTGATAGGGAAAGGAAAATGGAAGAGAAAAATGAAGGATAAGGCTTTATGTAAAGCGAGTGAGGTTGGAAGATAGGAGGAATAGGCAAATGAGGAAAAAGGATAGAAGGTAGAAAGATAGTGAATGAAAGGATTGTGAAAGAGTAGATGGAAAGGAAGGCAAGATCAACATCGATGCACACCTTGAAGGGTGTTGAGAGGATGAAGGAAACTTGAATGAAGGAATACGTGAAGGAATATGGTGAATATTTAGCAGAGGTTGCAGTTTAGGTGCATGAAATTGAAGAATATTTTTGGAAGAAGATGAAGTGGAAGCCTTTGGAAGCTTGAATGTCAACTTCACTTTTTGTTCAACATTAGACTCTTTCAAGAGAGACTTTGGAATCCATATAGCCTTAGGATTTTTATTTCCTTTTGATGTCTTAGAGAGAATATCTTGAATGATGAATTTTGGAACCCATACTTGTCTTGTAGTTTTCTTCTTAGATATCTCTTTTGACCTTATGCCCCCATGTCGATTAGAGGAGACATGGTAATCATCTTTTATTGATGGATTCTTGTATTGCTTCTTTATCTTGTATTCAACATTCAAGTTACTTCCAAAAGACTTGGGACTTGTGGAAGAAGAAGGAAGATATGACTGGTTTAGATGGGTGAATGGATGAAAAGGATTCAAGGGTATGCATCTATGTTGATCTTGCGGAAAGATAGGAGATGGAGGGACGTAAGGACCCAAAATGGATGATGAATTAGGAGAATTAGGAGGGGAAAGTGAAGGGACATAAGGACCCACTATGGAAGGCGGACGTGAAGTCCTTAGCAACGGTGGAAGAGGTCCAAGGATGGAAGTGGAAGACGCAAAAGGATAATCAATAAGTTCATCAGTGTCTATATCACAACCAAGGATATCAGAATCTTTAGAGTGAGCATTAGTATTTTCAACAGGATCCTGGACATCTTGAATAGGAGCAGTTTCTTTGATAGGATCATTCAAAGCTTGCGAAGACTTAGGAAGAGTAGAAAGCGGAAGTGAACATGGAGTGGTAGAACAAGAAGATGGAAGACTTTGATCTTGACAAGGATCTTTGGATAACACAAGCGTAGAATTTTCCTCTTGATTTTCAATAGGCTTATCATTGGAAGTAACAACATCATTTTCAATAACCTTAATGGAAGTCTCATCTTTGGAGAGCGCAAGTGTGGTAAGGTTATTTTGATTATCAATAAGCTCAACGGTGTAAGTAGTAACTTGATCTTGCTTAGAGGAAGAATTAAGACATGGTGGAATGAATGAGGAAGGGCGTAAAGGATCAAAAGAACCTTGAAATGGAGAAGAGATATTATGAACATGATTGGATGACATGGAGGGTTCTTGATCTTGATCTTTCTTTATGTTATTTTTTTAATCATTTTTAGAGTCCTCTTGACATGGAGCCACTGCTAAGGATAAGGAAGCATGTTGGAATTGTATGGAAGACTTTGGAGGAGATGCTGAAAGACTAGCTGAAATAGGCATTATAGCATTTAAAGGCTTAGGCTCTTTAGGTTTAGCATTATTGAAAGTATTTGCAGCCAAGTGAAGGTTAGCTTGAGTATCTTTAAGAGGTGGCTCTTGAGAATAACTATAGGGAACCGCATGGAAAGCCTTAGGATCTTTGTTGGATGAAGGATTTATGAAAGATTTGGAAGACTCAAAAACTTTAGGAACTGTGTGGGTATTGGAGGAAGTAGAGGATGGAAGGGAACCATCACAAGACAAAGGTTCAACATTAAAATGATCTTGCTTGAGAGCGCAACCTTTATTTTCAACATGAGAACTTTTAGAGGAGAGATTCTTTTGACGTTTGAAATTAGCGCGGTAGATTTTCTCTTCCTTAGTAGGAATATTGTATTGTTCACAAAAATCATCAAAGAATTCTTCAAATTTAGACTCATATGGATCACCATCACAGTCTACCCAATACGACTCCCCATTAGAAATCACAAGTGTAACACGAGGATGATGCTTAGGAATAGAAGTTTCATGGGCATCACTACATTGTCCATCATCATAGTCATCATAGTCATCATAGGTGGGTGTATCACTCTTTGTGGAAGAGATATCACAAGGACTATCATGTTGCTCTTTATGGTATGTCTTCTGAAGAGAAGTAAGACTCCTGGGAGAAGTAGAAGAAGAATGAGATCGTGAAGAAGAGGAAATTGAAGACTTAGTGGAAGAAGAAGACTTGGATAATGAATAATGCAAATAATGTTTAGAAGAGTCATGGTAAGATTTGGAAGATGAGGAAGAATGAGAAAACTTAGATGATGAAGAACATTTAGAAGAAGGAGGTTGTGATATGATCATGTCTATGATCCTAGCAAAGGAATCTAATTTAATCATCTTTTCCTTTATTTTTTCCATAAGTTTATCACCCATGAGATATTTGGAAGGACTATTGGAGGAATAAAGATGCTCTTCAAATTAAGCAATGAGTTCAAGATCATCTATTCTTAAGAGAGGTTCCTTAACAAGATAGTTAAAATTCATGGTTCTAGAAGAGGAGGAATCAAGCATGGAAGAAATGAATAAATGAATAGAAGAAAGTAGACTAGATAATAAGAGGAAAAGAATCAAGAAGAAGAAGAAGAATTTCTCATGAGAATAGAAGACTTCAGAAGAGCATGGGAAATGGAGAGGAAAGAAGAAGACTAAGAGTCATTTTGTGCAATTGATACCATAGCATTTATTGAGATGTTGAGCAACATGAAAACACCTAAGATCTGACAACTGGAGGTTGTTTCCCTTGACTAACTTGGTATCTTGTAGTAACTATTATGAAAGAAAGAGACTCTAAGTCATAGGTCAATCTCTCAAAGTGTCAATTCCAACCTAGGATAATTGAGATTCTCTATTGTCCAAAGAGAAAGTGAAAAGATAGAAAATAAAAGGCGTCACCAACACTGTCAAAGAGGTGCTTCAAATCAAAGGGTGAATACCCTTGCACTTTTGAATCAGGAGGTTGGACTTAGCCAAAATTCAAATTGAAATTGAGATATATGAAAAATGATTTGGACAATAGTAGGATCATAATTCTCCAAGGGTGTAATCAACAATTCTAAAGACAAACTTTTCACTAGGAATAACTCTCTAACTTGACAAATTATTTTCAAGGTAACCTTGTAAATCAATTAAAATGGTCCCTAGAAGGCTAGAATCAGAAATTTGCAGTCAAAATAGGTCTCTAACAGCAAGTTCAGATAACCTACTCAAAGGCCAAGTCATACTAAAGGCAACTTAATGACTGAAATTAAGAATACTGTTGAAAAATTTCAGGCGACAGACTCCAACGTGAACTATCGTACGATATTTCTCTTAAGTGCAGGCAGTACTAATGTTGATTTCGATCAATTTGTGCAAAATTTCAAGTTTTA